>JAOSBK010000009.1:1296946-1329563 GCA_027568895.1 Erythroxylum shatona | reverse complement strand
TCACAATACATATATGAAATCACTCATTTAATTTCACTTAATATTTCTCAATGTCACTCAAAGATCGGGGTCCAACAAAATCCTAGGGAGAGTTTCATTATTATTACATTACAAAGTGGAAAGCAAGTGGAACAATCCCTTAAAAACCCCACCTTTATTAAATTCCCATATAAAAAACATTAAACAAGTTGAACTAGAGGAAAGCATGCCCATGTCTAAAGATGAGTAACTTACTTCTCCTTTATCTATACTTCCTCCTTTTTTATAATTGTTAAAGGACAACTGAAGATGGGAAAAAGATGTTAATTTATATGATACATTAAAAAAAATGTGAGGCAAATATCCCCCTTTTTATGTGATTAAACAAGTACCTAGATATATGAAATTCTTGAAGGAACTTTGTACAATGAAAAGAAGAAAGAAGACGAAAGGGAAAAAATAGGTAAGGTTGGGAAGAAATGTATTTGCTTTCATTCAAAAACCCTATAGGAAAAAAGTTAAGGCCAGGTGTGTTTTCCATACTATACATTATTAGTGGTTCTAAGATGGAATATACAATGGTAGATCTAGTTGCATCTACAAATTTCATGCCTTATCCTATTTATTTATCTCTCAACTTAAGACCATTAGAAAAGATAGTGGTAGTGATTCAATTAGCATATATATCTAATGTATGTCCCAAGGTGTTAGTAGAGGACATTCTTATGGTTGTTAAAGACAAATTGATTTTTCCCATTGATTTTTATATATTGGATATGGAAAATGATGCCTAATTAGCACCCAGGTTGTTAGGATGATCAATTTTAAAGATGGATAAAACAAAATTAGTGTCCTTATTTATACATCTAATATATGTGATTCAATGAAATATCCTGATGGCAATTTTCCTATATTTGTAGTTAATGTTTTGGATTCATTAGTGTAAAACAGGTTAGAGATTAGTGGGATGGATGAGATAGATAATTATGATGGAAAGTATTTTTAATGATGAAGATACTAATATTTTCCTTAATTTTTATTTATAGGAGTTTATGATAGCCTTGGATAGTGTTGCATAAGTAAAACAAATGCTAATAGTACAATCTATGGAGTTTGAGTTCCTCACACGTAGTGACCAACTCGTCCCTTTAATAGTACAAGCACTAAAGTTAAAGTTAGAACCATTAACAAAACACTTAAAATATGTTTTCCCTAGGAGAGGGAGACACTTTACAATTAATAATCTTAAGCAAGATTACTTTCATACAAAAGGAAAGATTAATAGACGTCCTGGAAAACTTCAAAATAACCATCAGGTGGAAGGTAGCAGGCATTAAAGATATTAGCCCTTCTACTTGTTTGTACTAAATCCTTTTAGAAGATGTAACTAAACCATAAGGCATCCTCAAAGGAGATTAAACCCCCCAATGATGAAGGTAATGATGAAAAAGATTTTGAAGCTCCTTCAAGCTAGTATAAACTTCCCAATTTCAAATCGCGAGTGGTTTATCCATGTACAAATAGTTTTGAAAAAAATGGTCCGCCACTTAGGAGTGAAGCTTAATTCTTACTAGGATCCAAAATAGATGGCAATTTTGTATCAATTATAGGAAACAAAATTTAGTGACTCAAAAAGACCATTTCACCCTCCTATTTATTGATCAGATGTTGGAGAGATTACCTAGTAAAGCATTTTACTATTTTCTTGATGATTTTTAGGATACTTTTAGATTGTAGTTACTCCTAAAAATTAGGAGAAAATGAATTCCACTTATCTTTTTGGAACTTTAATGCCTTTCGACACTTGTAATGCACTAGTTATTTTCTAAAGATGTAAGGTAATTATATTCTCAAATTGTATAGAGCATGTCATTGAAGTTTTTGTGGATGATTGTTTTTAGCTATGGAGGCTTTTTGATGACTATTTGCATACTTTTAGTTTGATTTTACAAAGATGTGTAGACACTAACCTAGTTCTCAATTTCAAAATATGTCATTTTATAGTAGAATAATGTATAAGCTTAAGACATGTTGTTTCTTGTAAGGGGACTGGAGTACATAAGGTCAATGTAGATGTTATTCAATCTTTCCCTTATCCTACTAGTGTATGGGAAATTCTCTTGTTTTTAAGCCATATAAGTTTTCATCAGAGGTTCATCAAGGATTTTTTGAAAATAACGTCCTTAATGTGAAAGTTTCTCTAAGAAGATGTTTTTTTTTAACTCAATGGTCATAGTAAAGAATCCATTGACAAGTTGAAAAAGCTAGTGAAAATGATTTATAATTAGTAGTAGTTTTTGCTTTGGAAAAATTTTGATCTTACTTGTCTGGTACTAAAGTCATTGTTTTCTCTAATCATATAACCCTTAAATACTTATTAATAAAGAAGGAGGAAAACCCCAAATTGATGAGATGGATCTTATTGCTAACTAAAGTTGATTTGGAAATCAAATATAAGCAAGGTGTGAAAAATTGAGTGGGAGTTCATTTAAGCAAACTATCTCATATGTGTACAAACTTTGATTTATAAGAAGAATTCTATAATGAGAAACTATTCTATGTAAGTGCTTAATTGTCATGGTACGAAAATATAGTAAATTATTTGGCCATTAGTAGGTCACTTATAAATCTATCAAAAGCTCGAAGGGATAAGATCATAAATCATGCTAAGCATTATATATATTTGTGGAAGCATAACTCTGATAAGGTAATGTAAAGATGTGTATCTAAAAATGAAATCTCATACATGTGAAGGTAATTTTGGTGCTAAAGGAATGATACGAAATATTTTATAATATGGTTTCTTTTAGCCTTTGTTGTTTCAAGATGCTCACTTATTTTGTAAAGCTTATGAGCAATTTTAAAGAATCGATTATATCACCTTGAGATGCCATAAGCTCCAATTTTGGTTTGAGAAAATTTTGACATCTGGGAAAAAGATTTTATGGACATTTTCCCTCTTCTTTCAACTTTGTTTACATTTTATTAGTTTTAAATTATGTATTGAAGTTGGTGGAAGCAAAGGACACCTAAAATGATGATTTCAAAGTAATTGTAGGTTTTCTTAAATCTAATATACTTTTAGGTTTAGTATTTCATAAGCCTTAATTAGTGATCAAGGTAAATATTTATAAAACTAAATGATGGAGGTAGTCATAAAGAAATACAGAGTGACTCATAAGATCAGTACATTATACCATTTGCAAACAAATGGGCAGTTCGAAGTTTTAAATAAAGAAATCAAATCAATTATAAAAAATGGTTGGATTAACGAAAAAAGACTAGAGCTTGTGACTTAAAGACGCACGTTAGGCTTACTGAACAACTTATAAGACACAAATTGGTGTCTCACCCTATAGGTTAATAAATGGTAAGGCTTGTCATCACCCTATTGAATTAGAACATAAAGCATTTTAGGCTGTTAAGCATCATAATATGAGTTTTGATGAAAGTGGGAATCATATAAAATTGTAGCTACAGGGACTTGAGGAGATTTATAACAAGTCCTATAAAAATGCAAGAATCTATAAAGAGAGAACAAAATCTTTACATGATAAATTAATTGCTTGAAAAGAATTTTCTATCATGGAAAAAGTTTTCCTTTATCATTGTAAGATTATAATCTTTACAAGTAAGTTACAATCTAGATAAATTAGACCTTTCATTATAACTATGTATTTCCATATGATGTAATTGAAATCCAAAGCATGTCTACCTCCAAAGTTTTTAAGGTTAATTTCCATTATCTTAAACCATACTATGATAATGTAAACATTACAATAATGGAGGAAATGGATTTAAATGATCTGATTTGTCTCAAAAAATGAATGATAACACTGTCGAGTTAATAACATTAAACAAAATTTTTCTTAAGAGACATCATAAGTTTATCTTTTATTTTATTTAGTTTAATTCGTCTTTTGAATTTTATTTTAGTTTTTTTAAGGTTTTACTTACATTCAGGACCAAAAGGGTTAGAACTGAGGTGGAATCAAGAAAGAAAACCAAGGGATCTAAGATGTTTTGAAGGATATAGTTATATGAAAAAGGACATACCTATATCAACCCTGACATAGCCATATAGGAGGGACCATGTAACTATTTGTAAATGTTTGACATGGTTATGTGAACATCAGACACGCCCATATAAAAAAGGACATGTCCATGTCCCCTAAAACGTGCAATTGTTTGGAACTATATGGGTTATAGGATGTTGTTTTAATCTAACACTGATGTGTGGAATTATACATAATCGTGTAGGCACTAGACATGTCCGTGTCCCCTAAAATGTTTAACTGAATGTAAATATGTGGAGATGGAGGATTTGATTCACAAAAGGACATAGCATTATGAATAATGGAGACACTTGTATAAACTTGGACCATGTACCCAAGACCATGTATGTCTTTACAATTGTGGGTTTGTGTGACCATTGAGAAAAATGGAGGGATACGACCATGTACACGATCGTGTTTAACATATGAAACCTCAAAATTTAATTGATTCACTATGTCACAAGCCCAATATATATCTGACGTACCACCATTGAAAAAAAACAGTACTAAAGCACCATTTTCCATTAGCATTAATAAAAGGCATACTGCTACCCACAACACCATCATAGGGACATGAAAGAGCATTTTCATAACTAGACATACCCAAATCTCCATTAATAACAGGCATATTGCTACCCACAACATTAATACAAGGACATTAAAGGAGCATTTTTCATATGCAGCCACACCTATATCCCCAGCAGTAAAAATTTCCTCCCATGTTCTTATTAATATCCATCAATCCCACCATCTTCAATTTAATTCAGAGTAGTTATATGAAGAATCAAAGGACATGCTAAAAGAGTAATGTCATATATTTGTAGAGAAATAGCTTGAGAACCATCCCTCATAGAAGTATAAATGCGTCTAGAACAAATTATTGACTGTAATCCTTCAATGTCTATTGTACAGCCGACCCTTTCACCAGCTCATTCCCCAAGTAGTTCTTTATAACTAGAACAAAGATAGGGTAGTCCCTTATTATAATCTAAAAAGCAAAAAGAGAAGAAAGTGAAGCTAGCTAGCATATTAAAGCTCAAAATTATAGGCTTCAATGCCTTCTAGGATGAATAAGATAAGCAAAGATATAAAGAATTTTGCGAATGAAAAATCTATGCCTGTAATTATATTCATATCCTTAACTTGTAAGAATTGAATAGCAAAGTTGAATTTGAAGTTTTGGTAAATCATTACCTATTTCAATGTGTAATTACCTACTTTTGTTGAATTGAGATGAGAGTTATATATAACCTTTTAGTTTAATGGCATGTTGATCTTAATTTGTTTACAAATGGGACTTTGAATTTAGGATGGTGGGAATGAAGTTTAGTAGAAAGGTTGATGCTAAGAAGGATTTTTTTTCATAAATTCAAAATATGATTACTCTACTGAATTTTATCCTATTGAATTATAGAGTGAATGGTTTATTAGTTTTGCATCATATAACCTAAGTTCCTTGAAAATTTCATATTTAAAGAAATATATTTTGAAATATCTATAACATTTCTTATCCTGCAATTAACTAAGGATGCATTTAGACAAGGAGAGAATTAACTGATGAAGCATCATATGATTTTTAGGTGAATTTGTTTAAAACCTATGAGCACTTGAGCCTTTAATGACAAAAACATCTTATGCTTATCCATTTTTCTTTATTGTGTGCATATCTGTCATTTGGATACTCCTAGAACTTGCATTGAACTAACCTGAATTTCTGTGATTGCATGAGACTTAAATATAATGAAGGCCCTCCTTATTTAAATCCACTTAACTTAAAAAGCCACACTAATTATCATTAGTTTAACCCTTTTAAGCTAATTATAATCCCTTTCTTCATAAGTTAAACCTATGTTACAAATCTAACGTATTATACACCCTATCACCTAAACTACAAATCCTAATATGGCACTTTTAAAGTTATTTAGGGAATGAGAAGGACTTTGCTTCAAATTTTATTTTATAAGCTACACATTTTATATTAATCTAATGCCTGTTTACTTTTATATCAAAAAATCAATTAAGAAAAGAATAAGTAAAATTATAGTTTATTTACATCAATGGAGGAGTACTTGTCTAAATTCCATTCCTAACCCTGCATTTGGTTTGAATGTCTTATTAATATGTGCAGTTTTAGCCTACAATCCTCCCTTTTCTAACCTTTAAGCGAAACCCCATTACAACCATTTGACAAAATTCCTTTTAATTCATGCCTTTATGTGCTTATGGTGAGAGATATTTGGTGTATGTGCAATTTTATAACAGTGTATTCCTTATGATAAGAGTTTGGGACTAAACACTTGAACTTATACACCTTTGCGAATAAGTGAATAATGTGAGAAAATTCGTCAAGACTTGAGCATATTTTTGATTAAGATTGTCTTTAATTGTCTCTATTCATATTTTTTGGTAACAATCAACTTTGTTATGTCTAAGTTTTTAAGGAGTACGCATGGTTTAACCTGCAAAAAGTGGTTTTTGTAAAAAATTGTTTAGTTATCCAGTTTTATTAGTTTTTGATTTACTTAGGGACAAGAAAGGATTAGGAGTGGGATAGTTTAATGTGTCACAATTTTTCCTTATTTTTCACATTCAAAATCTTCCATAATCTTATCTTAATATGTTCAAACTCAGTATTTTGTCCATTTTGTAGGATAAAGGTTGAAATGTTATTTGAATAAAAAATAGATTTTAGCCTAAATCCAAAAATTTAAATAGAGGAGGAATCTCAATAACGATGAAAGGAGAATCAAGGACATTTGGGCTAAAAATGTTTTACTTTACAAATTTGGGTTAGAATATCGAAAATTGAAAAAATAGTTTGATGTGATCTTAGGCACGGATGTGTTCACTAAGCATTACAATTTTCAGACTTCACATCTATAAAAGAAAAACATGTTTAAAGTTGTTGGAATACTAATCTTGGCTAAATCTAAGTGAAAATCAATGAAGTTATGATTTGGCGAATTCAAAGAATCACAACAACATGATTTCCATATTAGATCAAGTGGCTATAAATAAATCCAACTTGTGAAGGAGCATGGCATCTGGAGTCTAACTTTGTAATCATAAAACGTGAGCGTATTATCTTGTAGAGTTACAATCTATAAGGAAATTTTCACCGTCGATAATGGCGGGTTCGCGCAACAAAGTATATGTTTCGCCACGGTGAAACTAAGGCAATATCTCGAAAGACCCTTTGGGAGAAATTAGTTGTGGCCAATGTCTGGTTTGACAACGGCAAAGTTGCCAAAATCAAACAGAAATATGCTTCAGGAAAGGTTCATTGCGGCCAAAGTTTTGGCTTCGCTGCGACGAACCTCCGATTTCAAACACCCAAAAATCTAAATATCCAATAGTAACATTTTTGCACATACAATTCCATAGCCCTTAACCACATAACCAAAAGATAAATACAACCATATACAAAGGAAAATTCTTCAAATCTTAGTCTCATTACTAAAACAAAATAGTGTTTTACAAAGCTTTAATGGGCATTTCAAGCCACAATACATCATTAGTCTCATCACCCAAAAATACAAAATATATATGAACGAGTAATACTTAAAATGCGACTAAAGCCTTGTTTTTTCCATAAACTAACTTAAAATAAAAAAATATGCATGTTTAGAGTGATTCTTTGACTCTCGATCACTCGATCTTTTGCTCATCACCTGAAGATGAGGAGGAATGGAGGTGAGCTTAAAAGCTTGTGGGTAACAAGTTTATAACAGAGAACAAGTAAAACCATTAAAAATATTCATTACCATAGTAAATTCGCATCGAATCCATGAAACACATATTTCCCAAATTCTTTTGTCAAACAATTCATAAAGAATATAAATCATGTAATCATCAAACTTGTCAACGAATAATAAACACATAAACACATTAGAATGGTTTGGTAGGTCTATGGGGGGAGTTCTAGTTAATCTCCAGAAATAACAGAATAGGCTATCACAAACCCACAGAATGGTTTTTCATAGTTCATAAACATGAAGGAGTCTATGAAGGAGCTCTATGCCACTAACAGGTAGACGGGAGAAGCTTTTAACAGAGTCGACGAGCACGTGACATAGCATAATGGACCACCACTAACTAACACAACATGAATTTTATGAATTGAAAATATATTGCCCAAAAGGCATATTTCGGAAATATGATTTTCATAATCACAATACATTTTAAGTACCGTTTCATAAATCATCAACAAAATTCAAGTACAAACTATGTAGCAATTCCTTAAATCATTTAAGAAGCAGTAAATGCAACATTTATAAAGTGGTTGAAATTGTTTAGCTTTATAGATATGAAAAATATTTACGGCTCATTAACTCAACTATAAACATGTAACCCACCTAGATTCCTTGCTTAAAACTTGCTTAAAGGTGTCTCTCCTCTTGCTCCTCTTGCCTTTCTTAATTCCCTTTAATATTGAAAAAAATTCCATTCAATAGGAATATAAATTGAGAACCTACAAAGTATATTCACTAAGATTGATTCTAGAATACTTAAACTCATACATTTCCTAAGCTTCATGAACCAAAACTCTTTCAAAAATCCAGACCTTTGGGTAAATTTTTCATAATCATTGTATAAGGTAAATGAAGAAATTTGATAACAATTTCTTCTAGAAAAATGTTCCCCAATGTCTTAAGTTTCTAATGACACCAAAATCATTCAATTTGGTTTACTAACATGAAAATTATACCCCAAACATTTTCGGACTATTCTTATACTGGAACGGTATTATGTACTGAAATTTCATCTAGAAATTGAAATTCTTAGAGACTAAATTATAACTCTATTTCATCAGACAATTTATATCCCCATGTCTATAGTTTACTCTAAATAAAAAATCATTCCATTTAGATAACTACAAAATAAGTTATGCCTAAAATACCGATGCATGTTCAAGTTGTGTAGGAAACTTAGTTGCAGCGAAGCCAGGAGTTAGTCGCGGTGAACTTTTACAGAAGCATACTCATTGAACATGTCACTGCTACATTTTCTAGGTTTTAACTTCCAACATTTCATATATAACCCATCTTGTACCTAAACCATCTTTTCTACTTCATTTCCTCTTAATTCTCAACTTTATTTTAACTTAATATCATTCACAAATAAATCATGACCTATCTTTGTTCATTAACCCAAAAATAGAACATGTGCATTTACCATTCATCAACAATTTGTGAACATTTAACTCTTAACTAACATCAAAACATGTTTCATTCATATAATCAAGAAGAGTGATGCTTATACTTACTTGTTTATCCATGGCTTCTTCAAGAGTCTCCAAGGCTTTTTGAACATATACGAAAATAAACTTTCAAGGTGGACTAGGTTAGGTTTTCATCACCAAAGTGAAGACAAGTAATTATTTGGAGTGGCTAGATGAAGGGTGGTAGCAAAGTTCAACGTTGATGTTTGGGTTGGGAGAAAACGTGAGTGAGAAGAAGAGAAGAAGAAAGTAAGTGGTAGGGAAAATGAAAGACAAAAATGAAACATGGTCTTTTATATGTAAATGACATGGGTGAGTTTAAAAAGCAATGTAACAATTGCTTGGTGGGTGTCATGAAACATGTCACAACACTCACCACATAAAATCAAAATAACACATTGTAATACCATTTGATCTCTTGTTCATTTGTCACCCAATCATCTCTCAATTTTCAATGACACCTGTCGTTAAATCCTAAAGTTATTTATTAAAATTTTTACTACCATTTGTCATTTATTTCTACCACTATTCATTAATTGTTTTGTCACTTGACATTTTTTTAGTCTAAAATATCCTTAAATTCTAGAAAATTTCCAAATTTTTATATATTTTCCTAAAATTACCAAAAATTTTTGAATCACTAGATACACTCTCCAAATCAGTTTTCAACATGTAAAAATCACAATTCTTAATATAATCACATTTACAATCAATTATACCCAAAATCTCAATGAATGCTCGTAAATTCATTTGATGTGTGCAATAATCAAATTCATATGTGTGTATGGTAACATTATGCATGAGCATGAGATGCATTTTTCTAATCTCTCATTACTATTTTCTCAATTACAAAAATCTAGAATTCTAACCCTTAATGTGGGAACGGGATGTTACATTCCAGCTACATTTTCTAGTTTCTCAAAGTCTTCTTTTCTTTAATGGATATTAAAGTGGTCTTTCTTTAATCTCTAGTGTAAAAATGGTCATTGTTGGCTAAGTTTTTTATACTTGGTGGAAGGAACTAGAAGCCCTTTTTGGAACCTGGAAAAATAGGATGCAATTGAGTCTTACTAGGGAATTGTTTCATTTATTCATATATTGAATTACTTTTTTATTTCATTTTTATGTTATTTTTATTGATTTCTAAAGTGCATAATTAGACTATTAATTGAAATAATCATTTTCTAAGTTAAATATTGAATATGTAAAAGTTTAATTCATTTAATTATTTGTAGCAATTAGGAGTTTTAATTTGTTGCATCAAAAATTACTACTTTTAGGAAAAGTAATCAACTAGATTAAATGTAACTGCGAATTTTATGATGTTTTGCTTTGATGTTATTTCTTTTAAAGTTATTGTTTAATTAAATTTTAGATCATATCTAAGGTTGTTAATTAATATGGAAATTGAATTACGTATTTTTATATAAAATAATCTTGAGAAAAGATTAATATTTAGTATCACATCAAATATATGATTAATGAAAAGATTAGTTTGTTCCAATGATCAATTCAAAGGTTGGAAGCAACCATAAACTGATGTTCATTTTATTGAATACTTTCATTATTTCCTTTATTTACCTTATTACAAAAATTCACAACACCCTCCATTAATTATTTTCTTTTGTAACAATTGACTAGCTAGAATTTCTTATGATATTGACTGCTAGTTCACTATATTTGTTTGTTGATTGTAAGAACATAGTAAATAATTTGGGTTATAGATGACATTCCATCCAGAATCTGACTCCTTTGCAATATATCATGTCAACTAAAAGAATGAGATCAAATTATGCAATAGGTAGTCTCTTGCTATAAAAGGAATAAAGTTGATGGCAAAATCTTCAAACTAGTATCATAGTTTATGCCATCTGTGAGGAGAGGATTAAAGAGAGGATCTTTTTAAAAACAAGCATAGGAATTGAAGACAATTTAGTTGGAAAATCATCTGGATTAGACATATCATGTTAATTAGAACTAAAAAATCTCACATAAGTTTGGAAATCGTCAAAAACTAGAATCTTCATCATAATAAGTAGTTTTAAGAAGCTAGAGAACTTGATATGCACATTACTAAGAAAGCCCTAGAAAGAAATCAATGTAGTATGATTCAACTAATAGCTTGAAGATTCAAATACCAAAACATTGTTGGAACTTACTCAGTTGAATCAAGTAACTACTTAAAGTTAAGGGATCCTAGTCTGTTGAGTAATATAGATAGTGGGTGTTTTATCCCCAAAGCTTAAGAAACAATGAAATACATTCTAAACTTCATCTCCTAAAAATTGTCAAGAAGTAGGACTAATGGCTGGCTACAATTATTGTTCCAACTCTTCTAATATTAACATTATGCACAAAGTTTGCCCTTACGTCATAGAGCTCTTTTAAAAACTGTCTTTTCCTATAAAAAAAATTCTGATGTAATAACCTGTGTGTAATTATGGGCTATATAGCTAAGTTAGGAGAAAAACGAGCCTATTCTATTATATCAAGTTCAATTTAAACTTAGTCTATCATATAATTGCATATGTTGACTCTAAAGAGTTTTAAAATTCATTTGGTAAATTACTTTTACATAGTATTTTGTTAAAATTTTTAATGTGTGAATTTAAATTAAACTCTAATTACATAAACCTTATAATTAGATAATATGAAATTTTCATACTTAGTAATTGTATTTTCTTCTTATTTATCATATATATCACCATACAAATCTTTTACTACCATAGTCAATATCTTAAAAATCCACCACATAAACATAGTTTTTAGTTTTTTTGTGAAGATAAGTATTTTTCAGTATTGTAAACTTTTTGTTGTTAATTTTGAAGAACTACTCGTTCAATGTCGAAAAGTTTAGATTGCAGAAGCAAAATTCACTTTTTAGCTTTGACATGTACGAGAGTCCATTTATCTACTCTTAATTAGTAGTAAAAGAATTTATTAATGACCAACTATACCATGTTCTATTAGTAATCGAATTCTATCCTGTTCAACAAACATTTCTTTTAATTAAAGTAGTTTTGTATGCTTTTTTCTTAAATTTTGTAAATGAAAATATTATTAAAGGATAAATTTAAATTTTTAGGTCCATAATATCAAATAATTAACCTAGTTGAGAAGATAGATTAATCTAATTAAATGGCAATATTGACTAACTTGATTAAACTCATTCGTTGTCTAATATAAAGTTGATAGTTATTTGATAAGTGATTCATTTAAAACATACTTGCGTGCTTTAAAATTTAATATCGACTGATTAAATCGAATTTGTTATTTATATTAAAACATATAATTGAATACACTTAAAAATTTAACCATAAAGAAATTTTAATAGCTCATATCTAATATGCCACATCAAAAATGGCTACTTTGTGTGTTGGGATAAGTCAAAACAAAAGTCAACCTTGTGATACACTAAGATTCTCAATTCAATTTCGACTGCCAAGTTAAAATTCATTTCCTCATTTGAAGTCAACTCAGAATAGGTTATTAATCCTACGTTTTCTCCGTCGTTAACTGCTTAATAATTATTTTGATTCTATATACCTGCTTATTGATTTAAAAATTAAGTGGAAATGCCCTTAAATCACTAAGAAATCTCCTATTTTGGACATTAGCTCCCCACATCACCATCGTGAATGAAGGAACTACGTACATACATTTATGTATATATAGACACACAAGCGTGCAAGACCACAAATTATATTCATCTATATACTTCTCAACTCTCACATTCTCTCTGGTTGATCATGGACAACACGGTTATATGACAGAGACTGGAGAAGAAAACCAAAGGCAGACAAAAGATTGAGATTAAGCGAATAGAAAAGGAAAGCACCCGGCTGGTGACCTTCTTAAAGCGCCGTGCCGGTTTGGTCAAGAAAGCAAGTGAGCTCAGTCTCTTATGTGGTGCAGAGGTGGCTATAATAGCCTTCTCCCCCGGTGAAAAAGCTTTTTCCTTTGGTCATCCCGACGTAGACTCCATTCTCGATGCTAACCTGGATAACCAGAGCTCTTACTCCGGCAGAGACTTGAAGGTCTTAACAAGCAGTAACAACCCTCAAGTTGAAAAGTGGAACAAGGAGTACGAAGATGCTTTGAAGCAACTTTAGGAGGAGAAGATCAGATTGGGAATGATTGAAGAGTGGAATAGGCTGAGTCAAGGGAGTGATTTGCATGGAGAGTTTTGGTGGGATAATGAGAGTGTTGAAGAGATGGGGCATGAGGAGCTGAAGGCCTACGTTATGGCCTTGCACAAGTTGAGGAGGAATGTGAGTGTTAGGGCTAATGAGTTGCTGTTAGGGTGTCGTTTCGGCTTTAGCGATGGTGGTTTTCAAGGTGATGGTGCTGCCGCTAATCCCTCTGTTTCCGGTGGAAGGGCTTTGTGAAGTGATAGCATATATATATATATATAGTTGATTTTCATGGAACGATCTAATTAGCGGCTGAGTTAGTACTCTTCCGAAGTAAGGGTCTTGTTTTTCCCTCGATTCTCCATAAGGCTCTCGATTCTATGTCATTTTCGCTTTTATAGATTTACCATCTGATGTAGAAACTATGAATCGAAAGTTAGTGTCTTTTTTAGCTATTTTTTAAAACCCAATAAATTAAATATTCCCTATTGCTTTAAAATGTTACTTGTCACGCGGAGTTGTTGAGATGTAACATAATGAATATAAAATAATAAATAATTTGTGTGACAATTACGCTTAAGTTTGTCAAAGTTTAATCTTGAGCTCTTATTTTTTTAATTTTCAAGCTAAGCTTGGGCTTAACCCCAGTTCCCCTTACTTTCTAAGGTAGTGTTTTCACGACTTCATATTTTTTTTCATGTGTCATCACATCATCATCTTTTGAACTAACAAGTACTTCGATAAACATTCAATTAGCCATCTTGAACAATCTTAGTTACGAGTATTTCATTATGCAGTCACATTACTTTATGATTAAGTTAAGAAATAGTTCAAACCACTATATAATAAACCTCACATATTTGCTTGCTTTCAAATTTTCTCATCAAAGTTAGCTGCCTTTATACATCCTCATACTTGAGATGATTTAGTTGCCCCAATTATCTCTCATCTCACATCCAATTCTCGTTCATTGTTGAAAGTTTCTATCAATGCACATTGACATATTCGAACTCTCACCTAATCTTGAGATTTCATCAAGATATTATCTTTGTCTCACCTATTCGTAAAGTTTTACGTTGTATCCTCGTCAACTTTACATTTTTATGTCAACATGCATGCCAAGCATCAACCAAATTTTTACCAACATTACACGATTCAACCATTTAAATTTAGGGGTCTATTATTATGTATACACATTGTCCATTTATTTTTATTCTATTATATAATAAATATGGTATAATAACTTTTTTTAATTTAAAAATAAATTAACTAGTAAAAAAGAAAGTTTAATACAAAAGTAGTCGAGTTAATAAGTTAGCTTATCTTTACAGAAGTGGGCTTTAAGAAGGGACTAGTAGGATAATCTAAGAATTAGTGAACATTAATATTGCTTACTATCTAACTGTAACATTAGATGATGCATCGATTAGTGTGAATTTTTTGCATTAGAGTTGGAACGCTAAAGACGCATAATTTGTTAGATGACAAACCAAAACCTACAATTCTAGTCCTTAATAGAAAGGAGGTTATCAATTAAGCTCATATCCTGATTTGCTTTATAAAGACTTCATTATTAGTTTGAAAATCAAGCATCTACAATTACTTTATTGTGTCTTCAGCATAGGTTCCAATTGTTTGCTAGGCTAGAGTCACATTAACTTTTGAGATGGTTTAACATAATCAGTTTCTTTGTTTTAGACTCGATAATCCTAAATGTTTGAGAAGATGAGAAATTGGATCCCCTGAAGATCCTTATGTTTCTTTCTATCCATAAATGATAAACTAATGAACCAAGTGCAAGCATTACTCTCAATTCATCCTTAGTGTTTCTTCTATTATTTTTTAACTATGTGACAATACTCTACATGTTCTTGCCTTGAAAGTCCTAGTTACAAGTAATTTGAATGTTAAACAATTGATAAGACGAGTAAGTGTAGTGGAGAAAAAAGATTGCCAATAAATTTAAAATCATTCCTACAAAGGGGGTTACATTTGATCAAATAAAAGGTTTTATGGACCTTTTCCACAATATAGAGCTTACCTTTAAGGGAAAGCTAGAGAATGAAAGCCATCTTAGGCTAGGCTTGCTTGAACCATACCAATCAATGCTAGAATGCTTTAGGAGATTATGCTTTCAAGAATAGTTTCCAAGTTTTGTTCGATAATTCATTAGAAGCTTGATGGATTGATAGTTGTAGATTGCATCCTGTTTTAGTGGGTAGTTTGATGTGTGTTTAGTTGTTAATATGATTATTTACTATATGTTTAGGTTAAAATTGTGTTAGTTTGCTAAGTATTTGTGTTTTACGTGTTTTACAGGTTAAAGCATGCTTTTGAGCTTCAATGTTCTGTATCTGAGGTGCCTTGACGAGTTTGCTACTATTTTTGGGTTAATATCAAAGAACGGAGGAGTCTTAGAGGGAACCTGAGCGATAACACAGGCCCATGATTATGGCATGACAGAAGCATTAGGAATGGCCCACGATTATGATAGAAGCACCAGGATAGGCCCATGACTGTGGCCTATATGCCACGATCATGACAGAGAGTTTACTCAAGGGCCATGATCTTGTCTAGCATCAGGACAACCGCGAAGACACTTCCAAATTTAAGTTTTCAAGGGAAGTTTTGATCTTTTTGGACCCCAAAAAATCCTAGGCCTTCCTTACACATTTAGATATTGGGCAGCCACCATTCACATTTTTTTTCCATTGTTTCCATTGTTCACAAAATGTCACAAGCTTCCAGGTGAAAAAGATGGGAATTGGGATTGATAATCAAGAGCTTCCATCATTCTACAATTTTCGATACAAAAGGGAAGAAAGTTATCGTTGTATTTATTTTATTTTTGTTTTTTTAGTATGTTTTGTATTTTGCAGGATATGGATATGGTTGAACTTGTTCTTATTTGAGTGGCTGAATTTATTGTAGAGATTACTTTCAAACTACTTGTTGAACTCCTACTTTATTGTTTTGAATGAATGAATGCTTTTGATAAATGTTGACCTGAAACCTTACAATATATTGAGAAATTGAGTTGGGTAAATTATGCAGGGCTATACAATGAGAGTTGGCACCCGTTAAACCTAAATTTATCAAGTTAATTAATTAGTTAGAGAGAGATCTTGACTAATTAGTTGATTACCCATATGATAGCTTCATAACTATTTAAATTGATGGACTGATTTTGTATATTGAGAGATTGCATAATCAGTTCCATTTAATTTGGTTAGGGACATTTGATTACACCTTAAGAGAGGGTGATTGAAACATTAGGACATCTTAGGCGAGGCATAATTTAATCAATAAGGTAGGAGGGAGTCAAGAAAATGAAAAAATTATCTCTAATCTTTAATCTTGAAATCAAAGTTTCTGTACTTTTGTTACATTATTTTTCCATTGCTAGTTTCTTTGATTAAGATTATTTTTCAGTTTTTATTATTTGAAATTGAGTCTTAAACAAAGCATAACCTGAATTAAATGGTGCCTAAGCACAATCTCTCTGGGACAACATCCGCCTTTTACTACAAGTAACCACCCGTATACATGCGGCTTTTAACGTAAAATAAGTAGTTTGTTCTTGCATTCAACATGGATCCATTAGATGGTATCTAAACAAGTAGTGTAAGTTGAGAAGCTTGGAGTAAAGTTTAAAAATCATAGAGACTTGAGGGACTAACCTGTTGTATACTATCATTGAGGACTTCACTAACTGTTGCACTGATAAGAATGTCATTCTCTAGAAAAGAATATGGATTGTTGTTATATAGAGGTCCAATGATATAATAATTATTATACCAAAAGCTTATTCTTTCTTTATTATTAATAATGGATTTAAATTGGAGTATAACTTTGCTTTTAAGTCTAAAGATATATAGTAGAGTCTAAAATGTATTAAAATAAAGCTTTACACTTTAAAAGGTTTTTATTTTTTAGGAATTGCTATGGACCTATTTAACCGAAAAATCCTCTTTATCTTTAAGTAGTTTCTGTATTCTTTTGATCATGAATACATTGTTAGTGAGCTTAATAGGCCAACGACCAAAGCATCCTTCCTCCTTATGTTTGCAAACTTCATTTTAGTTAAATTTTGCTATTATTATATTTTTTTGGCTCACTAGACTATAGGAATGATCATAATATCTTCTTAATTATTTTGGTGATCCCTGTTAGGAAATATACATATGAGGTCTAGTAGAACACATATTTTAGGAATGAATTGATAAGTTAAACCCTTCTAGTCTAAGAGGCGGTGTTATTACACCAATTTTGTATTCTTTTCTAAGCTCTTTCAGTTAACGATAAGAACTTTTTATAATTTAGCCTTATACAAGAAAATGGGATTCCCAAATAAGTAAAAGAGGATCCCTTGCTATTAAGTCCTATTAGATTGGAAATCCAAGTTGTTATATGAGCAGTTCCTATTGAATGAATGAAGTAGTTTGAATCCTTATTCTCTAAAATGCCTAAAATCTCTTTGAATTTTCTAATAGAGGTCATCAAGGTAGTAATTAAGTTCAGGTTCACTCTATATAAAAGGATTAAGTATTTTGCAAAAGAAAGTGAGTGAATTTTTAAGAGTTTACATTTGTTATAATATTCGAATTTTCCTTCTAAATTGATAGTTTTACCAACCAACATGCTAAGGACTTCTATGCAAAGGGTAAATAAGTATGGGAAAATAGGATCCTCTAGCCTTAATCCTTTTTCCCCTTAGATAATTCTTATTGTCTCTCCATTTACCAAAATTCAACAGGGGACAAAGTTGATGTATACTTCAATATATTTGATGAATGGATTTGGAAATCTATATACCACTAATGTGTGAATGATGAATTGCCAAGTGGTGTTAAAGATCTTGTGGAAGTCCACTTTAATAGCAGAACGTTTGAAGTCTTTCTTCTTATTGTAATTCTTGAAGAATTATTACGTAAGCAATATGTTATCACCAATTTACCTCCCCTTAATGAATACACATTGTGAAGGGTGAATGATTGAGTTGAGAACCATCTCGAGTGTAGAGGATAAGAATTTATAATAATCTTATAAGTTTTGTTACAACAAAAGTATAAACTTTAGATGAAGAAGGATTAGAGGATTTTGGAACATGATTGTTGAAAGTCTTACAAATCTCTTTGAGAAGTTTACCTTTTTTTGAAGAATTTTACGGCTAATTTGATAACAACACTCTTTATGAATAT
Source organism: Erythroxylum shatona (assembly GCA_027568895.1). NCBI lineage: Eukaryota > Viridiplantae > Streptophyta > Magnoliopsida > Malpighiales > Erythroxylaceae > Erythroxylum > Erythroxylum shatona. Next base: position 1,310,974 of record JAOSBK010000009.1, on the reverse strand, counting down.
CTAGGTCTTCTAAAAGAAAAATAATTTAGGCCATTAAGCCCTACTGAATTGTTGGGATTAAGATCTAATGGGGCCCTTTCGACATAAACTTTAATTAAAGGAAAAAGAAAACTATCAACTTCTGTACTTAAGAGTCTATCAGTAATAATTGATCTTAATAGACGAAGTGATGAAGGGCACTTCATACTATTCCTAAGTTATGTGAAAAGTAGGCATAAACTACATTTAAGAGGTCCAATTGGGTCTTTGCGAAAGATTTAAAAAGGTTTTGGATATATAAGATCTTGTTTACATTTTTCCTTGTGAGGACTAGCCTAAAGATAAAAGTTGTGTTTATTTCACCTTCAGTGAGCCATAAAGCTCTAGATCTTTTCTTGAGAATTAATCAATTTACATCTAGAGCTCTAATGTACTTAAGGAGCGTGGTCATCACTGTTTGTAGCTTAGAGGGATCACGAAGGTCCTGATAAAGTGATTTTTACTTTTAAATCCAAGATTATTTTCTAATAATAATAGCCTAAGAAGTGTTCTTATACTTCTTATGGTTCAATATCTTTAATTTCTCTTTTATAATTGTTAATTTTTACAAAATATAAAGAAATTTTAATAAGAGAAGTGATGGTTTAGTACCTTCCTTAAGGCTAGTTTAAAATCTTTATTTTTCACTAGGTAATTATTAAATCTAAAAGGGTATTGTCTTGGCTTAGAACTAGAGGGGTTTTGTAGTAGAATTAGTGCGTGGTATAATAACATGAGAATGGCAAAATAACATAAGCTTTCTTGAAAAGTGGTAAGTTGGTGATTATTAACTAAGTCATGATCTAGTTTCTTTCTAAAGAACTAATGTCCCTATTATTTATTAGACCAAGTATAGAATTGGTCTTCTATCTTTAGGCCTATAGCTTCCAATAGACTTGTATAGCCTCTTATATTAGTTGTAAAGTTCCTAATGTAAACATTTCCTTCAATTTTTGTGTTATACATGGTGCCATTGAAGTCCCCAAAGATGTATTCGAGTTAGGTTAAATTTCTATAAGTTTTTCCTATAATGAATCTCTTTGAAACATTAAAATATGGACATAAATTAAAATCACTTGCAAGCTAATTGTAATAGTTGGTTTCTAAACCTACAAAGGGATTAGAGTGTTAGATTACTTAGTCATTAGAATGAACTTGGTGCATTTAGAATATGATTTTTATGATTTCATTCAAATGCATAATATGAGCAAACACATATGAAATTTGATTTAGAAAAATTACACTTAATTGGCATATTATGGGGTATGAAAGTTTCTAAATAATTGTGACATGATTGTGTATTTTTAATGTCTTGTATTTTGATTTACCAATAAAAAGAATTGATGGATTATAATCAAAATTTGGAGTTATTTGTCACAATTGGAAGATTGATGGATTAAAATGTACATTTAGACTAGGAAAAATTTCAAGAAGCAAGACAATTGACATGTGAAAATTTAGGATGATTAAGCCTATAAAGTGATTGACTTAAGTGACAAATGGCATAGAGAATTGAGTGAAAAATGACCTAAGAACTAAGTGAAATTTGGTAGCCTAAAGAGATGACATGTAGCTGGCCTAAACAGTTGACAAGTGTCCTCAAACTCATCTTCCATTCACACCACACTACACACAAATGGCAAAGTCCCTTTATTTATTATTTCTAGTGAAACTCTCTCCTTCTCCTCCCTCTCACTACCAAAATCTACTTCTCCTTCATATGTCTGTGTTTTTCCTAAATTTTGTTCAATTTTCACACTAAAATCCATGCAAAAATCCTTCATAAAGATAGTTATAGAAGTAGAATATTGTTGTATTTGTTGTTATCTTCTTGTTTTTGCTGAAACCATCCTACTCCCACCTTGTTATTGAGATGATCTTGCATGCAAGTGAGGCAAAGCATACTTGAGACTTTCAGGTGTCATTTCAGGTAAACAAGTAAATGAAATAATAATCTTTTTAGCATGTGATATGATGATTGATTAGGGATGGATTGAATGTAGTGTTGATGTTGAAGTTGTGCTGGAAAGTGATGGATGAATTGGTTACTTTTTTATTTTGTTTTTGGATGTATGAAAACAATAGTTTATAGGCTATTATGTGGATGATTAAGTTGGGAATTGAAATATAATTGATGATGAATTCATGCTAAAGATAGGTGTTAATGAAGTGTTTTCAAATATGGAAAAGTTAAGACTGCATGTATGATGGTATAAAGTGAATGGTAATGAAGCAAATGAGTAGATTTTTGTGAGACTTAATGTAATCAATATGGAAGCTAGACTTGTATGAAATGAAGTAGCTTTATAGGATATGAATTATGGAAAAATTAGGGTAGTAGCAACGTATCTAAGTACGTGAAATTCCTGGAGAATGAATGAAGAAAGACTGTACACGATGATCGTGGAATGATTACTTGCCTTCTATCACGATCGTTGCAAGGTCCCCCACGATTATGGGTCTAGTTTTGAATTGATAATTTTTATTTTTTTTACATGTTGAACCATTTGAGGAAAAGTCACTTTAAATTGGTGTATTTAGTCTTGATTAAGGCTTAGAATAAACCTAAATTGTTGTTTGATTAATTGGTTAAGAGCATGATAAGTTTAGGTTGTTAATTTATGCATAACTTAAAGAATGAACTATTTTGGTGTCAATGTAACCAAATCTAGAAATCATGATCTGATGAAGGAATAAAGGCATTCTTATGAATGCAAACATGATCTTTAAGGATTTGAGTAATGTGTATTAGGTATAGATGAACGAGAATTGGGAAATTATATGATTATATATTGCTAGAAAAGTTTGGTGAATATATGATTGATGAATATGGAGTAGATCAAGCTTACTTAAGGTATAAACCTGATTGCAAACTAATTGTATACAAGCTATAATGTTTTAATAGTCAAGATATTTGTATAAGAATACATACCTTGAAAGTTAATTGAGTATGCATTGAAACATGACACATATACATGTGCATGATTGTATATTTATATGATCAAACAAATTAGTGATTTGTGAACTGTGTGTGTATTGTATGACAATAGATGCGTAAGGTAATCATCAACATCCAGACATTGCCGAAACATCGAGGCAATAGCTTTTCTAGAGTGTACTGTGAGTTAACTTAGATGTGTAAACTCAATTATATGTGCTTATATATGAATTGAATGTTTAATCTAAAATGTGTATACAATTGATTGATACATGTCAGACTTAGATCGGAAGAGCTTGAGATAAGGTATAAGTATATTGAAATGAAAGCATGGCATGTGAAATGATGCATCTGATCACACTGAAATGCATGATCAAATAAAGAAATTGTGACTAGAGTGACCGAAGTGAAAAAAGAGCTTTGAGCTCAGGATTGTGAAAAATGAACCTCAAGCTCAAATGACATGGACTCGGTATCCACAATGGATACGGGCTAGAAGTGATCTCAACATCCTTAATGGATACAAGATAGTAAATTAGGTTATTACACACTTGGTCACAATAAAAGAAAAATGAAAATAGGAAATACATGTGCATTTGCATATACATCCCTATATGAATGTGATTTGCAATGCTAGCTTACATGATGTACTTATTGAAGTATGATGAAATGTAATGTAGTATTCAATATTGGATGGTATGATATAATTGTTGAATTGGGTTATAACTTTTTTTGTGATCTGACTTAAGTGAATATATCGATGATAGTTCACTCACTGAGTTCGCAAATTCATCAAAATTACAACGTTGTTCTTCAGATTCAAAGGAGTTCTAGCTACTAAGGTAATATAGTAGAAGTCTAGTACTTGTATTTTGGGGACAAGAATGACTCAAAGGTCTTATTCCGAGCTTCCTCCGATTTCCCTCCGTTATTCGATATTTGATTTGAAACAATAACAAATATATCAAGACACCTCAAATGCATAAGATTTAAGCTCAAAAGCATACTCTAACCTATAAAACACTTAAAACACAAATATCTAACTAAATAACACAATCCTAACCTAAACATATAGTATTCATTCAAATTAACAACTAAATATATACTAAACTACTCACTAAAATATTATGCAACCTACAACTATCATTACTTATAAAATGGTAAGTTTGATTTTTTAGTTATTTTTAATAGGTTCATAAATTAGGATAATTGCATTTTAGCTGTCATTTATTATATTTTTAGCACTCCTAGATTAACTTCTTAAAATTTAACTATGGTATTATAAAGATATCAACTAAATTAATTTTGTTGATTTTGTTAAAAATTTGAAGAAACCATATTTTACCACTTCATTTACTCATTCTTTCACAGTATCTTTGTTATTAAAATCCTACAATTATTAAATTGTTTCGTTCAAATAAGTAAATTCAATTATATAATAAATAAAACATGGATATATTAATATAAGCTTAGGGATGTCAATAGTAACATTATGGGTTTCGTATCGTACCAGCCAGAAAACGGTATGAAGCTATATTTAAAGATACCAGTCGTTATTTTCTCATCACAAACTCTTGTTGTAAATTGTAATAGGATCTTTATTGTTTTTTATTTGATGTTTTGATGTAATTATTATTTATTATATGATGAAATTGCAATATTTTAAATAACTTATATTGTTCTTAATTTTATACTTGATTGATAATTAAATAATCTTTTTGTATATTGATTGTCGTTATTATTTATATGTGAAATATGTGAAAATTAATATTAATAAAAATAAATAAATAATTGTTATTTTCAATCCTTATTATTATGATTTTTGGAGACATGATTGATATAAATTATAAAGTATACAGTATAATATACTGATAGACAATTTTATAATTTTTAAAAAATTAGGACTATTTTAAAATTTTAAAAATTACCTAAAATGATATCCGGTATTAACCGTACTGATACAGTATTATACTAGAATCTAATTCGATACTAATACTGATACGATTTTCATAACGTTGGTCAATAATCTTAGCTTGGCCTAGCCCGACCCCAAACTAGGTGACCTGTGGGCCGACCCATGTAAAACGTGGATATATTAATTTAAGCTTAGGGATTTCAATGGTCCTAACCCGGCCCGGCCTAGGTCTGACAGCCCTGAGTTAGCTAGGTTTGATAGGTCCTCCTTATTTTTTAAGAAAAAATTTATAAAATAATATCATTTTTGTAGATTCAACCAAGTCATGGGTTGGGCTGGCCTGGTCAGTGCTCAAACCGTTATCCATCGGGCCGAATTATTTTGACCTATAACTCACCTATGATCCGGCCAACTCAAGTCAAAATGAAGCATAATTGGTATCCTGAAGAAAATCAGCGGGAAACGTGACATATGATATGATCCACGTTACGGACGTTTCATAACTGACAAACACAGTCGTGTAAAATCCGACAATTGAATGGTTAAGTGCACATCCTGCGTGTAACAATTTAAGACCGTCTCCTCTTTGTCCATGTGTTTCTACAACGTATCCTGTCTCTCTGCCTCACCTTCACTTTATGTACGCCATTTTCTTTTCTCCTTCCACTTTGCAACCATATTAGGCAATAAGGTGAAAATTTTCTATATCCTCATTTGGGCTTTGATATTTGATACATTAGACCAATCAACAACTAAGAACGACCCAACATGGCTTTGCATGTTAGCAATGCATGTTTCTGTGTTTTCAGCCAGAGGAGTAGATTTCAGAGAGTTAAAGCTATTGCTTCTGAAGATATTGCTCCTTCGAAAACTGTGGAGGACAAGGTTAAGTTAGGAGGGTCTGATCTGAAGGTGACCATGACCAAGATTGGAATTGGAGCTTGGTCCTGGGGTGATACTAGCTACTGGAACAACTTTGACTGGGATGGTAAGCTTCTGAGGCTTTCAATTTCGTAGGTGATAGCAAATTAGGGATGAACAAGTCCTCAGGTGTAAATTAAGTTCTTAGGTTATGCGTGCATGAACTGCTAATTTAGGAAGCCTTATCCAGGGAGTTAATACTCCAAAACAGTTAATCCATGTTTGTGGTTAGTTCTGTATATAGGATGGTTGTACATCCAATTGATTTTTAATCATGTTAGCTCTGAACGTGAAAATTTCGATTATTCAATTTTCATACGATTTCTTACATACCAGATTTAGGTTTTGTTTTTTTTGCGGCTACAACTGAAGCTACAGTATTACTTTTTGTTCTTTCCCCTGTCTCTCATCTGCAAATGAAGCTACTTGTTACTTTGTGTTCTTTCCTTTGTGTCTTTGTCTTCTTTTTCTCTAACTCTATTGGTGCATGCTAAAGATCCCTATTTTTTGACAATAATGTCAGACAGGAAAATGAAGGCTGCCAAGGCTGCTTTTGATACCAGTATTGATTGTGGCATAACCTTCATCGACACAGCTGAAGTTTATGGATCTAGGGTGAGAGATTGAAGCTATGTTTCCTTTATATCTGTTTCTCATAGGGCAACATCAAAGTGTCACTAAAACACTTCCATTCTCAACTGTTTACAGTTCTCATTAGGTGCCATAAACTCAGAAACTCTTCTGGGCCAGTATGTTCTCAAAACTTTTCGTGTTTATGGCATATAGTAAAGAATATTGTAAATTTGATTATAATTTTTTTTCTTTTCTTTGTTATGTAATTTAATTGTTTCTTGAAGATTCATCAAGGAAAGGAAAGAAAAAGATCCGGAAGTAGAGGTTGCTGTTGCAACTAAATTTGCAGCTTTGCCATGGAGGCTGGGACGTCAGAGTGTTCTTACTGCCCTTAAGGATTCTCTCTGTCGTCTTGGACTCTCGTCAGTAGATCTCTATCAACTCCACTGGTATGCACTTTACCAGCTTATTGGATGCTTGTGTCCGACTTTGCAGAGGACGATTTACTCACAAACCTTTTGTGGTGGTCTACAGGCCTGGGGTATGGGGAAATGAAGGTGGTTCATTTATTGCAACCTTCTTTTACCGGGGAATGGATGCATGGAACTGATAAAATCAAATTTCAATTTGTCGATCTCAATCAATTCAGATTGCATTGAAGCTTTGGTTCATTGAAGGTTCATTTTCAGGGTATATTGATGGTCTTGGGGATGCTGTCGAGAAGGGCCTGGTAAAAGCTGTTGGTGTTTCAAACTACAGCGGTAATTTTCATTGTACTAGTTGCAAAAATCAAAATATAGAGATGAGTAAAAGAAAAAGAGAAACCTTCAAACACAGTCTAATTTTATATATTGACTTGGATTCCTCTTCCACGTAGTGAGTCGGCTTCGTGATGCATATGAAAAGCTTAAAAAGAGAGGCATCCCACTTGCTTCAAACCAAGTAAATTATAGCCTCATATATAGGGCGCCAGAGGAGAATGGTGTGAAGGCAGCTTGTGATGAGCTTGGTATCACTTTGATTGCCTATTCTCCAATTGCTCAAGGTGAAATCCTTATTAGTAATTTTTTTCATGCTCTAACATCTCTGCGGTTACAAATTTTTATATTAACGAATTCCTGTCGAAAGTTGTGATTTTCTTGTACGTGTGTAAAAATGCGGTGCTAACATGGGGTCCTGAAGTTCAGTATTTAAGTGTAACCAGCCTATTTTAACTCCTAACATGCAACAAGTAGGTCTTTCTTTCTCTTTCTTCTGTCTTGTGCCATCAGAGGTATTCCAAAGTGGAAATTCTCCTCCCTTTTTGTTAATTCCATGTTTTCCATCCATGGACTTGCAATGAAAGTGTTCCATGTCTAGTTTTGAGAATTTTTAGGAAGTTTACACTGGTCTTAGTTGCTGGTAAGCAACACTATGCGGCTGATTATATGACATTGAAAAATTTTATGGCATTATATAATAGGTAAAAGTATCTGTCCCTGGTAATTTAATTATTCAGGTCTGTGAAAAGATGCTTCGTGAGATGATTCATGTTCAGGTAGAGCTTAAGTATGTCTTAAATATGGAAGTATTCAGCGTAGCTGTTTCTAGCTAAGCATAAAAGGGCAAGCCACATAACTCCATATGTTGTTTATGGAACTAGCTGCTTAGCTGCATTTGATACACCTTCTCCACAATACAGGGTCATGGGGAGCTTGGTGTATTATCTTTCTAATTGTTGTTTCTATGCTGTGGAGCTGATAAATTGTGCCCCAAACTTCCTTTGTATTTGTACAGGTGCTCTCACAGGAAAGTATACACCAGGAAATCCACCTACAGGCCCTCGAGGCCGGATATATACTCCTGAATTTTTGACCAAGGTAGGATAAACTCAAGTTGTAGGAGTCTATAGAACTCTACTATCCTAACCATGCGTGTGCTCTACAGCTTCAGCCTCTGATAAACAGGATTAAGGAGCTAGGAGAGAACTATGGAAAAACTGCTACGCAGGTTTTATTCTTCTCTTAGACTTCATCTAGCATGCTTGCGGTTAATATTGTCAAGTGCTTGTTACATCAATGCTTTCTGAAGCAACTTAGCAAAAGCATGTTGTGAACGCTTTTGTAATGCAGGTAGCCCTGAACTGGCTGATAGCACAGGAAAATGTTGTTCCAATTCCAGGAGCTAAGAATGCAGAACAGGCCAAGGAATTTGCAGGTGCACTTGGGTGGAGACTAACAGGTGAGGAGGTTAATGAACTGCGGTCCTTGGCATCGGAAATTCCACCTGTTGTTGGCTTTCCTGTGGAGAAACTGTAAATTGTCGAGAAGCGATACTGAGACGTTAATGTTGATCTAATCCAACCATTGCGAGATGCCTTTATCCACTGCATGGACTTCCACTCCGTTAAGATTGTTTCATATTGCCGTAATGGTCCTTTTATCGATCTAATCTTTGACAAATTATTTATGCAAAAAACAATCTTTTACTTCCAAGTGACATTAATTTTCCGCAAATAGAAGAATAAGAAGCAATGGCCATGGCGTTTCTTGGCTTTTTAGAAGTTACTAATTCATTTATGTACTTGTTATTACGATTTATCACTTGGAGATTGGAACCCAAGGATCTTTGAAGGTTCATAACATGATGCCAGACTAGATGCCCTTCAAAAATCTTAAGCTAGCTAATAGCAATATATGAAATAGGACCATAAAGGGGGTGTAACCCACATTAGGTGCATGACGTTGACTCTTGGTGAGGACCTTTGTTCGTTGCCTTGAGACCACCTGATATACATCATCTAAAAATGAGGCACGCCACCAGTAGGCAGTACGCTCTTAACATAACACCTCCTATGCTCTTGCAGTTGCCTTGTTTGAAAAGATGAGGGCGATTTATACCTAATAATACTACTCCAGGCACATCACCTCCAGCTTCAACAAATGGCTTAGCAGCAACATCGTCAATCTCGTAAGCATTTAAAAGAGATGTTTCCTGTCCTGTGCATGGTAAGATTTCAGGAATCCAACATAACCTTCGGCAATTTTGTTAGATTTGTTAAAATAAAAAAAGACTAATTGCACGAGTAAACTAAACGAAACATCCATTACATTATCTTCTTCCATAATTACAACTAGGTTTCTGTGCTTGAAAGGCACAATATGAGGATGGTGAACCTTTCATCATAACTGAGAAGGCTGTCTACATATAATGACACTCCATCGCCCATTGCCCTCCAGGAGAAGATCGATCTTCTTCTCACGCAACTTATGCATAGTAATTTAAACTTGCTTTCTTCTTTGCTTGCACTTGGATAATTCCTTCATTAAAGTCCTCGTGATTCACCTGGTTTCAGGTCCCATCAGTAAATTGTTTTAGAATTCAGGCCCATAACAAGGCATGAGTTAAATTGTAATGCCACTTGTGCCATGGGTTACCCAAGTGGAAGACATATCAAAAACCAAAAATACCTAATCAAAACCATCAGCCACATAACATGAATTTGTCTTGGAGAAGATAAAACAGGTAGCTAAAAGTTGTCGCTAACAGTGATACATTTATATCACTAGTCCGTGAGAATGCAGAACTAAGTTGTAAAGAGAGAATTTTAAAAGTGAAAGAGAGAACCTCTGTGGCATCACGGCGAAGAGCTAACATTCCCGCCTCTACACAAACAGCCTTCAGCTGTGCCCCATTGAAATCATCAGTTGACCGAGCCAATTCCTCAAAATTAACGTCAGGATGAACATTCATTTTTCTAGAGTGGATCTACAATATCACCAGAATTTATGTTGGAACCGATGAGGAAAGAAAAGTCTAGAGAAAATAGTTTTAGTCACAAAACCTGCAAAATACGGGCCCTTGCTTCCTCAGTTGGATGTGGGAACTCAATTTTACGATCCAATCGTCCAGAACGCATAAGGGCAGGATCAAGAATATCAGCTCGATTTGTTGCTGCAACCACCTAAAATTCATGCTAAATTTTAAGACTCATATTGTTCAACACAAGCACAAAAATACACTTTAAGCACCATTTTGAAACAATCCTAAACCAGAACCTTCTATAAATGCTCCTAATAAGAGACGCAGCTAATGCCATGCAACATCATTGATTAACCAAACCTTAATTCTCTCATCACTGCTAAAGCCATCAAGCTGATTGAGCAACTCCAACATGGTTCTCTGCACCTCCCTATCTCCACTGACTTCACTGCTCACAAGAACAAACTATATCACCAGCCAAGGTATAAAACTGTGTATATGCCATACTCTTCACATCAAAACAAATTGACTAGTCAATGACTGAAGAACTGATACCTGTCAAATCTCTTCGTTCCAATCGCATCTATTTCATCAATAAAAATGATGCAGGGAGACTTTTCTTTTGCAAGCTGAAATGCATCACGAACAAGTTTGGCTCCATCTCCTATAAACATCTGCACAGGAACCAACTTCCCTTACACTTTGATGGGCCAAAAAAGGAGAAAATCCAAGCAAAAACATTTACAAAGACATATCATTTGTAGAATGAAAAAATCAAGAGGTTCCATCTCAAAGAAAGCAAGAACAGAGACAGTACAACATAAAATACAATCTCTTAGAATGCTAGATTGTTTCAGAAAAGATATATCTTAAACAAGAAATAACAAGAATCTTCAAGATGAGCAATTAGAAAGAGCATTCAATCTCAATTTTCAATAAGAAGATAATGAAGTAAAAGAATGGGATATGAAAGGGTAGTATGCAACTTGTCAACAGAGTTAGTATACAAAATTATCATACCTGCACAAGTTGTGGACCTGCCAGCTTTAGAAAAGTGGCATTTGTTTGTGCAGCACAAGCACGAGCCATTAAAGTCTTTCCAGTTCCAGGTGGTCCATACAAGAGGACACCCTTGGGTGGACGAATACCCAACTTTTCAAATCGTTCTTTGTGAGTCATGGGCAACACAATAGCCTCAACCAGTTCTTGGATCTGTTTGAAAGAAAAATATGAACTTCATAGGTATCGAACTTGTACCATAAAGCATATAGGACAGCCTCGATCTACCTGTTTCTCCAAGCCTCCAATGTCATTGTAGTCCTCAGTGGGTTTCTCATCAACCTCCATGGCCTTCACCCGTGAGTCATACTCCGAAGGCAGAGTATCCAATATCAAGTAGCTGTCCTTGTTGACTCCAACTAGATCCCCAGGCTTCAACGTATCAGGGTCAACAAGACCAACAACAGGCAGGAAAATGGTCTAGATCAAACGTTAACATAAAAAAGTCGGTGTAAATAATCAAAGGTGGATTGGGGGAGACAGAGAACTGTTTTGAACAAAAACGAAAGATAATAAGCAAGAACGCAGAGTAAGACTGATCACCTGACGAGTAGATGTTTTGAGTACAACGCATTTACCTTTCCTCTGAGAGTCAAGGTCAATGTTTGCACCATCTTCCTCAGCCTCATCTCCAGGATTCATTTCCAAAATCTAGATTAAAAAAAATAGAAACAGAGCTTGAAGCTAGTAGCTAAAATGCTGACACAATTAACAGAACAGAACATTGAGAAGAATGCAACAATAATTTTAGGCAGACAAAGGTGTGTGAACAAAGCTACCTCAACAATATTACCAACAAGGTAAGGGAGTTGCTTATTCAGTTTAATTTTCTCCTGATTCTCCTTGATCTTCTCCTTTAAGGAATCGACTTCCAGATTGGTCCTCTGCAACTCCTCCTTTCGAACACGAATCTCAGTATCAAGGAGGCGAGAAGCCAAAACAATGTCGTCAGTAGTCATAGACGAAAACTGCTCGTCTTCAAAGCTAGTATCCTCCACCATTGCCGATGCCATTTTAATTAAATTATTATTTGCACTTCTGCAACTGTAAATCAAAATCAAATTCCACCCAGAACCAAAAGAGAAGAAAACCCTAAACGATTATCAAGTTGTGCCAAGAAAGTATCGAAGAGAGGTTTTCTCGAGATAACACAAAAGGGATAGTATAATAATATAACTTACCGGACCAGAAACAAAGAGAAGAGGAAGAGACGGCCGGGCTATTGCTGAAGTCGATACCAAACCTGTATCTGTATGTTCGGGCTCAATATGCACCTTTCTATTCAAAACTCTTCATAACTAAAATTCTCTACCTTTTTTTTTTTTTTGGTAAAAGATAAAACACTCCCCCTAAAAATTTTGGAATAATCCTTGTACTTTAGAATTTTCGAAAAAAGAGTTCCTCTTATTTTATATTCACAAAAAAACTTCAACAGTTGAATTTCGTTAAAAAATTAATAGTTGTTGTGATGTGTCAATATTAAGCCACATGGATCTATTAAAACATAATGACATAACCTAAACATATCGCATATACTAATTGACTGACTCAAAAACCGAATCTACCTTAATTGATCCGACCTGACCTTCCTAACTTATTTTTCCAACCCACTCATCCGTTTTTTTTCAAATCAATTGTCTCAAACCCTTAAACTAAACATACGAACCATCTATAATCTTTGACGATTCTAGGCAATAACAAGAAGCACAGGCGAAAGCGACAACGACTTAAGTGGTAAGGACATAGGTAGTGAAGGAGACGGCTTGGCAGTTGTTCATTTCATAGTTTGGTTAATATCTTTTGTGTGTAATCATTGGGGAAGGGCTAAATTGGTTTCGAGTTATTTTGAAAATATGTGTACGTCTCAAAACTTGCATAATCATTTAATAAGGCAAAAGGATTGTAGAGTTAGTTGTGGGAGAAAGATTTGAGACCTGATGTTTATAGTTATATTACTTTCCCTAATAGGGTGGTGAAAAGTACGTGTATAGTGAATGTGTTAAAGGTGTTTGATGAAATGTCGGTGAGAGGTGCGACACTTGATGTAGAGTGTTATAATGTGATAATTTATAGGTTTCTTAGACAATAGGAATATGCTAAGAGGGGGAGACGTGGGAGAGGTTGGCAAAAGAGGGGAATACCTATTTATGCTAATGTGATTACCTATAATGTGATGATCAATAGGTTTAAGGATATAAGCATATGAAGCAAGATTTTAGAAGCTTTAAGGATATAGGCATCTAATAAGATAGTCGAGGTTGATGTATGAATCATAATTCCTTATCGAAGAAGGAAAAGTTTCATGTCTCGGTTGAAGAGGTTACCTGTTTAGTTGAACAGAAAGAGGATGAATAAGAATGTACATATTTTCCATTTCTTTGTAGGCTCTCTCTAAGTTAGTGAGTGAGGGCACCATTAATTTTATTTATTCCTCTTTAATTTTATGTTGGCTTTATTGTTGGTTGTTGTATTAACACTACAACATCAAATCTTATTGTGTATTTATTTGATATTGATGCAACTCAATCATTTACTTTGTGTTGATTCCTTCAAGCTTAATGCTTGATTATTGCCTACATCAGTACATTTTGGAAAATAGTCCTGTTTTGGATAAGTACATTAGTCATTTAGTTTGAATTATTTTATAATATTTAGCTTGAATATGCGACTACGTGTATCATTTTATATTATTTAGGGGGGGTTTGGTTTGAGGGTTTAGGAATAAAGGAATGGAATAATTGTAAAAAATATTGTTTGTTTTGGAATTTTCAATTCCAAGGTAATGGATTTATCCCATTAAATTTGAGAATCTACTAAACCCTCCAAAATAGGTGGGTATCAAGTTTTCATTCCAAGGTCTTCT
>JAOSBK010000009.1:1273944-1287781 GCA_027568895.1 Erythroxylum shatona | reverse complement strand
TAGAGAAGAAGTTGTAGCTAAAGGACTGAAACATACTCCTTGAACAATTTTCCAAATCAACCACCCATTTTGTTTCACAATCTTTCTTTAACACAACTCATACCAAGATTACCTTTTCTACTTCATTTATTCCTCATACTCATCTCCATCTCAAATCAATATCATCCAAAGAAAAATATATAGTCCATGATTAATGAACACCAACAACAGAACATACACATATGTACATATTCTTCAAAAACTTACTACACAAATTCAGCATCATTTTTGTTTTCATTCTACTTCTAACTTTCACCTTAATTCTTCCCATTTCAAAATCTCTTATCCACAAAAATACCAAAGCAAGACATGAATCTATCCACATTTCTCATTCGCTACTTTACCATTGCCTATCATTTCTTGGTTCAAGAATTTTCATTCATTTATTCTTTACTCATGACTAATCACCAAAATTTTTTATTTATAGTTCTAACTTCTAAGAAATGTTTGGGGTCCAATAATTTTTGGTTCATGGAGTTTAGAAAATACGTGGGTTTAAGTATTCTAGAATTAATTTTAGTGATTGTGCTTTGTGGGATTTTTAATTGAAAAACCTATTGAGTGGAATTTTTGTTAGTGTATAAAGGGATCAAGAAAGGTAAGAGGAGCAAGAGAAGAGGAATTTTGAGCAAGTCTTTAAGCAAGGAAATCAGGTGGGTACATGTTTATAATAGAGTAAATAAGCCACTAATGTTTTATTAGCATCAAATAAGTTTAAAGATTTTAATTGCATAATAAGTGTCGCATTTATTGCTTTTGTATGATTTGAGAAATTGCAATATGTTGTTATATGAATCGTGTGATGATTTATGAAAAGACTTTGAAAGTGATTATTGAAAAGATAACATGTTTATGAAATCATGTTTTCGAAATATCTCATGTTTATGAAAAATCAAGTTTCGAAAAAGTGCTAATTTGGGCAATATGCTTACAAGATATGAAATACATATTATGTGGGTTTGGTTTTGTCCATTCTGTTGTCAAGTGCACTTCGACTAAAGGCTTCTCCCGCCTGCGCATTAGTGGTATGGAGCTCCTTCATAGACTCCCATAAGTTCGCAGCTACGCAAGACTATTATGTGAGATTGCGTTAGTACATTCTGTTCTTATGGGAAATGTGTAGTACGTTCTATTTATAGACCTCCCAAACTATTCTGATGTTCTTATGATTTGTGAACAAGTTTGATGCATTCATGTTTTATGGTTTGTGAATTTGACTACACGATGAGAATTTGAGAAACATATGTTTTATGAACTCAATGAAAATTTTATATGACAATTAAAATGTTTTCAAAGGTTTTGTTTATTTTTTTGTTATAAACTATTACCCACGAGCTTTCAAGCTCACCCCCTTTTTCATCCCTTCTTTAGGTGATGGCTAAGAGATAAAGTGATTTAAAATCCTAAGGGAATTTCTTCAATTTGTTTATTTTGTATGTTGAGTAAAACACAATGTTTTAGTCACATTTCAAGTTTGTTTGTTCAAGAATCTTTTGTAATTTGAGATTTTGAGATGATGATGTAATGTGGCTTGGAATGCCATTAAAGATTTGTAAAACTTTATTGTTTTGATTCATATGAAATGATGAATGATGTATGGATGATGTGAGTTGAAATTAGATATACGTGAAGAAGAAATCAACTTAAGTTGATGATTTTGGAACATGAATCATTGACGTGTACATATATAGATATATATATACATAAGTGAGATACTATAGAAAGGAAGATAGGAATTATGACTGATCAAATGTAGTTGAAGGTGATGAGACAAATGAGTTGAGATTTAAGAGTTTAATAAAATCATTTTGGGAGCTGAATGGTTATGCTCAAGACATTCCAAGTCTACACAGTGTAAAATTTCAAGTCTCCTAAAGGGTAAAAATTTGTGTTCTGACTTTAGGGAAAAATCTGGATTAATCTAAGATGAATTAGATAAAGTTGTCTTCTAGAAATTATAGCTTATCCTTCTAGCTTTCCAACGGTATATAGTATGAAAATTTTGGACATCGAAGTTGAAAGTTATGGTTCTTATAAATGGAGATGCTCAAGAGTGTAGATTGTATAATCTGATGACATCATATCGTCTGATGCACTATTCATTTAATCCTATCATTTGATCCAATTTTGACCCTGAAGATGACAAAATCTATCTTTAAGGTCTTCATGAAAGTTGTAGATCTTGAAATTCTCTTTCGAACCATCCTAAGAACACCTTAATCCGACATCTTTAGGGAAAGTTATAACGATTTTCCCAATTCATCTGTCCCTTCTTCTGGTTTCAACTGATTTTATCTTCTGGTCCTATTTTTAAGCCTATATATGATTGAATTGTCTTCAAAGTCTTCATAAAAGTTGTAGATCTTGAAATCCTCTTTCAAACCATCTAAAGAACACCTTAATCTGAATCTTTAGGGAAAGTTATGATAATTTTCCCAATTCATCTGTCCCTTCGTTTGGTTTCATCTGATCCTATCGTCTAGTCCCATTTTTGACCCTATAAATGATCTAATTTATCTAAAACTGTAGATATTGAAATCATCTTTCTAATAATCTAAAGGAAATCTTAATCCGACATCTCTAGGGAAAGTTATGACAATTTTCCCAATTCGTCTATCCCTTCATCTAGTTTCATCTGATCCTATCATCTGGTCCCATTTTTGAACCTATAAATGATCGATTTTGTCTTCAAGGTCTTCATGCAAGTTGTAGATCTTGCAATTCTATTTCAAATCATCCAAAGAAAACCTTAATCTGACATCACTATGGAAAGTTATGATAATTTTCCCAATTTATCTGTCCCTTCATCTGGTTTTATCTGATCCTATCCTCTGGTACCATTTTTGTCCCTATATATCATCAAATTTGTATTCAAAGTCTTCATGAAAGTTGTATATCTTGAAATTATCTTTTGAACCGTCTAAATAAAACCTTAATCTGACATCTCTAGGGAACATTATGATAATTTTTCCAATTCATCTGTTCCTTTGTCTGATTTCATCTGATCCTATCATCTGGTCCCATTTTTGACCCTATATATGATCGAATTTGTCTTCAATGTCTCATAAAAGTTGTATATCTTGAAATCCTCTTTTGAGCCATCTAAATAACACCTTAATATGACATCTCTAGAGAAAGTTATGACAATTTTCCCAATTCGTCTGGTTTCATCTGATCCTATCGTCTTGTCCCATTTTTACCCTACAGATGATCGAATTTGTCTTCAAGATCTGTATGAAAGTTGTAAATCTTGAAATCTTATTTCTAACCATCTAAAGAACAACTTAATCCGACATCTCTAGGGAAAGTTATGACAATTTTCCCAATTCATTTGTTCCTTCGTCTGGTTTCATCTGATCCTATTGTCTGTTCCCATTTTTGACTATATAGATGATCGCATTTATCTTCAATATCTTCATAAAATTTGTATATCTTGAAATTCTCTTTCAAACCATCTAAGGAACACCTTAATCTGACATCTCTAGGGAACGTTATGACAATTTACCCAATTCATCTTACCCTTTATTAGGTTTCATCTGGTCCTATCATCTGGTCCCACTTTTGACCCTGTAGATGATAGAACTTGTCTTCATGGTCTCCATGAAAGTTGTAGTTCCTGAATTCCTATTTTAAACCATCTAAATAACACCTTAAACTGATAGTTGTAGAGCAAGTTATGACTATTTTCCAATTCGTCTGTCCCTTCGTCTGGTTTCATCTAACCCTATCTTATGGTCCATTTTTGACCCTATAGATGATATAATTTGTCTTCAAGGTCTTATTAAAGTTGTATATCTTGAAGTTCTCTTTCTAACTATCTAAAGAAAACCTTAATCTGATATCTATAGAGAAAGTTATGAAAATTTTTCCAATTCAACTATCCCTTCATCTGATTTCATCTTTCCCTATTGTCTGGTCCACTTTTTACCCTGCAGATGATAGAATTTTTCTTCAATGTCTTCATGAAAGTTGTAGATATTGAAGTCCTCTTTCGAACCATATAAGAATGACCTTGATATGATATTCCTATAGCAAGTTATGCCTTTTGTTCTGAACATGTTCAATATAATAGAGGACAGAACCTTGATTGATTCTTTCCCAATCCTTGTTATCCGACCTTTAAATGAAGTGATCCTTGAGACAGTAGATTCCTAATCACATTGTGCTATCTCGACACAAAAATTGGCAGCATTTCAAATTGATTGAAAAAAAAAGTTTGACTGGAGGAAAGTGAGGGAATCTGTTGGAATAGTATGAACTGGTGTTATTTTATTGAACATACTTTGGCATTTTGAATATATATTTTGATCCATAGGGTTCCAATTTAGATGACTTTCAATGTGGAGTAAACTAGAGACATAGGTTTACAAATTATATGAAGAAGTTGAATTATGATTCAACCTCTAAGATGTTCCATTTCTGGATGAAAGTTAGGTATTCATTAGAAACTTAAGACAATAGGAAACAGATGTTCTGAAGAAGTCAAATTGTGATTCCAGTTTGAAGTTTCCCAAAATCCGTTATAAAATAGGAGAAATGAGTTTGTTTTGGATGTTAACTGTTGTGGGCGTCACCCTTATGGGATGAGGATTAATGAGGGTTCTTTGAAATAACCCTATAGGATAATATACTCACACTTTATGACTCTGAATGTTGGGCTCCGAAATTGAGGCCAACACCTATTGTTTACATCAACATTGCTTTCATTTATGCCCTTCACTACTGCTTGAAATTGTTAGAGAATGTATGTGGTTTGTTTGTTTTTGGGGGAATTGATTTAAAGAAAGGGATGGGTGGGTTGGAAAAATAAGTTAGGCAGGTCAGGTCAAGTCAGTTAAGGTGGCTTAGGTTTTTTGGTCAGACAATTGCTACAAGTGGCATATTGCCATATCAACATATTCTAATTAGTCCACGTAGCTTAACATTTCCACATCATAACTTCCATTAATTTTTCTAATTAAAGTCAACTATAGGCGTTTTTTTTCTAGTGAATGTGAAAGAAAAGGGATTTTTTAAGAATTGTGAATTACAATGGGTTTTTTCTAAAATTTTTCTAAGTATAAGAGGGTTTTTTTCTTTTACTCTTCTTTTTTCAATAACTTTTTTACAATTACTTTTCTTGATATTTTCGATATCAACTAATTAATTAGGCCAAGTAATCGGACCATAATAATACTTTGTTAGAAATGTTTGAAAAGAAATATTTAAAAGAGTCTATGTTTATTGTGCCTTTTACATTTTAGACTGATCAAGCCTAAAAAATATATATATTAAGCCTTATAGTTACATTTAATTAGGCCTAAAATCTCTCTTACATAAACTTCTTCATAAAATTCATTTATTGCAACTTCATGCAAACCATGTAATTCCTTATAAAACCTTAGTATTAACTTTCTCGATCCTAATTTTCTCACCAAGCTAGATTTAATTTACTCCTAGTTAAATTCCATTAAAATATTTTTTTTGCCTATTCAAAGTGGCAAATTTAAAACATTAATTGGCATATAGATGTACTAAATTTAATAATTATATAATAATGATTGATAATATAAATACAATATCTAATGATTTATAATTCAAATTTATGAACATATAATTATTTTTAACTTTAATAATTGTACATTATATATATATATATAGAGAGAGAGAGAGAGAGAGTTGATTTTATGCTATATAAACTAATCAAACACAAAAGTTTAAATAAAAATAGTAGAAGTTACTATAACAACCTTTACTAGGAAGATCTAGAAACTACGAATCATAGGAATCAAATGAATATTTAGACATAAATTAGATGAATTGGATGTTATTGTAAGAAACAAACCTGAATTGGTAGCTCAAGGGTGTAATCAAGAGGAGGGTATAGATTTTGAAGAAACTTTTATGCCAATAGCCAAACTAAAAGCTATTAGATTATTACTTATATTTGCATCTTACATGAATTTCAAATTTTTTCATATGGATGTTTAAAGTGAACTTTTAAATCGTTTTGCTAACAAAGAAGTTTATATTGATCAACCTCTCATTTTTAAAATTTATGATGCACCCAACTATGTTTACAAACTCTATAAAGCTTTATATGATTTGAAAAAAGGTCTTACAACTTAGTGTGATAATTAACTATATTTGTTCTCGAAAATGGTTTACTAAAGGCAAGGTTGACATAAATCTTTTTATTTAAATCCATAAACGTGACATTTCTCATCTTGAAATCAAGCAAATAAAGGAGTGATCATCATCAATCAAGCTAAATATACCTAAGAAATACACAAATGCTATGGAATGGAATAAGCTAAGCTATTAGGAACACACATAAGTGTTATAAATAAGCTAAACAAGGATAAAGAGGGCAAGATGATTGATGCAAAGTTTTGCCAGTGTATATTTGGTAGTTTACTTTACCTTATCACAAGTAGGCTTGATATTATATTTAGTGTATGCATGTTTTTTAAATTTACTCAAGTCCTAAGTTATCTCATCTTTTAGTCACTAAGCATTTACTTAAAAAGTTATGTGGTATCATTTCTTTAGGACTTTGATATCCTAAGAAAATATTATTTAACTAAATTAGTTATTGTATGCAAATTATATTGGTTGGTCTTTATATTAAAAATAGCAAATCTAGTACTTATCAATTCCTAGGAAATGCATTAGTTTCATGATTTAATAAGAAACAAAGTTCAATTACTTATCAACCATAAAAGCTAAATGTGTAGTTTGTTGATATTTATTGTGTACAAATTTTATAGCTTAGATAATAACTTGGAGACTATAACATAGAGCTTATAAAGATACTAATTAGGTTTGACAACACTAGTATCATTTGCCTCACAAACAACACCCCCTCCCCCTATTGAACACTTTAGAACCAAACTCGTAGAAGTTGAATATCATTTCATTATATATCATATGTAAAATGAGGATAATGAGTTAGAATTTCTTTTATAAACTAAATCAATTGGTTGATATTTTCACAAAACTTATTTGGATAATGAGTTAGAATTTCTTTTATAAACTAAATCAATTGGTTGATATTTTCACAAAACTTATTTGCATAATTAGGAGAGATTCTATTTGATTAGGATTTATTTTGATGCTTATATTTGACTTTGGTTGACCTTTATATTAATTATTATGTTTGAGTACTTTTAATCTTTAATTGGAGGATATTTGGACCAAAGTAAGTGGTTTTAAGTCTCACTGGTTGACTAATGTAAGGTAATAGTGGACCGATGTCCTTAGAATTTCTTAAACTTAAGTTTACTATTAGTTTGTTAAAATATTCTTCTATTAATGGTTAACCATTTTATCATAGTGGTCGACCAATATTGTTTAGTGGTCAACCAATTTTATATTTTTTCAAACAGAGTCTATACTATAATATTGTTATTTGCTTAGTCAGTTATATTGCTTGACCAATATATTGCATTGTGCAACTAATATTATGGTGTGGTTGACCAATATACTTAGGCTTTAATACTTCTTTTTCCTCTCTCTTATCTATTTCACTTACTACTAACTAACAAAACCCTATCTATCACTCCTCTTTTTGATGTCCTCTTAGCACTACATTTTTCACCATTGCACTTCACTCTCCTAGCTTAACTTGCCTTATCTTTTATATCCACTTAACTACTTAACTTACCAATGTGATTTGGTGGGTTTCTTGAAGCCTTTTTTGGCAAGCATTTTGCTTCCCTCCAGTGATTTACCCATTCTTTGATGAGTGTTAGGTGATACAAAGAGCTTAATGGACTCTCCTACACTATTAGGACCAAATTTCTTCAATACCTAAACTCAATTTGTTAAATTAAGTTTAGTTAAACCCTAACCTCAATTTATCAAATTAAGTTTGGAACACCCTAACTTAAATTCATGATTTTTTCTTCAAGTCTTAATTAATTTTTATCATTTCCATGATTCAAAACATTATGTACATTTAATTTCATAAGATTGCATTCAAATTGAATCATATTGCAAATTGGGTAAGTTAGAGTTTTAGAATTGGAAAATTATCAATTCCTTATATATTTTTTCTATTTTAAAAATTGATTCTTTATTCATAAAATAAATGATTAAATTAAGGTTTTCTAACTTCCAATTTCTTCTAATCATCCCTAATTTTTATTGAATTTGACTCTTACGCATTTTTTTGCCATTTTAATTTGGGCTTCTAAGAAATTACTCAAAATTATGCTAAATTTTATAAAATTGATGGTTGATTACTCTAATTGAGAGTATAATTGAGCTATCCCTACATTCAATTTTATCATAATTCAGTTTATGTCCTAAAAATTTCAACTTAAACATAGTGATAAAATTAAGGATTTTTTAAATTATGCACAAATTGGATATATTTCTATAAAATTGGACCTATGAAACTTTTGTCATCAAAGGTTCAATTTAACATGCTTCTTGACTAAGTTTATTAATTTTGATCAATCTTGTTTCAAATTACATCAATTTTGACTTTTTGGTCAAACTTACTTTGTTTATAATTTTTAAATCTTTATATTTTCAAATCTAAAGGCAATTATGTTCATGAGATTGGTTATGGATTGTAGTAGATGGAGTTGAAATTATTTGATAATTTATTGAAGTGTTTTCTTCTTGTAGGTTGTCTTTTAACACTTCTCAAAACTGGTACCTATTCCTACTTATCCATTTTAGAGCCTTCACGGATTTCTTCTAAAATTCTTGTTTCCTCTTATTACCATGGTTAAAAGTCAAGAAAACCCCGCTTCCATGTTTAGAGAGCTTGTTAGTCCTTTATCACATTATTCTCTTGGTTCTAAAACCCCTTTAAGAGGTTAAAATCTTTAGAAACTTGTTAGGACTTCGAGATCTCGTAAGTGATCTCCTACTCGACCTCCTCTTTTCTTATACTGATTTATGAGAATGATTATTTTAACATTCACTCACTTTAATTTGTTTATTATAGTTCTCATGTCTTGCATGAAAATCAAGTTATTTCCTATGCTTTTCTACACTAATTTAAAGAATATGTGCTTGTTTAGTATTTCATTGCTCAAGTTTGATGGAATACTTTCTTATAAAAACCAAAAAAGTGAGTCTTAAGAATTTACAACTTTTTATTGTGACCTTTAACCTCTTGTCATTTATGATTAATGACAATTCTTCCCAAAGGTTCATTGTATAAAGATTTATCTCACTAGTGACCATATTAATGAGATTTTAGGCATTCCTATACTTGACCATTTTGTATATTATAATTGTCTTACTAAATATAACATTCATCTTCACTCTATACTTCATAAAGTTATAACCATCTTTGAGTTAGGTAATAGTGAAGAAATCACTAAAAAAACCTAAAGATGTTTGTGCCCTAAAGTTGTTCCTCATTTCCACCATCTTTTCATTATATATAACTTCCTTTCTTCTAGTTAATACTTTACTTTTCTAGGTCATGATGATATTTAGTTCTTTTTCAGCCTTATGATGGGTGATAATGTTTATATTGGCCACTTTATTTTGTAGAACATGGTCAATTTAAAAATACCAAGAAAAATATTCAAAACATCACCTATGATCTCATTCTCAACCTCTTCTTCTAGCACTTTAATATTTTATCCATAGATGATGAGGTTAATTTTGACTTTTCCCTTAATTTTTCTACTTTTCAATCTATTGGTTACAATTTAGTTGATGGACACATGCCTAAACCTTATCAACGATAGTAGTAGCAGTTGTAACCTAACAATGAGGCTCCTTCACATGGCTCCAGAGAAAGGTTCTTCTTTCATACCATGTTATGATTCTATTAAGGACTCTTAACTTAATGTATTTGATGCTTTTGTAGCATTACTCTAAGGAAAAATTTCAATCCATTAAAGATTGTATTAAGGAATTATTACATTAAATACAATATTGCAAATTGAAGTAACTCACTTGTTAATATATAAATCACGTATAATATGTAAAATACATAAGAACAGGGGTTGAATTGTGTAATCTTTTCAAAGATATTAATCTTTCAAGATTTCTTGAATTTCTTTATAGAATTCAGATGATCACAAGAAAACTTTACTAAAGTTGATAATTAATGCAATCGCAAGTATTATTATCTACTCTTCTAACAACAAGAAAATTAAAAGATAAGGGTTAGAGAATAGACGCCACGATTTTATACTGGCTTACCCTTAACCTTGGGCTACATCTAGTCCTCAAAGTTTGTCTGAGATTTCACTATACTTTTCAACTTTATAAGTATTCTTTCCACACTTGCAGAGCCTCTTCATGTTTCTCTCATAAAATATTCTTTATCTACTTTCTTAGCTTCTCTAGGCTCTAGCCTTTCTTTCTCTCTCTAGGAAAGATATTTTTAAGTTTCACGTTACAGATGTATTTGCTCTCTTCTTTTGCACTTTGAATACAGAATTTTTCTAAGTATCATACAATCAAATTTTCTCTCTTGTAAAAACGTTATTTAGTCTTGGAATAGAACTAGTATTTATAGCCTAAGTCTTCAACTGTCTTCCTGAGAAATTGCTTCTTGAATCTTCTAGAAACCGTTATTAGTTAAGCCTTATAACTAACTCCATCTAACTAACTAACTGACGTTCTAGAATAGCTTCCTTTTGTATCTTCTGGTATAATACTTCTTCTGTTATCACGCTTCCTCTGTTATTACGCTTTGTCTGTTATCGCACTTCGTCTGGTATAATTTTTCGTCTGGTATTGCACTTCGTCTGGTATAGTGCTTAGTCTGGTGTCGTGTTTCGTCTAGTATAGTGCTTCGTCTAATATCGCGTTTTGTCTGGTATCGATGTATCATCTGTTACTGATGTGTTTCTTCTGTTTCTGAAGTATCGTCTGTTGCTGACATGTTGTCTGGTGATGATATATCGTCTGGTGTTGATATATCGTCTATTGTTAATACATTGTCTGGTGTTGACCACACATCTTCTGGGTTTGACTAAGTGTTACTTACATTTTTCTACACACTTAACAAACTTATCAAAATAGTTCATACATTTCTAAGATTTTTATTATTTGATTATCATCAAAATTAATAAAAGTAAAGTCTTCTTGACTTAACAATCTCCCCTTTTTTGATGATAACAAATAATTATAATTTTAGAAGATAAAATGATATTAAGACAAATAGTATTCAGATGAATAAACGAATAATAATCAATGCAAAAACACAAGAAACGCATGCATAAGATATATACAATGCTTTTTATCTTCTCTTTTCGTTCTCCTCTTGTTGTCCCCCTATTTGTTATTAATCAAAAAGATAGCTCAATGTAGACACTTTAGAATTTCAGAAAACATATGTTGCATGTCAGTGTGGATCGTCTTGAGGTCTTGTTTGATACTAACCTAGAAGTGCTACTTCCTTATGAAGATCACCCACTGAGCCACCCAGTTCATCAAACTTAGTATGAATTTCCTCAATTTCTTTTTCTAAGGCTTCCTGAACTTCCTTCTGTTTGTGACTTGCTTCCATCCAATTGATAAAATACTTTAAGAACTCCGAATTAACAGTAGAATATTGTTGTATTTCACTAAGTGGATGGAGATTTTCAACAACAGATGGTTCTGTAGGTAAGACGTCTAACTCAGTGATTTTGATTGAGGGTAGTCTGAAGGTTTGTTTTCCTTCTAGGAGATCAAGATCATCAAGTCTAGGTAGTTTAAGAATTGGTTGCCCCCCAAGAAAGTGTAACACATCTTTGATTAAAAGTATGAAACCTAAGGGTCTGAAATGCATAATTAAATGCACAAAGTTTTCTAAGTTGAAATTAATACCTTCAACTATGATACTTTTGTACTGTCCTTCTGTCATTATGCCAACTACCTTGAAATTTTCATCTTTGGTAGAAACTCCAAATTAACTTCCTGATGCCTTTGAAATGTGATGTGAAACATAGATACCTCCAGGTTAAGCTGCAATACATGCATCATCTATGTTCTTCACAGCTACTTGAATCTGTTCTTCTATAAGATCATCTTCATTCCCTTCAGGAAACATCTTCTTTTTCCTATTTTCTTTGTTTCTTATGGGGGTTGGACATCTTGGTTGTATATCTGGCACAATCTTTATCAATGTTCTACTCATAATCGGATAGATTGTATACCGATTCTTTGAAATCTTCATAGGATATGGTTCTACCTTCTCATCTTGCAGAATACCATATAGTCTTCGTTCTTCGTGACATAGAACATGTATTGTTTATTCGTTAATCTGTATAGGTTTGACTTATACTATGACTGTCTTTTTCGAAGGTTCTCTGATAATAATTTAGCTTCTACTTCGAACAAGTTCTGATTCTTCTACAGTCTTCATTTTTAAATCCTTTTTTTTTAATTGGTTGAGAAGGATTGTAAGGTTCCAGTTGGTGTTCAACTGTCTTAGCCTTCTGTTGAACATTGGATGAAGAAACCTTTTTCAGACTAGGCTTCACCTTCTTTTGTTCTTCTGCCGGTTTAGAAAAAAGTTGTTATTGAGGCTTCTTCCTTTCAAATACTAACTTCCTTTTTATCTCTGTCTCTTTAGATTATTTTGCTGATTGACTTTGCAAAATAGAAATAATTGATCTAGTAGGTTGCTGTCTTTTATTCTGCTTTTCAAAATCTCCACCAAGAGTCAGAGCTTTTTGCTTCTTCTATTCTTGTTGTCGTAAGGTCAATAGTCTTGGTGACTTTCTTGACTTTTTGGATTTTTCTGATTGAAATGTTTCAGCCTTTCTTTTCAATGACACTTGTTGTGATGATTGTTGATCCCGTCTTTCCTCTTTATATATAATCATCTTAGCTTTTATTATTACATCAGATGATTTCTCAACCTTTTCTTTTACAGATGTTCTTCCTGTCGATTGAGGTTTTCTTTTTCTTTTAGACGTAATACGTTCACTCCCACTCTGTCTTACTATAAGCTCCCCCTTAGACCTTGCTTTCGGTTTAGAACCTGTATCCGCTTCATCTTCAAACTTTATTGCCATTCTTTGAATAGTAGTGGCATTAATAATACTCTTCATATCCATCTTTACCCTATTACCTCTGTCAAGTAAGATTCCAGATTCTCTAAAAATCCTTGTCAACAACATATCATAAGGTAAAGAGCTAGAATCTTCTTTTGACTTCATCATGTACTTCAAAATCAAGTACAGAAGATTAATGGTTTAGTGATTGAGCAGGTGAAATAAACAATATTCATCATTCATTGTCACAATGTTTTTCGAGCCTATTCTTAGTAGAACACAGTGGAGAAGCAGTGAATGTAGCCTTCGGAATAAGGGTTGAAGCCTTCTTAACTCCTGGATCACTACTTCCATATAGTTGTCGATTGATGTGCACTTTATCTGCACGACCTTGAGTAATCCATTTTGTATTGTTAAACAACTTTGCTCCAATACTAGGACACCCAATGACCCTCTCGATAGTATCTTGTGTCATGATAACTGACAATCCGTCAACCATTGATACTAAGGTGTCGTCCACCACCTTTGCATTCTTCCAGAAGTCATATATCTCATTCAACTAAACTTTTTCACGAACCTTGAAGAAACTTTTCCAACCAACTGCTTCAATTTCTGATTCAATGTCCATTTGATTTTTCTTCAAAGAGATGAAATCAACGTGTCTCCCATAGATAAGAGATTGCTCCTTTTGTGATCTGTAATAAATAAAAATTAAACACATAAATGTATTTTGCTTAATGTAGCAAGGTTAGTATCTAAAAGTAAGGATGTGAATGTTAGCGATCTAGAAGGGGGGGTTGAATAGATCTTTAAGCTTTTCGTAATTTTCTACAATAAAATCAGAAGTTAAT
>JAOSBK010000009.1:1233293-1244552 GCA_027568895.1 Erythroxylum shatona | reverse complement strand
TGAACGATAGAGTGGAGATGTTGGAATCCCGTATGGCGCATTTGGAGGCTGGGATGGAAGAAATCCAGTCGTCCATGCGGATGGCGATGGGGGAAATGCAACGAGCACTACTGCTGGAGATGAATAAGATTATGGGTAAGAGACCCGAGGAAGGCCAGGGGAGCGATACAGTAAGGAATGAGCAAACGCCGCTGGGAGATCGAAACAATCAATTTCCGCAGCATTCCAGACCACTTGGGGAGTCTTCTGCGGACATGGACGAGTACAGGATGTCGGTACGAAAAGTGGAGCTACCCATGTTCGATGGGTCTGACCCCGTCGGATGGATAACCGGAGCAGAAGTATACTTCGAGGTCCACCATACTTCGGAGGAAGTAAAGGTCAAACTCGCCCTCTTAAGCATGGAGGGCTCAACTATCCACTGGTTTAACCTTTTACGAGAGACGGAGACAGCTTTGAGTTGGGAGACCTTTAAGAAAGCGTTGATTGATCGATATGGAGGAAGGAGGTTTGAGAACCCTTATGAGGAACTCTCCGATCTTCGACAAACCGAAACCGTGGATGAATACATTGAAGCCTTTGAATTCGTCTCATCTCAAGTCGGTCGACTTCCGGAGGAACAGTTCATGGGGTACTTTATGAGTGGGCTGAGATCAAATATCAGGAGGAGGGTGCGCACCTTCAACCCGAAAAATCGGTACCAACTGATGAAAATCGCCAGAGCGGTGGAAGAGGAAGTGTGCGGTGAGGAAGGGTGGAGATTGCGATATCGTCCATGGGGTCAACGTCGGGAAGATGGATTTAAGAACCAGACCCCTTTTCGGGCCAACCCGAGTCGACTGGGCCCGGGTCACTCCGGCTCCATGGGTCGAGCGCAGGTGGGAGGGGAATACGGAGCGGGTCGCACCCGCGACGATTCTGGGTATCGCCCTAACGCCCAGGCTTCGATTCAAACAACTCCGGCGTCGCAGGTGGGGAGGGTCGATGCTGACAGGAGGCCACTAGCTGAGAAAAACCGAGGGTTGCGCCATATCTCTTACCAAGAGCTTGTGGACCGCAAGGCAAAGGGGCTGTGTTTTCGGTGTGGGGAACGTTTTCACCCCTTACATCAGTGCGCCGAAAGACAACTTCGGTTGTTGGTATTGGACGAAAATGAGACTCTAAATGAGGGAGGGGAAATAGTTGCAGTTGAGATGGAGGAAGAAGACGAAGGGGACGATGTGGCGTTGGAGTGTCGGGTTATGAGAGTTTTCGGCGTATACAATGTTCCGACGTCTGAAACCAAAACCATGAGGCTGGAGGGAAAAATTTTCGGGGTTCCTATTGTGGTATTAGTGGATAGTGGGGCTAGCCACAACTTCATCTCCCCCGAATTGGCTACTGGTTTGGGTTTGACGACCGTGCTTACCAGAACTTTGGGAATCCGTTTGGGTGATGGTCACAAGGTGATGACAAAAGGAAGGTGTATCGGGGTTCCTATTCAGCTGAGGAATTTGGATTTAAAGGTGGAGGCGTATATGCTGGATTTGGAGGGAATGGAAGTCATATTGGGGGTTGCTTGGCTGAAGACCTTAGGGAAAGTCATAGTAGATTGGAAGGAAATGACAATGCAGTTTCAACATGATGGTCAGATGATCGAGTTGTGTGGCAAAGTTGACAATAAAGCCGTGCAGCAAAATAGTAGAGGAGGGGACCAAAGTCCAGCACCCTTACACGGGTTTCTGGCAAGTTTCCAGAAGGGGGTTCACTCAATTCGGCAGTGGTTGGTTCAGTGGAAGGGCAAGTCTATAGAGAATGCTACTTGGGAAGATGAAAGTGTTCTTCGGAGCCAATTTCCTCATTTCAGCCTTGAGGACAAGGCTGATCTTCTAGGAGGGGGCAATGTTAGGATTAGTACTGTCAACAAACCTAGGATATGGCAAGACAAAAAAGAGAGGGGGCTGTGGGCAATGATGATGTGGACAACGCTGCACAAGTTAGTTAGGAATGTGGCACATGGATGGGGAATAACAGAATGTACGGGTGGTTAGCTAAGTAGGGGGGCAGGGAGAGAGTAGGGTCATTCGGAAAGTGAGAAGAATATTGTGACAGAGAAAGAGGAAATTCTTTCCCTGAGGAGCAGCCATTGCTCTGGTTAGTGAGTGATCTTCGGATCCTCTTGTAATAGCAGTGTTACCACTGGTTTACTATCACTAATATACTAGTCTCTAGCCTATTAAGCTAGAGGTTCCTAACAAATTCTTTATTTGAGTTAATGACATAACATGTTTCCTTGTGAACTTTGGTTTCTCATCTGTTCTATCTTCTTCTCTTTTATTTTTCTTGTTTTGCAACGTGCTAATTATCTCCTCTAATAGCCTGGTAATGTTTATACTCTGTAGCATAACTATGATGCATATTACTTGATTTTTTCACTTGATGCAAAATTAGAACTATATTGTTACTTGTAGCATATCCTGGGCATTTATCACTTCATATTTGTTTCTTTATATACTGTTTTATGACAATCGTACTTAGTTAATAAATTTATTTGTAAATTTTTTACTTATCCAGATACATGGGTACAATTACTGGCATTAGTGATTTAGATCCTGTACGGTGGCCTAACTCCCATTGGCGCTCTGTTAAGGTTAGGTGATCTTTCTACTACATGTGTCGAAGGACTACTAATGTGTTTAATTGTTTGTTCGCTTGAACTGATTGATGAAATCCTTTCTCTGTTAATTTAGGTTGGCTGGGATGAATCAACTGCAGGGGAGAGGCAGCCACGGGTGTCCTTGTGGGAGATTGAACCATTAACAACATTTCCCATGTATCCATCCCATTTCCCTCTAAGACTTAAGCGGCCATGGCCATCTGGACTGCCATCCTGTCATGGTACGATTGAACTACGCTTGAAGGTCAGAAGTGAATTTTTTTGTCCCTATTACAATTTGATACGAGTTCTCTGAATCTGCAATTTCAGGTCAAGATGGTGATTTGAGTACCAATTCTCCACTACTTTGGCTTCAAGGGGGGTTAGGAGATCAGAGAATTCCATCAATGAACTTTCAGGGCTTTGGTGTTACTCCATGGATGCAGTCTAGGTTTGATACCTCTTTCCCAGCACTACAGTCTGATGTCTATCAAGCAATGGCAGCTGCAGCACTTCAGGAGATGCGAAATGTTGAATCTTCTAAAATACCATCTCAAGCTCTTCTGCAATTCCAACAGCCACAAAATGCTTCAAATGGATCCCCTGCTTTGTTTCAAAGGCAGATGTTGCAACAGTCCAATCTTCAGAATTCTCTTCTTCAAAACTTCCAAGAAACTCAGGCTCATCTTCTCCAACAGCAGTTACAGCATCGTCAACAGCATGGTGATCAGCAGAAGCAGCAACACCAATCACATCAACAGCAGCAACACCAATCAAATCAGCGTCAACAACACCAATCATATCAGCAGCCGCAAGTCCCACATCCTCAACAATTTCAGCAGTTGTCTGCTCAGCACCAGATCCCAAATGTTGTCTCAACTGTTGCTCTTCTTACTTCTGTCCACCAATCCGCGTCTCCTTTGCAACCAATTCCTTCACAGAGTCAGCAACAGGCTTTTCCAGAACCTGTTCGAAATTCAATGGCCACATCTGATGTTTCCTCGATACAAAGTGTGATAGGTTCCTTATCTCAAGATGCAGCATCCCACGTACTAAACATAAATGGATCCAACTCTGTTATCTCTTCTGACTTGTTACGGAAGCAAGCAACACTTGATCCTCAAATAGCTAAAGGAGATGCTCACTTTGTACTTCCACAAGTGGAACATTTAGGTACAGCAAATTCAAGTGTCTCTGAACTTGCTACAATGTTATCTCCATTTCCTGGGAGAGAGTACACATCGTATCAAGGTGCTGCTGATGCCCAAAACAATCTCTTATTTGGAGTTAGCATTGATAACTCTCCTTTCATGCTGCAGCATGGGATATCAAACCTGAGAAACATAGGCACTGAAAATGACTCATTATCGATGCCATTTATTGCATCTACTTTCACAAGTGAAGCAGGAGATGATATTCCTCTTAATTCAGATATGACGACTTTAAGTTGTGTTGATGAATCAGGTTTCTTGCATTCCTCTGAAAATGTGGACCAAGTGAACATGCCAATCAGAACGTTTGTGAAGGTAAACGTGATTAACATCCTATCCATACATGCTTTTGTAATAATACTTGGTGATTACATGTGTAATGATTCTTCTAATTTTCTACCAGGTCATTTATGTGATGGTAGTCTTCAGTATTAAGTTCATGCATATTACATGACGGCTCACTAATAGTAGTCCATATGCATTCCATGTTTTGAAGTTATTATTTGGTTGGTGAAGTAACTATCAAACTAGTGAAACCCAGTTATGTTTCTGCAAATGATGCACTCTCACTCTTTACATCCTTTTTCTAGTTTTTCAGATTTGTTTATGTTATTTCTCTGGTCATCTGCAGCCACTAATACTTTTTTGAGCTCTATAAAGCTGATGTTTTCATGGTTCACCTTCAATTGATTACCGACCAAAGTTAATATAATTTTGTCAGGTTCACAAATCAGGGTCCTTTGGGCGCTCCCTGGATATTTCCAAGTTTAGCAGCTATCATGAGCTGCGCAGTGAGCTTGCTCGCATGTTTGGCCTTGAAGGCCAACTAGAGGACCCTCGAAGATCAGGCTGGCAGCTTGTAGTTGTTGACCGGGAGAATGATGTTCTTCTCCTTGGCGATGACCCTTGGCAGTAAGTGTTCAGATATGTTTTTGAAGCTTTTATTCACTTTATGATAATGTTTAAATCTTTGTTACTTGTATTTAGTGATTTTCTATTTATTTTCTTCAAGTTTTTTCATGAAGAGGAAAAGAAGCAGTTAAAGTACTGTTATTTATGTTTAAGTTTTCGCGCATTTCAGGGAATTTGTTAATAATGTGTGGTATATCAAGATACTATCTCCTTTTGAAGTGCAACAAGATGGGGAAAGAAGGCGTCAGTAGTAGAATGGCAACTCTTGAATAGAAAGATCAAACTAGTAGGATGCAGGGTTGCAGCTCGAAGTAACTCCTTGAATATTAAAGCAGCAGACGTTCTTATGCTTTTACATCGAGTAAAAAGAACTAATTAGTGCATTACTGAGTTGTATGTACTGTCTGTTGTAAGTTGTATCCTTAGGCGCCACCTTTTCCTTTGAACCCATTTTGTGGTTAAAGAGGTGTCGTGAATCAGATTCTGATAATGGCAGATACATATATACATACACACTGTATATTATTTAATCTGTTCTGTTATGCTTGTGTTTTAACTTAGGCCTAACTCTTGATCATATGGTGCGATAGGTCTCTGTTGGAACTCTTTGGAGGCTAATATTGTAAGCATGATTTGTTGAGTTTACTAACCAATACGCAACGCGGGCAAGTTCCCATGTTTCGTTTCAGGAAGAAAACGAGAGAGTGTCTGCTTAAAGACTGGTAACTAAGATGACCCAAGTTTGACTTGACTACCAAACTGGAAAACTCAACACAAGACCATCTGGTGCCGAAGCCTTGATTTCAGCTTGAAGGTTTGGTTCACGTGCGTTTCACCTTACACTCCACGATCTACAGTCCATCTGTCATTGCTATTATTAACTTTACATATATCCTATTCTATTATATTCTAATGAATAACATTTTTATTTCATGAATTTTTGTCATCCTTCATGGCCATACTAAGCAACCCGAGTGCTATGTTTTGTTGGTTAAATTGGTTTATTTGAGATATTAAATCAGGAAATAATTTGCAAGTAATTAATAACTATAGTTATATTCAAGAATCTGAACCAACGAATTAAGAACTGAATTAGTAAAAATAAAATCCTGCCCTTCAAGTTCCTGTAGCAAGTGTTACGTTACCAGTAGTCAGATGCAGCCGGTCATCTTCCTCAACTATATGTTGGAATGGTAGCTATGTATTACATCTTCTTTGCCAAATAGATAAGATAAGAACACACAAAAGCAGAGTGATATAATACGTGAATGTTTTCGACAAGTTCTGTGACTGGAGTCCGGACGGTGATTACTCCGTGGCTGGACAGAAACAGTGATGGAGGCAACAGAATACAGACCATTGCTATTAGGACTTGATTCTCATTCTAGAATTCCCGACCTGTCATCAACTGCAGTAGAAGAATTTTTGGAGCAAAGTCCGGTGGCCGTACGGTGGTGGCCAAGACTTTTTGCATGGGAATCAAGACTACTTTGGCTCCTATCAGGCTCGTCTATAGTTGTTTCAATCTTCAACTACATGCTTAGCTTTGTGACGCTTATGTTTTCTGGGCATTTGGGTGCTGTAGAGCTCGCTGGAGCTTCTATTGCTAGTGTAGGAATTCAAGGTCTTGCTTACGGAATCATGGTAATGAAAATTTTCCGTATGATTCTTAGCATAAATAAATGAAATGAACATGTTAATGTTACAGGCTTTTTAACAAGTTTTCTACTTTTCTTTTGAAAACAAAAGTTGGGTATGGCCAGTGCTGTGCAGACAGTGTGTGGACAAGCTTATGGAGCTAAGAAGTACTCAGCAATGGGCATTATTTGTCAGAGGGCAATAGTATTACATATAGGAGCAGCTATCCTGCTCACTTTCTTGTACTGGTTCTCGGGAACAGTACTTCGAGCTATTGGACAATCGGATGCTATCGCCGATTATGGCCAAATTTTTGCTCGCGGTTTGATACTTCAGCTATATGCATTTGCAATAAGCTGCCCTATGCAGAGGTTTCTTCAGGCACAGAACATCGTGAACCCTTTGGCATATATGTCTGTTGGGGTGTTCCTGCTTCACATTCTGCTCTCCTGGGTTGTTGTTTATGTGTTGAACTATGGGCTTATAGGAGCAGCTCTGACACTGAGTTTCTCATGGTGGCTACTTGTCATCTTGAATGGACTTTACATTGTTCTAAGCCCATCCTGCAAAGAAACTTGGACAGGTTTATCCGTCAGTGCATTCAGAGGAATATGGCCTTATTTCAGGCTCACAGTGGCTTCTGCTGTCATGCTCTGGTACATCCGCAAACTTTCTGTGTCTCGCTACGTAATCTTAGTTCATTTTTGCATGGAAGGAGTTTTGAAGAAATTCTATGGTGTGTTCAAGAGTAGCCGATATATTTTGAAAACTGAAGTCTCTGCTAAAGTAATAACGTGCTTTTTGTACGTGGTACTTACAACGCAGTTTAGAGATATGGTACAATCAAGGCCTTGTGCTCATATCAGGCCTCCTCACCAACCCAACAATCTCACTGGATTCCATTTCCATTTGGTATGTCAGGGTATTTGATACCCATCCACAACTGTTTGCTCTTGTTTCTCTTGCATTTACTTACTACTAACTTTGGAACCAAAACTTGTTCAGTATGAATTACTTGAATTGGGACATGCAATTTATGTTGGGACTAAGTGCAGCTGCCAGGTTAGTAACTCATGTACAAGCCCTTCCTTTTCTTTTCACCTTGAACGTGGTGTCTGCTGATCAATGAAGTCTTTTGTTTGGTGTTGGCTAACTGATTTATCTACAAAATAAACACAGCATTCGAGTGAGCAATGAACTAGGAGCAGGCCATCCAAGGGTAGCAAAATTTTCAGTGGTCGTAGTAAATGCAACTAGCATTCTTATCAGTATAATTTTCTGTGCAATCATTCTGATATTCCGGGTTGGATTGAGCAAACTATTCACAAGTGACTCTGAAGTGATAGAAGCAGTGTCTAATCTGACTCCGCTGCTTGCAATTTCTGTCTTCCTCAATGGCATTCAACCCATACTCTCAGGTGATTGACGTAATGAAAAAAATATATAATTGGCCAAAAATTGACAGTGGTGTATTAAGGTTTCGTAGAGCACCATAATAGCGAGTTTCTTGTTGGACTTTTAAGGTGTTGCAATTGGAAGTGGATGGCAAGCTGTGGTAGCTTACGTTAATCTGGCAACTTACTACATCATAGGACTTCCCATTGGATGTGTCCTTGGCTTCAAAACCAGCTTAGGAGTAGCAGTAAGCTCCTTTATCCCTCTTAAGATCAAGACATTTACGAGCAAACAGAGGAAACTTTACTAATAATTTCTGAATTCTTTCCAGGGGATTTGGTGGGGTATGATAATCGGGGTTCTTCTGCAAACAGCAACTTTAATAATCATTACAGCAAGGACTAACTGGGATGCAGAGGTATATGCCTAAGATTTAGGTATACAATAAGTTGCTTCTTATTTCTGATGTTATTAGTGACTGTCGTCAAAACTTTCGTAGGTTGAGAAAGCGATCCAACGTTTGAAGACATCTGCAACAGAAGAGACCTTGGACTTGGTAGCCAGTGTTTAAGTTGACTTTTGTGACGGGGGTTTAAGTTTTTCATTTCCTAGTAACAGCTACCAAAGTAATCACAAGTGTTCTGTTATTGGCCATGACGAAAATGTATCAGCTTGAGATTGAAGATTAAACGAGTCACCATATAAACAAACTGTTACGGAAGACATTCAATAATGATGAAATTATTAGAAAACCACGTCGAATAGTACAAGCGGAAGACTGAAGAAGATGAAGCAGATGACGCCGATCGCGCTGAAGCGTAACTGTCTTACCAAATAATGTAGGATTATGACGTGTGTAAATATCGTAAAGGGATAAGCATCGTTAAATAGCTGCTGTAACTAAACATGTGCGTACGAAAAATTCTGAAGTGAGAAAACAGATCATATTTTCTCGATTGTCCTTCCTTCTTCGTACTTGCACTCGTTGTTCGTTTACGGGAAATTCTCCAAACATTTGGTATCAGAGCAGACGTTCCTCGGCGGAAATGGCTGACAGCACGAGAAGAGCTGAAGTTCGACGCCTAGAAGAGGGTCTCAAGGACTTGTCGAAAGCACAAATAAGACACGAAAAAGAGATTAGCGATATCATGACAATGTTCCAGCAAATTATGCAGAAGATAAGTAGGAATTCTTCGGAAGTAACGTTACGAAATAACGGAGAAACTGAGACTTACACCATTCCGACGAGCCTCAACAAGTTGGATTTGTTACCGAATATATAAAACTAATTAAGCCAACAACTTAAGTTATTGTGATAAAACGGTCATTTAATATGATCTCAAAGTCTTTGTGACCAAATGATCGTGAGTTCAAATCCTACCATCCACCTATTATTCAGCACAAGGTAGAGTGAGTCTGTGCAAGTTTCAAGCCTAAAGGGCTTTCACGTGAAGGAGTGTACTAGTGAATATATAAAACCAATTAAGTTGACCTCGTATAACAGTTTAAGCTATTATGATGAAACGAACACTTAACAGGATTTCTAACATTTAATGGAGGAGAGGTGAGAAGTTGGATTTGCCATTGCGAACAATTCTTCGCATAGACCGTACCCCTGACGATCTGAAGGTTAGGGTGGCATCACTCCACATGGAGGAGGGTTCAGCACTGGAATGGTACCAACGCATGGTTAGGAACAATTTCAACTCATGGCTCGGAACAAATGTGACAGAGGGATGTTAAGGTGGGAAGAGTTTATAACCTCACTTTGACAAAGGTTTGACGATAAAATTTTCGAAGCTCCAATTGATGATTCGAAAGAACTCAGGCAAGTTGGGTTAGTAATGGATTACTGTGCGAGGTTTGAAAAGCATTCAAATAAGGTAACGCTTCCAAAAGCTTATCTGATAGGATTTTTTCTTGAAGGTCTCAAGTCTGAGTTGGAACTAACGGTAAAGATGATGGATCCATCATCATTATAGCAAGCACACGCTCTTGCCAGGAAACAGGAGGCTATTATACGACAAGCTTACCAGTTTATCTCGGAAAGGGAGCAAAGGCGTCTGGTCAGGTGGGAGTTGTGTTAGAATACAGAATTAAATCATTTACTTTGTATTATTCTTTCTATACGTACTATATTATTACAATACACGTGTATGGCTAAGTTATTCTCCCTCTCTGTCATGTAACGAATTTTGTTATTACAACTGATATATATGAAAAGCGTGAGCACACACCTAAATGTCCCTATCATTCCATTCATTGCATAGTCTTACTAACTTAATATCATAGTGTTTTATTCTTCAATGGGTTCTTCTTTGATAGCATCTTCCACATCTTCTGCTACTTCTATCCCACCTATCCATACTTCCAAAACATACTCTTTTTTTAATTCCTCCATCCAAACAACCTCTATCAAGCTAGATAGAGGAAATTATCTTGTTTGGGAATCAGTTGTCCCACCACTTATCGAAGGAAACCTCCTTGAGTCACATATCAATGGCTCTGCTTCAATGCCCTTTCGATACATCTCCGAAAGAGCAGAAATGACTCCAAATCTAATCTTCAAAGAATGGTATGCTATAGACCGACTTCTAGTTGGCTGGTTACGTAATATAATGACCCAAGAAGTTGAAAGTCAACTGCTACACTGTCACACAACTTGTGATCTTTGGATTGGTGCTCATGATCTCACTTGTGTGTCAATGAAATCACACATTATGGTGCTCAAGTTGGAGCTTCATCAAACACGTAAAAACTCAATAAAGATAGATGAGCATATCAGTAAAATGAAAAATGTCGCAGATTAGCTCATACTGGCTGGAGCTCCTATTGCAACAGAAGATCTTATTCTCCATACATTAAACGGTTTTGACTCAGACTATAAGGCTATTGTAGTAAAGTTGGTTGATAAACCTAACCTTACCTGGATTGAAGCTCAATATGTTCTCCTTGCCTTCGAGAGTCGTTTGGAGAAACTCATCCATTTCTCGACTCTATCTATTCAACTCGCTGCGAATGTTGGTCAACGTGATGACATCAATAATCAAACCTTAAATAATACCATCAAGTAAGGTTCTTATAGAGGATCATGTGGTAGTTCTCGAGGACGTCAAGGCTGAGGAAATAGAGGAGGCTTTAACAATGGAAATCGGCCATACTCACCTATGTGAGAAACCAGGACATGTGATAGCAAACTGCTACTATCATTTCGACAGAAATTTTCAACCTCCATCTAACTTTGGTCGAGGTTTTGGGAACCATTATGCTCCACAAGCTTTCTATGCTAACTCATCAGAAGGGTACTATGCTCATCCACAAACAATCTCCGATTCATCATAGTATATGGACAGTGGAGCAAACTATCATTGTAACATCCCATCACCGATGAGAAGGGTAAAATAGTAATTTGGAATAGTTTATGAGTGCTTAGAATTGCCTTGATATGTTCATGCATATACATACACG
>JAOSBK010000009.1:1192368-1204870 GCA_027568895.1 Erythroxylum shatona | reverse complement strand
CATTCACGACAATAAGGTATTTTCGTGAATCCTTGGTGTTTTCGATTATACGTCATGTTCTTGTATGGTCTTTTCCGCAGTGTATTGTGAATACTCGGACCGTACGCGATCCAACATTCTCTTGTTAGCTACCAGTGGGGTTCTATATTGACTATTGCTTATATATATTGGAGCAATCTCCATCTACACCCATAGATGTCTGCTTATCCTAAGCTCTAAATTGTCTATAAACATCACTTAGTGGAACCTTTCTAGAACCTTTCTCTCGAGTCACCATATACATATTCTTCATTATATCCAAACTCAAAGAAACTGTGGTACTTAGCAGTCATATTTGTTGTAATCTATCAAAGACTTCCATCCTCTTAGCTAAACATGTCACATAAGGCCTAATAGAAATCATGCCTACCTTATCCTCACATTGATGCCTAAAATACTAAGCCAATACATGCCCTATATGAATAGACACATACGCTTCCTTACTTCAAAAATATAAAACATTTATAATCCCCATAATTCCAAAACTATCTCCCTGCCCATTTAGTGTACGATAAAGTATAATGTGAATAAACCTTAGCATAGAGTATATCAATGTCAAAGCTTTGTACTTGCTAAGATCATATTCCTCTTCACTAATTATACTTCTCTAACAATTTCTAGCCCCTATATCATATGGAAAAACCATTCTAAATTCTAAATAATCATGAGTTTCCACAAAATCCTGATCTTATAAAGCCATCATCATAGAAAATTTTTTGTAGCTTATCCTTATCATATCCCCCAACATCTTGAACTATATGGTGCTTAGCCTGTTCAAAATGAAATAGCCATTTTAAATAATGAAAGTGCAGTAGAGCTCCACTATAAGCTCCTTGTAAGTGGGCTTTACTATCTCAAAGATTATGGACCATTCTCTTAAATCAAAATCTTAAACTTGTTATGTCAAACCAACTTATTATAATTCTTCCCAATCTACACACCTATATATCTTCAATTCTTGTCCTTTAAACTTTGAAAGTGTCCTTCAACCTTTAGAGCATCTTATGATGCGTAGGTAGCAGTGGAGTACCTTTTCAAGCTAATGGTGACTAAACTTTAGCTTGTCCTCTATAAGAATCTTCACCTCTCTGTCGCTTTTGTGGTTTCTCCTATTCTATTCTCTCCCGCTTAGCTTCTATCCTCCTTGTCATCATGACTAAAAAGCAACTAAAAATAAAAATGGGTGATGATTACATAACTAGAAATCAAACAAAGCTAAAAAATGTTAACAAAATTCACAAAATACTTGGAACATTAACCTAATTGCAAAATTAGGAACACAAGGAGACATATAACAAAAAACCAAAATAAGGTTAAATGCATAATTCTTAATTGCAGTTACTAGAATTTAGAATGAAATATAAACATTAAATGTAAAACTAGGAACTAAAATGTGCATAACATGTAATAGGAGTAAACCTATGTTAACAAAAACTATCTAAATGAAATAAAATAACAATCTATACACAAAATGAATGATGTATAAAGCAATTCACATCTAACAACATGCATGGACAAGAGACTAAATTGAATTTTACCAAATCCTATTGTAATATGACATTTAAATCTAGTAATCAAGAAAGGCAAGGACGAAATTCAACTTGATATCATAAAAACAAAAGGAAAATAGGATTGAACATATATAGGATTACAGAAAGGCAAGAATCTAGCTATAACAATGATTTAGGAAAAGTTTTAGACCCTAAACGTGAAAATCCCAAAAAAATCAAAGATAATATAATGAAAAATGCACAAAATTATAAAATAGTGGTCACAAATGGTAGGAGACATTTTGGATTAGGTCACACAGGATCACGCAAGAGCAAGAAAGGAGAAAAAGTAGAGTGGGGGAGAAAGAGACCCATAATTGAGGTTTTTAAATTACAATTAGACACAATCTATAGACACAGTTATGTCTAATGCCATTGAAGTCGCTATAAACATATTAGGTGGAACACAAGCATGTCTATAAGACACGTTGAGAATAGGAATATAACACAAGCGTGTCTAGTAACCATATAAATTAGTAGGAATATGTAAGAAAAGTTAAAATTTCATACATATTAATAAGTTCTTAATTATTGATATATTTATTCCCTAATGCTCAGTGATTGATCTTATATTATGCTTAAGATACTTATTTTGGTTCATATTTTACTTTATGTACAAGTTGGAGTGACAAAAACCAGAAGAAGCTAAATCTACATCCTTCGATCCATTCTATCGATATTTGATCCTATTTACCTTTGTGGAGTAAGGAGAAGATGAATTAGGATGAAGAAAGGACAGAGAATAAAAGAAATGGAGTTACTACAACTTACACGGTCATGTATCAGAATGTGTATCTCACTAGAAATTTGTACAAACTTAAAGATATTGTTTTAAGCAACCATGAGACTTACACATCTGTGTGGGGACTTATATGGTCATGTAAGTTATTTTGTATCTCACTAGAACTATAAGACTTCAAGATTTCTGTCAAATTAATATATACGATCACTTAAATGCCCATGTAGCTAACCTTGTACAACCACACAAATGTAATTTTGTATTATAAAAGGGCATTAATGAGGTTAAAAAGGGCGTGAAGATATTATAGGCTCAAAAGGAGGTAGATTCCCTTCCCTTTTTAGAGTTATAAAGAGCTAAACTTTTTCAGTTTAAAGGGTATATTAAGGCTAACGAACATGTTTTTGCTTGATTAAGCTAGTGATTTTATTCTTAACTCCCTTTTGGGATTGAATATGTTATTCTATATTTTATATTTTATTATTTATGAATGATTTAGATAGGCTTAACAGATTATTGATTTATAGACTTATTGATAAAATCTAGATTGTAATATGCACATCATTAGGATAACATAGCATAAGTTAAATGTCCCTAGCTTATATAGTTGTTACCAAGAATAATATGTTTTACTATTTTGTAATGCAGTTGTCCTACTAAATCTAGAGAGCTTATTCTAGGTTGTTTAAAAGCTATACCTAACTAAGGAGCTTATTTCAATTAGATAAAATCTAAGGAGAAACTAGATTAACAGAATTTAATTTTAGTTTATGGTTAATAGTTTTAAAAGGAGCTATAAGAACAACATGGCAATTGATTATGTACATTCGTGTGAAGATTGAGATTGAACCACGAATTTAATTTAACACCCATTGATTAATCCTAGCAAATTTATAGTGCTTGTTTTAATTTGTCTTTAATATTTTAGTTTTAAGTTATTTTGCTAATTGAATTCAACCAACCCCTAATCTTAAACACATATTTATTTATTACAAAAGCTAAACAAACTCTTTCTAGATATTATCCTTTATCACCATTGCTACAAATTTATTGTGAATAGCTAGGTATTATTTTCTATTGTGATTGAACACATGAAGAGTTTTGACACGATTACTAAGGAGTGAGGTAATTTAGTTTTTTATATTCTTAGTGTTTTGTATATATATTTATTAAAAATTGGTTTTAACAGTTATTCCTTGGTCTTTTTTATATTTATTAGTGTTTATGTAAGGCAGTGACTAGATCTCCTCATCAAAACCACGTATAATTTGATCCCATAATTAAAAAGAAATTACGAAAGTTGCATAAGGAAAAAAAGTAACTCTAAGAATAAAGAAAAGAATCGACTTAGAAGAAGCTATGGTCAATCTAAGAACTCTAAGAAAGTTGTCTACCCCAAGCTTATCTTAGAGGCCATTATACATCACTTTTCCAAATTTTGCTGAACTTATTACTTTTGATTTTAAGTATATCTTGTTGGATCGAAAACAAAAGCATGCAAGATATGGTTAAAGCAGTGGATTTCAAAACTTTTTTGAAATCAAAACATAGAAGAAATAACATAACCAAATCAACTTGTTTCAGCCATACATGATACGGTATAAGTAAAATAATTTACATAGAAACAAGGTGGTAGAAATATATTGACTCCTTGCTATAGCTTTGACTCCTTGCTTTTGTATCCTCTCCTAATCAATGCTAAATATGCAGCTGCACATTAACTTTCTTTTAATTTAATTAATCTAATCAATCAAATCAGACCAAAGTCAAGCCCAATATTAAATTTTCATTTGGGCTTCTAATTAAAGTAAGCCCCACATTCAATCATAGGCTTTAAAACCTTTACTTATCTTTCTTACTTTACTTGATAACCTTCCTAAAAGCCAAATGGGGAATCTAATTGGACTTATATAAATCAAATAAAATGTTTCAAATAAAATGTTCAACTATAAACTTTATTATGAACCATATCATAGCCATCCATACAATAAAGGGTAAAATTACCGTTTTTCCTTATATTGGTTTTTCCTTCTAGATCTCTCATTTTACCCTATATGGTGATTAACACATAAGAGCTCGTTTTAGTGTTAAGACTTGATAGGTAGCTATTCCATCAAACTACTGGCACCACCAGTTTAATCGCCAAACTTTGTAAAACATCTAGAAGTGGTGATATCACTATAAACTCTTTATTTGAGTGAATGTTCCCTGATACATGTTTAAATTAATAATTCCAACATGAAGATACTGGATTTGTATGATGTAAAAATCCATTCCAATCATATCAAGAATTATAATGAAACATATATGAGTTCACCATTCATCAAGATTGTGGTTCGTAATAAAAGAATGCTAAGATGTATGTTTTAAGATTAAAGTAACGACCCACTTTATTATTTAAATCCATACTTGATTCTAGATTCCTTTCATGGTGTCATTATCGATAGTCAACTACTATTATGATATGAAACTAATCATTCTCTTGAAGTAAACTCTTTTACTTACAAGAAGATAAATCGCAACACTACAATCTAAACTATAATTAACCGACCAACTTGATTATTCAATTATGAATCAACTAATTTAGATTCTAATAATGTACATGTTTCTCATACATCTCTGTGTATATGTATATTACTTACAAAAGAATCTTGGTACCTTATGACTAGATATATAACGTTTATACAAATAAAACCAAACTCTTTTGTTTTATTAATAATAAATATTTTCATTACAAAAGTAACTGGAAGAAAATTAAGTCATAAG
This sequence comes from Erythroxylum shatona, assembly GCA_027568895.1. Lineage (NCBI taxonomy): Eukaryota > Viridiplantae > Streptophyta > Magnoliopsida > Malpighiales > Erythroxylaceae > Erythroxylum > Erythroxylum shatona. The sequence goes on along the minus strand of JAOSBK010000009.1, from coordinate 1,199,776 downwards.
TAAATACACTTTCTTTCTGGGGCACTATATTTACATAACTCCCACTTTCCCTAAAGCAAGTTTGAGATATCCCTCATTCACTTTCCTACTATGTGACCCTCAAAAGTCTTTTGAGACAATGTCTTCGTAAATGGATCAACAAGGTTTTACTCTGTAGGAATCTTTACCATATTCACCTAACTATATTAGATTATCTCCCTTATGAGATGATACTTTTCTCAATGTATTTAGCAACTTTATGGTTCCAAGGTTCTTTAGAAGTGGCCACTGCTCCACTATTATCACAATAAAGTGTAATGGGATTTTTTGCCTCAGGAATCACCTCCAGATCATTTACGAACTTTCGAAGCCAGATTGCTTCATTTGCTGCTTCATAAGCAGCAACATTCTCAGCCTTTATAGTCGAATTAGCAACACAGGATTGCTTGATACTCCTCTAGACTATGGCTCCACCTCCTAAAACAAATATAAAACCAAAAGTTGATTTCCTTTAATCAACATCTAATTGAAAATTGAAATCTGTATGTCCTATCAGAATAAGGTTACTTACAGAGTAAATAAGCATTTAGTTCTTCATCTTACGAAGATACTTCAGTATGCACTTCACCAGAGTCCAATGCTCCATTCCTAGATTGGACTGAAATCTACTTACCAGTCCCACTACGTAACAAATATCTAGTCTAGTTCAAAGCATATCATACATTAAACTTCCAACTATCACATATGGAATGTTATCTATGAGTTTGACCTCTTCTTTGGTCTTAGGTTCTTGCTCCTTTGAAAGTTTGATTCATGTCTAGTAGGTGAGAAATCCCTCTTGGAATCTTGTATGGTAAACTTATTAAGCATGTTCTCAATGTAGGTTATTTGAGCCAAGGCTATCAGTTTGTTCTTACAATCCCTTATAAGTTGGATCCCTATAACATAACTAGTCTCTCCTAAATCCTTCATTGATAATTGTTTGTTTAGCCATCCCTTAACCATAGATAACATTCCTACATCATTCCCAATGAGCAAAATGTCATCAACATACAGCATTAGGAAAATGACCTTGCCTTCTTGTACCCTGTTATAGACACAAGACTCATCTTGATTTTGTATGAACCCATAAGTTTCGATAGACTTATTAAACCTAATGTTTCAAGATCTAGATGCTTTCTTAAGCCCATAAATAGACCTGTGCAATTTGTATACCTTATGCTCATTTCCTGGCTCAATGAATCCTTCTTTAGGCCATATAAATGGTCTCCTTAGGATCCCCATTAAGAAATACGATCTTGACATCTATTTTTCATATTTCATAATCGAAATAGCCTGCTATAGCAAAAGAATTCTGATGGACTTAAGCATGGAAACCAGAGAAAATGTCTCCTCATATTCTATACCCTCCTTTTGAGTATAGCCTTTAGCTACCAATCTAGCTTTAAAGGTCTCTACCTTTTCATCTGATACTCTTTTCATTTTGTAGATCAATTTACACCCTATGGCTTTTACATTTGGTGGTAGATCTATAAGGATCCAAACTTCATTGGTGTATATAGAATCTATTTTTGATTCCATCACCTTGAGCCATTTTTCTACATTAGCATCGATAATAGCCTGTGTATAAGTAATGGGATTCATTTCTTCTCACTCCAAGATGGCGATCATGCCTTCTCCTAGACCTAGATACCTTTCTGGTTGTCTCACATCCCTCCCACTACATCTAGGAGCTATTTGATGTTCAGGCTCCTATTTTCATTCAACTCTTAAATCTAAGATCATTCAATTTGGTTCAATACTATGAAGGTTATACTCCAAATACTGTGGACTAAGCACATTAGAAATTTAGCTAATGTATGATCATGCTGTCAAGTTGTACAACTCATATCTCTCAATTCCAATGTCTAAAAATTAAAAACTTTATATCCATTGAAAGGTAAGAGATAAAGCTACAACTTTTGTTAAGACAACTTTTGTCTAGTTTGGCCTACATCAATACAATTTATTTGATAACTACAGGATATGATTTCTATCTTAGGTAGTGTTATAGCCTAAGCCAAGACTTAATTTCAAGCTATATTTTGAAATTCTTAGAGACAAAATTAAAAATTGATGTCTTCATGAAAAATGTAGTCTTACACATCTAGTTTAGTCCAGATCAAGAATCATCTCATTTGGATAACTACAGATCAAGTTATGCGTAAGAAACAGAAGCATAATTAGTGAATATGTCACAGCTACATTCTCTAGCACTCATCTTCCAATTTTCCAGATTTTATAACATCCAACCTCATGCAACCAACGCATCTTGTACAAAGATCACCTTTTCTACTTAATTTACTCTGCATTATCAACTCCATTTCAACTCAATATCATTCATAAACAGATTAGAACCAAAAATCAAAACTAGGAAATCTTTCACGTATTTCAACAGTGAAAAACAGAGTATATGTATGTAAATCAACTTGCATGAATTTCTGTACTCCTCTTATACACGTTTTTATTGACCTTTCAACTCCAAAAATCATTTTAACACCACCTTATAACATATTGATTATCAAAAATGAAAAATGAACAAATACACATCTTCATACTATATTCACGGTGAACATGAAAAATGTCCATTTTCACATGATCATTCAATAACAATTAAATCACCAAATTTATCTCATATACCTATAACTCATAAGGGTTAACAAGATACTTACTTGATAAAACTCCAAAACCTTCAAAAACTCCAAAAAGCCCTAACTCTCATGCACCCACGTACATCATCTTCAAGGTGGTTTAGGTTAGGTTTTTCTTGAGGCAAAAGAAATAGATAACGAAGTTGGAGTAGCAAAAGGTAGATGAAAGCAAGATATAACTCTAGTGAAGGTTTCAGTGAATCAAAATTCCATGAAGGAACAAGCTTGCAGAAGATGGTTTTGAAGGAAAGACTAAGTCAAAAAGTAACTTAGTCTTTTAAGTATAAAATAAACTTGAAATAGGTCTGTTAAGTCAAGAAGACTTCACTTCTTCTATTGATTTTAATGAAAATCAAATAATAATAATAATAGAAACGTGTGAACTATTTTGACGAATTTGTTAAGTGCATAGATAAATATATGTGGCATTCATCAAATCAAGATGATACTTAAGTAAAAGTTGAATAAGATGAAGCATCTGAGATGGATCAGTCGAAGTGATTAAGTCTTAGATGGATTAGACAAAATGATTAAGTCTAGGATGAATCAGGTGAACTGATTAAGTCTCAGATGGATCAAATGAAGTGATTAAGTCTGAGATGGATTAGACAAAGCGATTAAGTCTGAGATAGATAAGGCAAAATGATTAAGTCTCAAATGGATCAGACGAAGTGATTAAGTGTAAGATGGATCAGACGAAATGAATAAGTCTAAGATGGATCAGACGAAGTGATTAAGTCTCAGATGGATCAGAAAAAGTGATTAAGTTTGAGATGGATCAGATGAAATGATTAAGTCTGAAATGGATCAGACAAAATAGATGCATTTAAGCAAGATGATGTAATTGAAGAATGTACTAGAACGTCAGTTAATTGGAGATAGTTACAGGACTCAACTAATAACAAACTCTAGAAGATTTTAAAGATTCATATCTTAGACTATTTAACACAATTCATCTTTACTCCATATGTCTCAAAAAGTTTCAATATCATCTTCTCACAAATTCTAAAGTAATCTATAAATTTTTTTAATATCATTATTCTTATTTCTATTTCCATTATCAAGTCTAGTAATACCCCACATTTTTGAAAAATATTCTTAAAATTCACCAAAAGTTATAAATCACTAAATACATTCTCCAAATCAGTCTTTCACATATAAAACCCAAAATTCTCAAATAATCACATCCCACATATATAAATCAATTATACCTAGAATTCGTCAATGAATGCATGTACAAATATTTTCATGTGTAGAAGTTCAATATTCATGTGTATGTGTATATCATATAATGCATGAGCATGCAATACATTTCTAATTTCTCAGTAATCTTTCATATTTACCATTTTATTCTTAACATGGGTAATAGGATGTTACAGTGAATCAATTATTTTAGATTCCAATAATATACGTGTTTCTCATACATCTCTATGTATATATATATTACTTATAAAAGAATATCGGTACCTTTTGACTAGATATATAATACTCATACAAATAAAACCAAACTCTTTTGCTTTATTAATAATAAATATTTTCATTACAAAAGTAACTGGAAGAAAATTAAGTTATAAGTAAATACACTTGCTTTATAGGGCACTATATTTACATAACTCCAACATGCTGAACTATTAAAGGACTTGTTAAGGCTAGCTACCCATATGGAAATGAAGAATTGCTTGTTGAATTTATTGGTTTAGATTAGAGATTTGTTAGTGTTGGTGATTTAGGAATTACCATTCTTTGGTAGATTGTTAAAGGAGCTCAATTTCTCTTATATATGTCTCATCCTTAAACTCCATAATACTAATAACATGAAAGATTTTCACCCCATCTCTTATTGTAATACAACGTACAAGCTGCTATCCAAACTTCTAGCTATAATGTTGAAGGGGAGTTTGAAGAGTTTAATTCATCTTTCTATAAGTGCATTCGTACCAGGTAGCTTTATTTTTAACAACATTTTTCTTATTCAAGAGATGATAAGGGATTATGACACCAATAAATCCATCAAAAACTATGCAATCAAAGTGGATTTTTCAAAAGCTTTTGAAACTATCAGCTAAAATTTCGTATTGTGCAATCTTCAATAGGTTAGTTTCTTGTTCAAATTTATATCTTGTATTTACGCTTGCATTTCTTCCTTTTCTTTCAACATTATCATTAATGGATCTCCTACCAATCAATTAAAGGGCACTAATGAAGCTAGACATAGGGATCCTCTATCCCCTATCGTTTTGTTATTACTTAGGAAATTCTCTTGAGGATAATTATTAAGAATACCTTGAACAATCCCAACTTCAAGTTCCATCACAAGTGCAAATCATTAAAGCTTACTCACTTATGCTTTGCAGATGACTTGATATTGTTATCTAGAGCTCATTCTCATTCAGGTTTAGTCTTATATAATCTATCTAGAGCTGATTCTTATTCAGATTCATCTTATATAATTCTCTTTAGACTTACATAAGATCTCAGGCTAAAAGTTAACCAACATAAAAGCATGCTATACTTCTCTTTTGATGTTAAATTTATAGCTAGAATCAGGATGCTAATAGGATTGAATGTTTAGTCTCTTCTTTTCAAATATCATAGTGTTCCCATCTCCTCCAAAAAGCTAAGGTACCAAGATTGTCTTCCACTTTTGGAAAGGTATAAAAATAGAATCAATGAAATTAGGCAAATTTTGTATTCTACACATCACCATTATAAATCTCCAAATGTTGTTAAAGTAGGACACAAGAAAAGAGGTGGTCATGAGATTCGCTTTAATTCTTATATTGGTACACCTATTGAGGATATGGAGAAATTTGCCTATCCTATCTAAGATCGATAACTTTAGCTTAAAAGCTTTCCACAATGTATGTGAATGTCAAAGAATGTGGTTTTTTCACCATACCACCTGGTACTATGTAACTTGAGTTTGCTTTAAACAACATATTAGCTTAGCTAAATGATTTGATAGGCAACTTGAGGCCTCCAACTTCCATTTAATTTTATCTTGTCTTCCCAAGCTAAATTTGGGTATAATTGAACTATATTTGAAGTTGAATCATAATTTGAGCAAGTTTTTAGGATGCTTAGGCCACAAGCTACATCAACATCTAATTTTATACTGCTTTTGAAGATCTCTTGTTTAAGAATGTGGTAGACAATCTAAGGGTCAAACTAGAAGTTGAAGGAGTCCCTATTACGGACCTGATATTCACACTTCACTTTTAAATTTTCCCTAATTTGATAAGTGATTTTCATCAAGGCTGAGCTATTTCCATAGATTTCAAAATTCCATATGGATTTACCTTTTATGTAATAAGCATTGGCTAACCTAACCTGCAAAGATTGTTTTTCATGAATTATTTTCCAAGCATTTTTAGTAATAAGGGTCTGGTTCATTAGATTGGAAGCTATAATGACAAATTTTAGACTACTTCACTCAACTCCTCTCAGATTCTAGTTTATGACCAGACTATAGGAAGTTTTTGAGAATTCTATCTAACTTCTTAGTGATTATTTTAGGAAAAACCATATAGGTCCCAAATAAATAGCAATGGAGGATATGATTGCCTTATATACTGAATTCTACCTACAATAGAGAGTTCTTTATGACTCCAAATATTGATTTTACTAAAGATTTGTCTATCAAAGGTTTATATTCTCCCTAGGTATGATTAGCGGAGGAGATAAGGAAGACTAGATTGTTAATAGGTAGTTTTTGGACTCTGAAAGATAAAATGAAGGCTAATAATCGTTTAATGATGTATGCATTTTTTGATATAAATAGGTCACTCTTATATTTATTGATGGATAAGCCAAATATTCTGCTAAACATCTTCAAGGCTATGGTGAGAGATACAATGGAGTTGTTGTCTTCCTTGTAGGAAAGAAAAAAATCATAAAAAAAGTTTAGGATTATAATTTTTAATTTCTTGCATTTCCCATAGAAATTGAAACCTAGGTTTCTTTCAACCACCATAGATAACAATCTATTGAGAACTTCCATTATTAATGAAAATAAATAAGGGCAGAGAGGATCCCCTTGCCTAATTCCTCTTACCCTTAATTGCTTTTAATGGCTTACTATTGAAGGACAAAGTTCTTACACATTATTGTATCCATGTTGTGAAGAAAGATGGAAATCCATAAGCATAAAAAATATTCAATAAAAAGGATCACTTTATTATATTATATGCTTTTTGGAAATTAAATTTCATAATAATTTATGTGTCCTACATTCCTTGTATAATGTTTAAGAAGCTCCTATGCAATGGAGATGCTATCACTTATAGATCTCCCATGAATGTAGGTTCCTTGAGCATAATCAATGTGACTTGGTAATATGGACTTTAGTCTTTTAGATAATACGTTGGAGATGATTTTATAGCTTGTGTTCCAATAGGCTATAAGTCTAAAGTCTTAAAATTTTGTTGGATTTTTTTCCTTCATGGACTAGGGTGATGAAGGCCATGTTAATTTTTTTAGTAGCTTTCCCTTGTCAAATAATCCAAGGCTACTTCTACTATTAGTTCATTGGTGATTTGCAATGTTGGACCCCGTCTCCGAAGCCCAACATTCGGACCACACAAGCATACATAAGCATAGAAGACCCAAGACCGACAACACACTGGCCCAAAAAGGAGGAAAACTTGCATTGGATTTTTTTTTAATAAAAGTGTTCCTTATGATCTAACGGTTCCAATGCCACTGAAATCGCTTGATTTGGATTTGAAATGGAGAAGTTA
>JAOSBK010000009.1:1164113-1176323 GCA_027568895.1 Erythroxylum shatona | reverse complement strand
AGATTGGGCCGCCGATGGTTTTAGCTAGCCCAGAAGAATGGAAGGGGCTGGGTCTGATGTAGCTGGGTCTTCTAACAGTTTCCTTATTTAAACTTACTCTCGTTTCCTTAAATCTTAGATTGCCATACACAGTGTACAAATCGAAAAATTCCAAAAGGATCATGAAGAAAGCTGTATCTTCCATCCACAATTATATATATTGGGCAATCAATACGCACTCAGCATCCTCAAAGTTTCAAACTTTAACCGAGAAAAAGAAAAAGATTGTACACCTTAGTGGGGGATAAGTCGGAAAGAGACAAACGGGCATTGACGACATTGGAGTACAAATCAACGATGTGGTGCCAATGCCTGGCGTACATGAATTGGAAGCTTTCCCTGTAAAGAATTCAAAAAACCAACCCCACCAAAGAAGATATGAGACAAAAAAAAAGATATATCGAGGTGAAAATTAGAATGGGCGTGAGTCTACCTGGCAGTCCACCTGAAAAATCTGCGAGAATCAGAGTGTTTGTAATGAAAGTGACGACTGGAATGCGGGAATGGTCGTGCGGGAGTGTTCATAACTTGGGTAGAATAATTCAGAAGTGGAAGAACTCTCACGGACTACATAGGGTTGTTGAACATCCGACCGAGCACAGTCACTCTGTCCCGTGAACAGAAGGTGTTATGTGTTGATCTATCCTCAAGATTTTTTTTTTTTCCCCTCGAGGTGTCTTAGGAGGGTTCCAACTATGTAAAAGACACCTTATTATAAGCCTTATGAGAGAATCAACCCCAAAAGTTAGCTTAAAGGGTGGGAGAGCTCATAAGCTTATAAACTCCACATCAGTTTCTTTTATTACCGATGTGGGACAATTAAACCATAACAGTCCATCTCGGCGTAAGCTCATTGCTGAATTTACTGATGTTGATATTTACATCATACTTGAATTTCTGAACCAACATCTTGAGGGCTTTGTTGTGTCTGCAGAAACTTTGAGTAATAAAAAGAAAAAGAAGGAGGATGACTGTGATGTTGATGTCACAGAAAAGAGTGGACAAGAACAAAATGTTGATTTGGAGATAGTGAAGACATCTCCTGATAAGAAGTCTAAGAACAAGAAGAAAAGTAAGAGCAAGTTGGATTCTGATCCTCTGGCAGATGATATTGAACCTGCTGCAAAAGAACTACCGGGGCTGACTGGTGAAAAATCCCAAGATGACCAAACTTTGGAAGATAATGTAGTAACCGATTCCCAGAAAAAGTCTAAATCGAAGGATAAGAAAAAAAAGAAAAGCAAGTCTTCTGATCATGCCGTTGAAGATGTTCATTTGAAAACAGATGTTATGAATGCTTCAGGGGAGGACATGACTAATAAACAGGATAAACTTTCCAAGAAAAGGAAGCGCTTAACTTCTGAAGAAGACTCTCCTGAACTTGCCAATGAAAAAGAAGTGGAAGACTCAAAATGTAGCAAGACAGGAACTTCCAAAAAACCCAAGGTAAATGATGGAGAGTCCTGCAAAAGACCTACAGAGAAACATAATGAGCAAGCAAATGGATACATTGAGACGAATGCAGAGCATTCAGCGACACTAAGCACCATGAAGAAGCAGCTGAATGGTTCATCGGAGGTATGATTCTTGACCATCAAACATGGTGACATGTCTTGTTATTTAGCTTTTAGTTTCTGAAACTGAAAATACTTAACCATAGTTTTCACTCATTTTTGGACTATTTTGTATCATTATTCTAATTATCTGAGATTCTTCTGTAAGCCCTTCATGGTAGATTTTGGATATACAGCTAAACAATCTGTTATATTTCATATGTGTTATCTAAATGTGTAGCTGTTGACTTCTAAAATATGGAGATTTCATAGTTTTGAGAGCCATTAGCCTGATTTGTTGCATACTACATTTGATAAAATGTTTCTTGGGATGCGTAACTGAAGAGTAAGAGTTATGGGGGGTGGAGTGGTTCATAATTGCAAGCCTTATTTGTGCAAGTCAATTTACACAACCCACCATTTTCACTTGTAATTGGAACCTTCAGGCTAGTTTTGGGCTTTAAAGGGGTTAGGTTTTTAAAGGTGTCGAAGTAGAGGGGATGTATAGTGCTTCTAGTGACTACTTGAGGAAAGTGGCGAAAGACTGAAACTTTTAAGGTGTTGGAAAGATTGTTGGTTTTTATTTGAATAAATTCCTTGTAAGAGGGATAGCACCATAAACACTTTCTGTCTGTCTGTCTGTCTGTCTGTCTCTTTATACTGATGACTGGAAGCTTAATATGCTCTTTAGGTCATCTGATTTATTATGTTGAAGAACATAGCTTTGTCGTTTTGTCTTGTGTGCTTAGACTGGAACAATGTTATTGCAGCCAAAATCAGTTAAGCATTTTCAAAGAATAAAAGTTGACGAGGTGGTTTTCTCTGATGAGAGGCTTAAAGATAATTCATACTGGGCAAAGGTTTGATTCTGGATCCAAATTCCAGTTTCTCATCCTTCCCCCATGTGTATCATTTCAATAAGGATTTTTTTGCGGTCCGAAATTCTTTGCAGGATGGGGCTGACACTGGTTATGGTGCTAAAGCTCAAGAAGTTCTTGGGCAAGTTAGAGGAAGGTACGTGACATGAATGTGACATTTTTTTTTTCAGTTCAGTTACTTCTCTTGTGTAATTTGTGCAATAAAAGATTATTATAATTCTGGATTTCATCTTAGACATCAGATGTTACCGATTTAATTATTAATCAATTTTAGGAACCCCCCATGAAAATATTGATTTCTGTATATCTTGATGAATAGTGTAGGAAAAGGACATCTTTATAAGTTTGAAAACTGCTTCAATGAGCTTTGCCCTGCATACTGGTTTTTTCAGGGGTTTTAGGCATGAAAAGACAAAGAAGAAGCGTGGGACATACAGAGGAGGGCAGATTGACCTTCAATCTCACTCCATTAAGTTCAACTACTCGGATGATGAGTGATGATGATTTTGTAAACTTACTTTCTATTTTGGTGTCCGTCTTCTTGTAAGAAAGAAGTCGAGATTGACTAAGTTCATTTGTCCTGGACATTAACTTGCGTTTTTTTTTTGTTTACTCTTTAATTTATCCTCTGGGTTGGGGGGAGATTTTGGTTAAAATAAAATGTATGATCTATTGATTCTTAGTGACAACACGTCTATTTAATCATTGCAAGAACTCATACCTACCCCGGGGTAGGGTGGGCTATGAATTTTTTGAGAAGTTGGTGCGTGGGGATATTAGTGGCATGACCTAAGTCTTTAAATTGAAGCAGATTTCCATGTATTGAATTGATGGTAAGCAAATATCCGGCGATATCTGCGGTACCAACTCAGGGAACCATTTTCCGCTTGTTCTCCATGATTTCCGATCACGGATGGTTGAAGTGGTATCTAGGTTTGTCGGCGAATTTGAGAATTAGGGTCTTAGGGATGAACAGTTCGTGGAAATTGTGTTCCTGATTACTCATCCAATCATTTTCAGCCTCAGTTTTGGCCTTTTTTTTTTTTTTTGCATTATGAGAAAATTACATCAAAAGTTACCGATGAAATGAGGGAAAGAGATCCCTATATCCTCTATGAGGATTTTAATACAGTCTATAAGCGGACGTTGAAATGTGATTGTTTCAAAGGATTGAACGTCGTTGGTCAGTCAATACGCACATTGATTGACTTCTCTATATATGTGTCTCTGCTTTACTATCCAATCTCTAGCAAGCAATTCTTTAATAGCCCTAACCAGTGAATTGCAAATACCTTGTTGTTTCTCTAGAAAGGAGAGTATATTAATAACCACAAGAGAATCTACCTCCAGTTCGATTATTTTCTCTAGAAAGGAGAGTATATTAATAACCACAAGAGAATCTACCTCCAGTTCGATTATTCTATAGCCCAAGTCTTACGCAAGTGATAGCTTCATGAATACACCCCAAAGTTTTGCACAGACTAAAGTGATAAAGCTCACATTTTAAAGAAAACCTCCAAGTCAGTTCTCGATTTGAGAACACCTCCCATGAGAAATACGATTCCAAGTGCCATCAGTATTTAGGCGAGTCCACCCAGAGAGGAGTTTGAGCAATTCTTTAATGTCGCGTACCTTGTATAATTATGGATTCCGGATTTAGGAGGAATCTAAAGGCCATCGATTGCATTGAGGTTTTTGCTCATTTCCCCCATTTTTTTCTATAATTATTTCTCAGCAATTCAAAGTTTTAATTTTGAATTTTAATAAAAAGACTTCAAACTTTGAACAATTGCATAATTTAACTTCAAATTAACGGATTTTTTACTTTTGGCCCAATCGAGCAATTAAGCGTACCTATAGTCCTATACCAACTCCACATGCCAAATTGGCATTGACCCCTGCTGCAGCTTCTTGGCCTTGGGAAAGTTTTGTCCACACACATCCACATGCAATAGATCTCGTAGAAGCATACACTTAAATATAATCAAGGAACAGCTCTGAATAGTGAATACTATAATCAACTTCCTTATTGTAGAGTTCTTAGAATCTTCCTCTACGTCAACACGTTGAACTCTGTGCCGTCCAAAAATATGATCTTTTCGTTTGACCAAATGAATCCTTGTCTCACTGTTTGGAGACCTAATTGGTACTCGGGAAGAGAAGCTGTATGCTTCGGTAAAGTTGATGAGTTTAGGAAAGTAAATAAAATTATAAAAAAAGATAAAATAAAAACATAGCTCGTCCAATTGGTACATGTATCTATCAAGCCCCTGCAACCATTCTTGTTACCTTTTCCGCAGAGAGAATCCAACGTTCATAAGGAACGCTAAACACAAATTTCCTTCCCATAACACTGTGTCCCCCAATGTTGCTATCCAAAAAATTGCAGATAGGAAATCAGTACTGAGAAATGGACAAGATTTATAAACTAACAAAGTTGTAGAACGGTTGAGCCTTATGCACTCCGATGTACAGTAAAAAATTGGATGCCACTTTAAGAAACTGAAGAAACAGCCTGACAGACATATCTTTGATAGCAGCCATGTTTCTCCATAAAAAAGAGGAACTACTGCAAAGTTTAGGCTTCGGGTATAGGTGCAAGGACTTCCTGATAAAGATGAAGAATTTAATAGTGAAATAAGAATGACCTTCACAAGTAAAGATAGGATCAAAAGTTGTTTAATTTGCTTACCTCAGGAAACCATGAATGCCCATGCGCATTAGAAGATTTGACAATATTTTCCCATTTCAGGTCACCGACGTCCTGTTTAAAAGCCTGGACTTTGGGACTAGCATGCATAGCAAGAGAAGATGTAGAAGAAAAATTCTTGGAGGAAATAGTAGGCAGTGTGCGCATTAGCCATGACTCGGATGGAGAGTTTGGTAAAGGAGGAGGGAGAGGAAGCAGCGGAAGACAATGCATTTGACTCTCTTGCTTGCTTAATTCGGTAGAAAGTTGGCCATCATCAGCCACTTTGTCTCTTGTCAACACAATGGAGTCATGGATCAGGCCATGTAAATTACCTGCTGCATCTATATCAAACTGGCTTTTCATATCAATCTTCACACTTCTATCCACTTTTGGGCTTGAAGATTTCAGCAACCCTTGCTCAAGGGTCTTGATTGGTCCGTAACTATCTATCTTATCCATTTTGCCATCATGGAAGGATATATCAGATAAAGAAAAGAAACCAGAATCAACAGATTCCAAACTTCCAGAAAGCACTTTCGTTCTTCCATCCACAGCTTCCAAGAACTTGAAATCTTTAACAGAACTCCTAAAATCCTTTTCTTCGATTTCACTAGGTTTTGTGAGTGTATCAGCATCAACCTTCTTGTAAGAGGCAAGGATTTTCACATCTGAAGATACTGAATTTGAGGTCTGAGGCTTTACTGTATGGACTGAATCGACGTACAGAATTTTCTCAACCACAGGACTCAAACATTCTGATTCCAGCTCATTGGCGAATAATTCCTGGAGATTTCTGACATTCTTTGGAGGCGAACAAGATCTAATCACCCCAGAGTTCTTAAAGGTTTTAGCAATTCCAAGCAATCTTTTCTCTTCAGTGGCAGCAGATTGAGAAAAGTCCATAGGGAATGGTGACGCACCCTTATTTTGCCAACTTTTGCACTGGTGTGATCCATCAACTTCCCTAAGATCTCTTATGTGACGGATCTGATTAGATACACTTTTCAGTTCATCCTTGCCTGCATATAGCCCAGTTGGCTGGAGTCTGTCTGTTGATCGTGGTTCATATATAGGATTTGTATGATTCTAAAGGAGAAAAGAAAAAGTAGTGGAAGTGAAATTATGACATCCAAAATACAGAAAATAGCCAGAAAAAGATACGATATAGTCAGCATAAAGAGAGGAAATGGACTTCATACCTTATTCTCAACTTTGGTACAAGAAGCAGCATTTGAAGATTGAACTTTTGTTTTACATACTGAAGAATTGGGAGCCTGAACAGGTTTTCTGATCCCCGGTACAGGGTTCAAAGGACAAAAGGAACTTTGTAAGCATAACCGAGGGAACAGCCCACAGACACCAGTTGAAGGGTTTTGGGGTCTGTCATAATCATCGTCATCATCTTCACTGTCTTCCACTTCATTACCTTGGGAATAACATGGTACACTGATCAAGATATTCTGATCAGTTGTACACCTCCTTTGTTCAACTACTGCCTCTTTGATCAGTCTAGGTTTGTCTCTTGCAACTGGCGGCTTCCTATTAGAATATAGAGAAGTCTCTGAGGCTACTGCCTTTGCTGCAGGCAAGAAGCGATCCATCATGAAGTCTCGAGTCTGTTGATCTGTTGAGAAACTCCAAGATGGTTTCAAATCAGGAGCATCCAACCCAGTTATACCACTTACATTATAGAATAAAGATTCAGTCCGGGACAGAGTACCAGCAGCATCTACATAGGACTCATCAGTCTCATCAGAAGTACAACTCCCTGTCTCCTCCATTTTTATTTCCTTACGTGTGTTTCTACCCACTGATGCTGGTATCCTAGTAGTTGACGAGGCTTGAGAACCTTTATCTAAATTCAATGCCCTCCCAGGAGGAAGCTTTGGGGCTCCCGAACCTGAGGATCTTTTAGGAGCGTGCATTTGTGGTTTTGGCCTCCCTGGGGTTTGCTCCCACACAAAGGGAACACTCCCTGCAGGGTCCCTCACTGGATCTGTTTTCAACTCTGATTTGTATGCAGGTAGAGGAGGCAATTTCGGAACGGCTTCATCATTATTTTTCCTTACGTTCTCTCGTCCTCCTGACGAAACAGTTATGGAGATCCTCCTAACTGAGAGAAAGGGCTGATTAAAATCCAATTGCTTATCTTCCATCTGACACAAATTCACTGTGTTAAACATAAAACAAAAGAGGCTCCACCATCTAGGTTCTTTACTTGCGAAAAACATTAAACCACAGTAATTGGAATTGGATATAACAGTAGTCCTATAGTTGTATGTATCTTCATTTTTTACAAGAAAGACAGTACAGCCAAAGCCCCAACTAACCATTAAATTGTTAACTTCTTAAAACCATGAACTTGCAACATACGCATCAAATGATCACATTTGGATGAAAGAAAAAGAAGCACAAAGAGTGAGAGTGTTACCTCGGTGTCTGTCTATACATAAAATAACACTTGTGTAGTAACTTTCATTGAAAGTGCAAGACACTGAGACTGAACAGACAGAGAAGAAGAGAAAGACAGAGACAGTTAGGGACAGAGACAAGTCTTCAGAAGAATCTGATACCAAACCATGAACTGTGAGTGGAAAAGGAGAGAAAAAAATATAAATGAAACACAGAATAAAGAAGAGAGAGAGACAAAAGTATATTGTAGGTTTGTGTTTATGATGGACGGTATAGCTAATTACTGTCAACCAACTCTTTAATAATGCATGGGAAAATAAAACCTTTTTTTTAATTGCATGGCTGTCTTTCTGTGGGATCATGTGATTGCCTTTTCCTTTTTCTTATATAATATTGTTCCTAAATACATTCGTTTTTTAAGAAAAGCAAAATTAATATTAAGATAGAACCAACTTTAGGAGTTAGTAGATGCACGTGAAACATACAAGAAGGAAGGAATAGCTTGGTAGTAGAACAATCAGCTGAGCAAGCAACCATATCTAGGAAGGAGCAAAGATTTAATTATCCCAAGGCACTAAGCAATTCAACTACATCTCCCAGTTTCATTAGTTCCCTAGTAGAGGTAAGTCCCATAGTTTAATGAGCTCCTGGCTCATGGAAGTTTACACATTGGACACCAGTGGCACTTCCTTGTAGTTTGCATAAAAACTTTGATGCTTTGAGAGGCTCTTTGGAATCTCCTGGAATTACGCTCCTTCCAAATTATATAGGTTCCCCAACTAACAAGAAGATTGAAGGCCATAAAATCCCTTATCTTATATTCTACCTCAGAAATAAAGGAGTTCCAAGAAGATGATCTAGAAGTGCGTTTGCATTGTTTAAGAAGTCCATGGAGAAAGAGTAGGAAAGAAGTAGATGATCAGCAGTTTCAGTGTGCAAATTGCAAAGCTTACAGATTGAGTTAGAGCTCCTACCACCAATCTTGTGAATAATAACTAGTATATTTCTAATGGCTAACCGCAGTATAAAACATCTAAGGGAACCTGTTGGTTGAACCATGTCAACCTCCTCCACCACTCACATGTGATTTGCTCCTGGCAAGATTTATTTGTAAAAGCTCCTGATATGTAACAATTCCTTTAAGCTTTGTCCAACATCATTTGGTTGAGGCAAGTAATTTGGAGCATGATTCATTATTGGAGCAAGTGCCCTAATACCAAGGTTCTAATTTCCATCTTTTAGTAGTTTACTAATCTCACACTTTCACTACAAGAAATTGTATTTTTAGTAAAAGCAAAAGTTGTCACTAAAAGCAGTAATATTAGTCACTACCACTAAAAGCAGTAATATTAGTTACTACCATTAATAGTTTCCAATTTTTAAAGTCATCATCTCCCGTTACAAATACCTCCATCCTTGATGAAATGGTGACTAATTTAGAAAAATGGTTACAATTATGTAACAATTTTATGACAAAAGCACTGACACTAAAAACTATGAAATATGTGACAAAACTATATAGTTACAGTAACTTTACGTATTTATGACAAGTTTGTCGACAAAAATAATATAAAGTAGTGACAAATAAATTCATAACAGTACTTTATTTTATTGTGACATCTTCCCCATCAAAATAATTGACAATAGTGACAAAATATTTTTCACTCGTGCTTGTTTAATTAGCATTCATTACTTCTTGATCACTAATATTTTAAGGAAAAAGTATCAACGCCATTTTGTTACAAAAATGAAAATTTGTTCTTTAAAAAAATTGTCACTAATGACTTTATTATTGTCACAAATAAAACTATCAATTCAACAATGGAGTTGCATTAGTAGTAAAAGAAATTTACATCAATGACTATATTATGTAACAGATTTCGTCACAAGTATAAAAGTTATATGTTACAATAATATTGTCACTAAATAAAGACTGTATGTTACAATAAACTTATCACTAATGCGTTCGTGTTTGTTACAAATAATATTATTAAATATAACAATTTAATTGCTTAATCAATCAAAAATTTTGCATTGTTGGCCATAAAATAGAAGTTGTCACAAATGAAACAGATTTATAATGCCAAGATATCATCACATAAGCAAATAACATTTAATAGTATATATAAAAATATAAAAAAGTAAAAATGCACAAAACTATAATTTCTAATATATAAATTGGAAAATTTAATATCCAAGACAGTTATATTTGTTACAATTATCTTAAACTACTATGTACTAATTTAAGCTAAAACTCTTCAAAGTAAATTTTCCTGGCTATTCTTCCAGATGAAGTTTATTATTGATTTATTTCATATAAAATAAATAAAATTATAATCAGTTAATTAGTTATAAAATATTAAGATGTAAATTTAGAACTAAAATTTTATAATAATATAATGATAATGATAAGAAGTAATACTAACTATTCTAGATTTTATAAATTTATAACATCACATGACTAGTTGGGGTATTTGATATTGTGGAACTTAATGGATCTCCAATTAAGGCAAAAGCATTGAGTAACAAACTAGGAGTTACTCCAGTACTTGCCGATGTCTGGTTTAAGAACAAAATTATCAAGTTACTGCAATAGGGAATAAAACCTATAAGTTACTACAAACCAATAACAATCACATGTTGCATGTTGCATGTAGGTTCTTGTTAATTAATGTACCAGATATAATCTAGAAAGAGAGTTGCAATGCCCCTGAAGAGCAACAATGGATGTCAAATTATCTAACAATCCCCATGAAACAAGAAATGGAGAAAAAGGAGAAAACGAACGCACATTCAAAGTTGCATGAACGACTTGTTCTGTGATGTCACTGTCATTCTTAGAGGAGTAAGTGCCTAGTCCAAGTACTGTCATTGTAATCCCATAGTTCAACCGAACTTGGTTACTCTTCATCTCTATATTTCCCACTTCTCTATACTTAAACCCCTCTCTCTGTCTCTCTCTCTCACACACACACACACACACGCACACGCACACGCACACACACGCACACACACACACACAAAGATTGAAAGAGAAGTTTAAGCAAGTAGCTGAAGATCTTGCCTCTTCTATTCACAACCTAGAGGTTTGAATGGGCCAGCTTTCCAAGGAATTTTGTAAGCAAAGTGTGCAAAACTGTCAACACAACATGAAAGTAAATTCAATAGAGCCATGTCAAGCTTTCACACTTAGGAATGGGGTAGAGCTAAAAGAACCAATGAGAAATCAAATTGAACCCCACCTAATAAAAGACCAAGAAATTAAGAAAGAGGATGAAGAAGAGGATGAAAACCCCTCATACTATCCACCAGATCTTGGTATACCATGCCTTAACATCGAAAAAAATTTAGTAGATGTCTATGAAGAGAACATTATCCTTTGGATTAGTAATGACCAAATGATATTCAACGTGAATAATATATTAAAGAATCCAAAAGAGGGTGACCCATTCAGGCGAATTGATGTGTTTCGAATCTTTAAAAGAGCAAAAGGAAGAATAACAGATGACAACAGACATCAAGTTTGAAGAAGCTATGAAAGTCTTTGTTTATGAAGCAAAAGACGAAAAAGAAAAGGGAGTGACTAAGGAAGAACAAGAGCAGCTCACCCTTTTACTAAATAAACTACTAAACTGAATAGAAGATTCAGTGAATTTTGTTATTCCCTAATTTATTGACAGCTTGTTAGTGAAAAGGAAACTACTGAAATTAATTGGTTTTCTCAATTTTATCAATATTTTCCTTCTAATCATTTTGCTATTTGTAGCTTACTCATGGGCTACAAAATTGATGTTGAATGAACATGATGGAAGCAAGCCGCTCATAATTGATCTTGGGTGAGTTTTCAATGATACAAGGTCAAGCTAATGACCATAAATTAGCATGTTTAGGGTAGATTTAAATTTTTATGCAATTAAAGTTGTTTCATTTCCATAAATAAATATCAATGATTCAGAATGTATTGCACTACTATTTCTCTCACTCTCTTTGAATCAATTATAAGATAGGGAAGCCAGCTCGACATCAAACACGTTTGTTATTCACCTCCGACACATCACCACGTCAGTCACCATGATGGTTTCATATTCTAATCCTTTTCTTTTCATTTTATTAGTATTTTGTTTCTTTACCTTCCACATATTGTTTCATTCCTCCTTTTCTACTTGTATGTATCCTTCTCACATTGAGAAAATGTGTTATTCAAATGTGGGGAGTGTTGGGACCCGATCCGGGCACCGGATCCCAACCGAAAGAACAAAGAACGGAACAAAAATAACGAGACGAATAGTGAAATGCGGAAGCCAATAGCAAAAACGAACTCGAATCACAAAGCAAAAGAATCGAAAGCGAAGTGAATACTCGAATCGCAATGGAATAACGGAAGTATCGAATGCGAAACAAAATACGAATACCAAAATACGGAAACAAAATACAAATCGGATTAATCAAAACATATGGAGGAGACAAATCAAAGAAGAACATATCCGACATCCGAGAACAATTATCGAAGAAAAACGATCGCGTTGGACACTTAGACTATTCCAAAATCCGGTATAAATTTTTTTTTCCTTCTTTCTTATTCTTATTCCTTTCTTTATTCAAAATTCATGCAAAATTCATACAATTTCCTTTTTCT
>JAOSBK010000009.1:1131980-1162314 GCA_027568895.1 Erythroxylum shatona | reverse complement strand
ATTAATACTCTATAAAAATCCATTATGATCATATCAAGAATTATAATGAAACACATATGAGTTCACCACTCATCAAGGTTGTGGTCCATAATAAGCGAATGCTTAAATTGTATGTTTTAAGATTAAAGTAACGACCTACTTTATTCTTTAAAACATACTTGATTCCAGATTTATTTAATAGTGCCATTATCGATAGTCAACTACTATCATGACATGTAACTCATCATTCCCTTGAAGTAAACTTTTTTACTTACATGGAGATAAATCGCAACATTACAGTCTAAATCATAATCAAGCGACCAACTTGATTATTCAACTGTGAATCAATTAATTTAGATTCTAATAATATCCATGTTTCTCATACATGTCTATGTTTATGTATATTACTTACAAAAGAATCTCGGTATCTTTTGACTAGATATATAATGCTCATATATATAAAACTAAACTCTTTTGTTTCATTAATAATATATACTTACTAACAACTCCAATTATAAATGATATATTTGGTTAGGTCGAGATGAGATATATCAAGCTCCCAACCAACTTCTTATACATGGTAGCATCATTAAGATCTTTTTCTTTAGCTAATCAAAATTTGGTATTATTCTTCACTAGAGTTGTCATCAATTTAACTTTTGTAGGAAATATCTTGCATACTAATGTTAGCAAAGAAGTAATCGTTCATTAGTGTATTCCATTTCCAAGTCCAAGAAATGTTTCAATTCTCTAACCTCTTTCTAGTAGAAGCTACCAAAAAGTTCATCCTCATTCTGTCAGATCTCCTTTATGATAGCTCCTATGATGATGAGATCATCAACATAGACTAATATAACTAATAGCTTCTTGCCCCTTATCCTTATGAATTAAATTGAATTTGTTGGCATTACAGTGAAACTACTTTGAGTTAAGAACTATATGATCTAATCATACCAAGCTCTAGGTGTTTATTTTGGATCACATAATACATTCTTTAGTTTAACACATAATATAGATGAGGAATGTTCTCAAACCCCTTAGGGTACTCCATATATATTTCTTGATCTAACTCTCTATATAAGAATGCATTCTTTATGTCCATTTGTCATAGCTTCCATGATTTGATTGTTGCAAAGGCTAGTAAAACTTATACTGTAGTGATTTTTTACCGTTGGGCTAAATGTCTCATTATAATTGAGTCTATATTGTTATGAGAATCCACAAGCCACTAGCCGAGCCTTGTATCTTAAAATTAAATCATTAGCTTTAGTATTTACCTTGTACACCCATTTGTACACTATAGATTGTACATCTCTAGGTTTCAATATCAAGTCTTAAGTCTCATTTTGCTTTAGTGTCTGGATCTCCTCCTCCATTGCTTTCCTCCATACATCTTCTTTTATTACCTCCTCAAAATTCTCAGGCTCAACCATATGGCAGCTGTAATGGGCATAGATTTCACTGACGGGCCACATCTTTGGAGATGGACTCTCACTCAAATTGTCATAAGTGTTTTCTCCTTCAGACAATTTGCTCCTCTAACTTGGTTGATCAAGCCTTAGATTCAATTTTTTTATATTTGGGCCTGAATCTTCCTTGACCATAATCTCCTAATCTTTCCTTTAATTTTTCCTTCATCTCCTTAAAGTCTAGTAGCAAAACCTTTTCTGATGACCACCATGAAGATGCCTAGTCAAATGCAACATTTTGTGACATGTAATATCTGTTTGTTGTGGGATCACAACATCTCTGACGTTTTTGCTTACCATTATAACCTAAAAATATACATCTTATCACCTTCTTGTCAAACTTACTATGTAAACTATCTAGAATAAACATGTAGCACACACACACTTTAAGACTCAAAAGTGACTCACTGTGTGTTTAATATTCCATAACCTCTCGTGTGGTGAGACAAAACCAATCTTGTTTATGGTAGCTTGTTTGTTACATATAACACCATCTTCATACATTCAAATCAACATTATGGGAACATTTTCTATGTGTAATATGCTTTTGCATATCTCTTCTATGTGCCTATTCTTTTGCTTTATTACTCTATGCTACTGTGGAGTATGTGGCCGCGTGAATTAAGAAGAAATTCTACACTCTTAGAGGTAATTAGAGAACTCCTTTGAGATATACTTTCCTATGTTATATGTGTAGGCACTGGATCCTCCTCTTGATTTCCCTTTCAACTCTCTTGTTAAACTTTTTAAACTTAGTAAATGCCTTTAATTTTTCTTTAATTAAGTTAACTAATACGTACCCTGAGAATTTGTTAATGATGATTATCATATACTATCACCAATTGATTAATGTTTGCTTCACTCATCTAAACACATCTGAGTGTTCCAACTCTATTAGCACCATAACTTAGAACTTTGACATCTAGTACATATGACATCATCATGTGCCTCTAGTTAGGGAAGACCTTTCAGTATTGACTGTTTCATCATTACTTTTAATTTATGATAACTTATGTAAACTAGACATGCAAGCTGTGGCCTAAGCGAGCGGTCGGCCAGTAGCCTGTCGCCCACACAGTGATTCAAACAAAATGACATCTTTTTGCTTTAAGAGTAAAACAATGTTGTTTTTCTTTAAGATTAAAATGACGTCGTTTAACTTATAAAAAATTATTAAAATACAAGACAAAACGACATCGATTTGGTGCAAAGAAAAATAACGTCATTTTGTTGCAAAGAAAAACGACGTCGTTAATGAAAGTCAGGCTCCACTGTGACTCATCAGCCGCCTCCCTTGCTCTTGGCCTCTCATGGTCTCGCTCTTAAGGCTCACCCCTCACTACCTCAACGTCAACACTGCCTCCATCCATCTCCCTTTTTCACCCCCAACATTGACCCCTCACCGAGTTTTTCTTCTTTGTTCTTATTCTTTATTTCTTCTTCTTCCTTCATTATTCTTCGTTTATCGTTAGTTTCAAGTTCTTCGAACTGTTGAATTCACCAATCATTTCCTATTGCTCATCATCGTTCTACACTATTTTTTGCTCATCAATCATTTCCTATTGCTCATCATCGTTCTACGTTCTTTTGATGTCTCGTTCTAGATATCCTTCTCTATTGTTTCTTATTGTCTAAAATGATTAATGAGTCTATGGCATAACAATCATCAAAATATGGAACTGTTGGTGATCCTAATTTTCACGGTTAGAGTAGTTGCTGCAAGCACCCTATTTCCCTTTAATTGTTAGAGTGGTTGTAGAATTGGACTTTTAGCAAACAAGTCCAGCTGTGAGAACAGTATGTTTATTGAATATATGATTTGAATTATATGATTTGAATAGGTTGTAATTCTTAATTTGACAATAAGATTGGAAAATTAAAGTCTTATTATTAAATAAAGTTGGTTTAGTAAAGTTGGTTTCTTAGGACATAATCTCAAATAGGTCTTTGTGAATATACATATTGTACAGGAGTCTTTACTCAGGAGATGATGTTCCAACTTTTCAATTTCATATAAGATTCAGTGGACTCTTCAAACTAAGACTAATTTGCCTTTTCTTCTAACCCAGAACTGATGATTGGATTATATCTTCTATAATACTTCAGGGTCTTTAAGAGACAGGTAGGATCTAACAAGTATTTTATGAGTAGTTCTCTACTTTAAAATTCTTCAAACTTTTCTGGGATCTTGTAACCTTAAATTACTAGAATGAGATTCTGAAGCTTCAAGATTCTTGTAATTTATCCTTCAACCCTCGTTTTTACTTGAGGGAAAATTGGTTTCAAAATTTTAACTGCAATATTCGGTTTTGTATTTATTTTGTTATCTATTATTGACTAAGTTTATAGGAAATGCGTAAGTTTTAATCTTAACTATCCTCGTTTTTATTTGTTTACTTTGTGATTTGACATCAACCCCAATTTTGCAGGTTTTTATCTTGTTCTCTGTGATAGTATCACTGTTTTTTGAGCTCCTAGCTCTAACTCTTCTTAAAAGCGTGTAGTGTGTGCGTAGTTCCACACAATGGAGTTTTCTAGACTTGCCATTTTTCATGAATGCACAATTTCCATGTCTGTGGAATTTTCTAGACTTGCCATCTTTTATGAATTGTCAATCAACCATGTTGAATGGAAAACTGAATTCCATGCCTTAGGTGCACTACATTAATCATTTGGTTGAACAAGTAAAATTGCTTGACTTTTTCTTTTGTATGTACATTAGCATGAACAAAAGCTGAGCACATTATTGTGTTGCATGGATGATGTTGATCTTATTTGTTATTTACCTTAAAAATGAAAAAGCCGATTTTCATTGCTTAAGAAAATGGTGTTGATTAATGTTGCATGCTTAGCAATTTCCATCTCGTAATGTTTTACATGTCCAATAATAAGAAGATAGACTCGTCAATCTTCTTTAAAGTTCAATACATTGATTTGCTTCATCAATTATCCAGTACACATTACACTATCAGTCAACATTCTGTTGTAATTTTTTCTACATATACAGTGTTTGATGATATAAGTATTCGATGATATAAACAAAATCACAACATATAAGATGTTGGAAAGGAAAAGAAAAGTGAAACTAAACAAGTAGCATATATGAAATCTTTTGTAAGACTCCTTCAAACAGGTTGGACTTTTTTAATACTTTTGATCAAGAAACTTGTAGACTGCATTACAAGCATGAGAAGAAAAATAGCTAAAACATCATTAAGCGTATATATATTAGAAACACTACATACACATAGAGTTCTCATTATATATTGCTGGTATGGTATTTTGGTTACAAACAGGAATGATATGAAAACTTTTGGAAATAATAGGATGATGAATTTTGAACTAAAAATAGATATAGTTATTAAGTCAAGAAGATTTCACTTCTATTAATTTTGGTGACAATCAAATAATAATCCTAAAAATATATGAACTGTTTTGATAAGTTTGTTAAGCATGCAAAAAAATAGTATCACTTAGTCATCACAGATAAAGAAAAACACAGACGAAGCAAAACACAGAAGAAGCAAAACTTAGATGAAGAAAAACACAAATGAAGCAAAACACAGATGAAGCGAAAAAATCAGACGATATCAAGAAGAAGACACTCTAGAATGTCAGATAGTTAGTTAGTTGGAGTTAGTTATAGAACTCAACTAAATAACGGTTACTAGAAGAATCAAGAAACAGCTTCTCAATAAGACAGTTGGAGATTTAGGCTATAAATACTAGTCCTAGTCAAAGACTAAAAGGACGAGAACTTGAAACTTTTTCTTACTTAGAAAAAATTCTAAATTCAAAGTGTGAAACAAGAGAGCGAATACTACTGTAACGAAAATCTCACAATATCTTTCTTAGAGAGAGAAAGAAAAGGTTAGAGCCTGGAGAGGCTAAGATAGCAGAAAGAATACTTTGTGTAAGAGATCTGAAGAGGCTCTGAAAGGGGAGAAAGAATACTTGTAAAGTTGAAAAGTATAGTGAAATCTCAGATGAACTCTGAGGACTGGACGTAGCCCAAGGTTTGGGGTAAACCAGTATAAAATCGTGGAGTCTATTCTCTAACCCTTACACTTTAGTTTTCTTATTGTTAGATGAGTCGATAAAAAGAATTGTGATTTCGATACTTATCAATTTTAGTAAAGTATCTTTGGTATTGATTTGATAGTTGAAAAGATTTTCAAGAAATATCAAAGATTAATATTCTCTAGAAGTTTACACAATTCAACCCCCAATTTCTTGTATATCTTGTATATTTTACGTGATTTCTATATTAACAAGTGATTTACTTCACAAGCCACAATCATGTATTAAGGGCCATGATCGTGCACAATCTTTCTTCCTTCAATTCTTAACTTCACATACTTAGGGACATCACTACCACTTGAATTTTTCCAGAATTCATGTCCTTTAAAGCTACTTCATTTCATGCCAATCTAGCTTCCATATTGGTTATATTAAATCTCATAAAAATATGCTCATTTGTTTCATTACCATTCACTTTACACCATCATACATGCAGTCCTAACTTTTCCATATTTGAAAACACTTCAATAACACTTATCTTTAGCATTAATTTATCATAAATTATACTTCAAATCTCAACTTAAATCTTCCATATAATAGCCCATAAACTACTGTTATCATGCATCCAAAAACAAAACAGAAGGTACCCCTTTCATTTATCATTTTCCAACACAATTTCAACACCAATACCATATTCAATTTATCCCTAATCAGTCATCATAATTTGTGTTAACATATGCCAAAATAGATCAGTACTTCACTTACTTGTTTAACTCAAATTCCACCTCAATGTATCAAGCCCGCTTTGCCTCATATGCATACAAGAACATTTCAAGAATAGTGGGGGAGTAGGATGGTTTCAGCAATGATAAGAAGAAGGCAGCAAAATGTAACAATATTCTGCCTCTATAACTATCTTTATGAAGAAATTGATAAGGGTTTTGAAGTGATAATGGACAAAATTAGGGGAAAGATCCAAAAGTGTGGGTGAGGTGTAGATTTCGGCAGTGAGAGGGACAAGAAGGAGAGAGTATACAGCAGAAACATAACAAAAGAAGCTGAACGTGTTGGTCACCTGGTGTAGGATGAGTGTTCTTTCTTTAAAGATAGTTGTCAAGCGTATAAGCCTGCTACATGTCCACTCTTTAGGTTGCCAAATGTCACTTAATTCTTTTTCCATTTGTCACTCAATTCTCTAAGCCATTTGTCACTCAAGTTTACTGCCATATGTCACTCATTTTATAGTCTTAGTCATCCTAAATTTCCACATGTCAACTTGTCGTACTACTTGAAATTTTTCCTAGTCTAAATGTACATATTAATTCATCAATATCCCAATTGTAACAATTAACTCAATTCTCTAAGCCATTTGTCACTCAAGTTTACTGCCATATGTCACTCATTTTATAGGCTTAGTCATCCTAAATTTCCATATGTCAACTTGTCTTACTACTTGAAATTTTTCCTAGTCTAAATGTGCATATTAATTCATCAATATCCTAATTGTAACAATTAACTCAATTCTCTAAGCCATTTGTCACTCAAGTTTACTGCCACATGTCACTCATTTTATAGGCTTAGTCATCCTAAATTTTCACATGTCAACTTGTCTTACTACTTGAAAATTTTCCTAGTCTAAATGTACATATTAATTCATCAATATCCCAATTGTAACAATTAACTCCAAATTACTAATTGTAATCCATCAATTCTTTTTATTTGTAAATCATAATACAAGACATTAGAAATGCACAATCATATCACAATTATTTTGAAACTTTCATACCCTAGAACATGTCAATTAAGTGCAATTTTTCTAAATCAAAATTCATGCGTGTATGTTCATATTATGCATGTGAATGAAATCATAAAACCATATCCTAAATGCACCAAATTCATTCTAATATGGTGTAATTCATGTGACTTAGTAATCTAACACTCTAACTCTTAGTAATTTTGGAATCCGATTATAGTATAAGATTGACTTTGAAAAAGAATTTATGGTCATAAGTTCTCAACTTATATTATGCCAAACTTTAGAGGTTAAATGAGCCTCATAAAATATTAAATTTATGGTTTGTTAATTTATAGTGTTACCAAAGGATCTTATATGATTTAACCCTACAAATAAACCTAAAGAGAGAAGTTTTTGCTTCTCTCTATTCCCCTTACTGGCTTTACATGTGCTAGTTTATAGTGTTTTCAGTCCTCCACCCCTCTTGACTAAGTTTCCACCTAATGTCAACTTTTCTACCCTTTATCCAATCTTCGTTCCTGACTTAAGCTCTCGTTCCTAGTTCGTAGTCACCCTCCCACTTGGATTCCAACTTTCTTTAGTTAGGGTATTTAGCTACGTTGACTTTAATTTTATTCCCTACCTCTTTTTATTGCAATTTTTGGAATAGTAATTCAACTTTGGCTTGCTTCCTCTTTACGCTTCTTTTCTTGTTTAGCATTATAGCTAAACTCTCACTATATAAAACCATTAACCCTAAGTATTTTCCATTGTAGCCTCGTCTGTAACCCCAAACCTGAACCCTAACCACTCTCCCCTTCCACCTCTAGTCTCTGTCTCACTCCCTCCTTATATTTACCAATAACCTCTTTCTGAAACCATTTGGAGATAAGTTCTAAGAGATTTGGAGGAAACCTCACTACATTACTACCCAATTCACTTGTTAATGGCTCAAAGCTTCTTTTTCTATACATTGAAATTCTTAAGAAGGGTGCAACAACTAGGGAGTCAACTCTATTAGGTTACTTTTTAAGGAATTCCATGACTTTTTTAATAGTAAAGAGTTAGGCCTTAAAGCACTAAAAGAATTCATGATTAAAGTATGCCATTTTTTATGAGGGGAATCTTTTCCTTTCTCCTTTGGCTCTATTGATAAAGCTAGGAAAGTTCTAAAAAATAGACCATGGAATCTTGTAAGCATCCCTATTTTTCTTCAGTTATAGTGCCTACGTTTCCCATTAGATATGTTAAAAGAGACACACATCACATTATATGTAAACCTATATAATATGCCTAAGGAATATTGGTCTACTAGGGCCCTTAGTTATTTGGTTAGCTTTTTAGGTAAATCAATGTGTATGAATGAATAGAGTTGCTATGAAAAAAGGGGGCTACACTCGATTATGTGTTCTAGTTGACTTGTGCTACTTGACTTTATCCTTATACTAAGATTGAGTGAGAACCTAAATCTTATATAAGTCAACATTAAAGTCACTTATTCTTGGAGGCTTGCATCCCCCCACATGACTAAGGTTTGGAAACTGACAAGGAACAATTTTTTAGAGTAGATTACTAAGAATTAATGGGAATTTATAAGGGAATTATAGATAATGCAATTATCAAAATATTACCAGCTACTATCCCATAGTCACTTAATCCTTATAAGATTTTTATAGAAGAAGAGCTTAGTAAAAGCTTGACTAACTCAAAGAAAGCTACTCCTTTATCATGTATGCTGGTTACCAAGGACACAACTGTCTCTACTCAAATTGATAACTACACCCAACTAACTCCTAATCTCAATGGTACTCAACTTATGGATGATCCATTAATAAAAGCTTCAACCTCTGGTCTAGAGGATATGGATACCTTTATAATGGTTAGTAAAAGGAGATATATCATAAAACACAAAGGCTTTAAGAGCCTATTTCATTCTTATTATATTTTGTGGTTTGGAATATAAGGGGAATAAATTCTCCTAAGAAACAAGAAACTCATAAATATTTTATTAAGGAAATAAATCATATATTTATAGGTGTTTTGGAGGCTAAAATCAAACTTAAAAACTGCAATAATCTTAGGTTTATAGGGAGTGAATAGAACATGGTTATTGATCACACTTCCTACTATAATGGCATAATTATCTTGGCTATAATATTGGGCTTGTGTTTATTTTTGTACTTTACTCCTCAAATCAACTTATGCACTTAGAAGTTGTATCAAGCATGGTTAAGACCAAATTTTGAGTTACATTAGTGTATGGTTCCAACTATACATTCCAAAGGGATTTGATCTGTCCATTCTACAATGAAGGGTCTTTGGATGATATTGGGAGATTATAATTGTTTCTTTTATAACTCTAAAGTTGTTGGGAATGTTACCCCAAACAACATTAGCAGTTAATTAAAGAATTATGTTGATGGTATTAGGGTCATTGATCTTAACTTCTTAGGTTACTTCCACTAGCAGAGAAACAAACAACATAAAGCTAGACATATTATGAAGAAGTTAGATAGAGTTATGATAAATGAAGATTGGCTAAATAGAATCCTCACAAGCTTTGTGAATTTCACTAATTATAGCTTCTCATACCATTTCCTTATAATTGTGTAAAAGTAATAATTATCCATCCCAGGAAATGCCCTTGTCACTTAAATAACTTCCTCACTAGGGTGGAGGGTTTTAAGGAAGCTAATAAAAGGGGGATCTCTAAGAAATTCTTATTGCACTAGTCTTATATATATGTAACGAAGCTTAATAAGATGAAAGAGAAACTCAAGTTACTCCACTGAAGGAGATTCAATAATAATTAACACCATTTAGACTTAATAAAATCCAAGTTGTTAGAGATTCAGAACTAACTGCATAATCATCCAGGGGACTCCTTATTGTTAAATATGTAACAAAAAGCTTTGTTTGATTATCTTTAAGAAATCGAGGCTCATGACTTATTGCATAAACAAAAGGCAAGGATCTTTTGGCTTAAGGAAGTGGGCAGAAACACCCAATTCTTCCATAAAGACATTAAAATAAAGAAGAACTACAATAGAATTTCTATTCTAGTGAAGCATGATGATACCCTTACATAGGATTAAAAATAAAATGAGAAGGAGATCATGTTTTTTGTAAAAAAATTAGGAACTCAAGCTCAAAGCTCTTCCACAATTATAACTCTTAGAGAATTCATCAATAATCAGTTTAGTAATTAGAAGATCCACCTCCTCTCTAAGCCAACCTCTAAGGAAGAGACTGAATTAGTGATCTTCTAGTTTAATCCTTAGAAACCTTCAGGCTTGATGGCCTTAATGTCCTATTTTTCCAAAATACTTAGACTTGGATTGAGAAAGTAGTGATAAATAATATCTTTGAATTGTTTAACAAAATGGACTATGCTGAAAGATTTCAATAGAATCTACATCACTTTAGGTGTAGGAAACTTAAACTCTTTAACTTATGTTTTATTGATGATTTATTATTGTTTTGTAAGGGAATAGATAAAGTCTTATCCACTCTTATGAATGCTTTTCAAATGTTTAAGAAACTATTAACATTTCATTTAGTCCTCTCTGAAAGCTATAAGCATCTTTCATCTTGATTCACTTCCCTTATAGGTTTGAGATCTAAAAGTACCCTATTTGTTTTAGTATACCTATCACCACAAGGAAACTATGGCACTTTAAATGTATTCCCCTGTTGGAAAAAATCTAAAGAAGGTTAAATAATTGGATCACCAAGGTGTACCCTTTGTTGGTAGACTCTTTTTTATATGAGTAGTGCTCCAATCTCTTCACACATAGTTATCCTCACATATTTTTCTAACTAAAGGAGACATTAAGGATATTAAGAAACTATCTAATAAATTTATTTGAATGGTGCAAAAATCCTAAGCTCATTAAAAAGTAGTTAGGAAGAGGTATGTAGATCGAAGTTTGTAAGAGGTCTTGATATTAAGAGTTTAAAGTTGTCCAATAAAGTCTTGATGTGTAAAAGACTATAGAGGGTCATTTCTAGCAAATAAACACTATAGATCCAATGGATCCAAATATGCTTCCTAAAAGGAAAAAGCTTATAGGAGTATCATTACAAAGCTGGAATCTCCTGGTTTATGAAACAACTATTGAGCATGAGGAATTTACTTCAACATTCCATTTCATGTAAGATCAGGGACAGTAATTTAAGATCACTTTGGTTTGATAACTAGTCCATTTATGGACCTCTCGTTAACTTCCCTCATCTACAATCAATACTTCCCCAATTCCCCTTTAAATCCAAAGTTAAAAAGTATCATTTCCAATGATAGGTGGAATTCTGATGTTCTGAGGAGTCCAAGTATTCAGTTCCTAGATCCTTGCTCACTATAGCTAAGGAGGACTCATAAATTTAGGGAAGTCATCACACATGGAAATTCATAAACTCTCTAAGCTATCTTAGGCTAAGGTTATTTGGAAAAAATGGATTACTCCCAAGGTAGTTGTCTTCTTGTGGTTAGTGGCTAGATATAAACTCCCCACTGTGGATAAGTTAACCTTCCTTAATTGCCTCAACAGATGTGTACTATGCTACCATAACACAGAATCTCTAAATCATTTATTCTTCAAATGCACATTTTCTTGGGAAGCAATCCATGCTCAAAGTCCTTTTGGAATGCTTAGATAGGAGTAAACTACAATTCTCAACAAAATGTCCTCTATGAGCCATGCTAGAATGTCTGCTAGTAGTTTAATTTATATAGGCAGTGCCATGTACAGGATTTGGGAAGAAAGAAACTAAAAAATGTTCAAGAACCAAGCATCCTTGACTACCCAAGTGATTAATCATATCAGGGAAAGGATAAAAGATCAACACCTTGTTTACATCCTTTAATTATTTCAGTGTCTGTCAAAGCACTTCAAATAGTTATTGTAGCTTAATTACTTAATGTTATATAGTTGATGTTTGCTTAAAATATTCCTCTTCTTATGGTTACCCTACTATTGTGGTCTCTACTTGGAACCTTGTACTAATAATACCGCCCAATTGGGGCTATTAATAATATTATAATATTATTCCTTAAAAAAGTACAATTTAAGAAAATAATACGAATATAATTTGAGAGAATTTATAATAGGAAATGGTTATTTTAATTCATAACTTATATAAAAAAAACATATTTAAAAGTGTCCACCGTATCTTAGTTGAAGAATTTAATATAATTTTAAATTAATAAAAATAAATGAGGACAAAGAGGAATTAGGATTTGACCTAAGATATGACATATAAAATTTATTTAAGAATCGATTTATTGATCGAGATATACATTCCTAATAGATGGATAGAAATAAGATATCATCATACATACACTCGTCGCTTTACTTATTAGACAAGTACGAGAATTACATAATCAAATAATTCTGAAAGGGAGATATGAGAGATGCATTCATAATGCACATCCGATTATCTTTCATATTATGATTACGATAACTATTCAGCTGCAAAGATAATATAACTTTTTTTTTTTCCCGAAATATAAGAATAAGAAAGAAATGAACAAAGATTTCTATCTTTTAACGCGTGAAAGATAGATCAAAATCGGTACGTGATTTATTTTGACTTGAGTGTCGTAATTCTCAACCTCTTTTATAAAGTGTAGAAAAGAGTTGATCCAAGGCTACACTCCCCAATCATAGCGTCCGTTTTTGTAGACTGATGATTGACAAATAGTTGGACTTGGAAGCCTTGGAAACTGACAGTGAATGTTCTTCCTTGGATTACTATTAAGCGGACCGAACACGCGGGGACTTTGACGAAAGAAGCATTAAGCATAAGGATGGGTGAAGAAACGAGTCATTAGGGCAGGCGGTGTGGCTGATGCCGTCGTCGGCAAAACAACACAAAATGCCAGCCTTCTTGTAAATATTAAAATGAATTTTGACTGAAAATAACTCTTGGGAAATAACGCAGTGCGGAGGGGTCATTGGAATTTGAAAATAATTGAAAAAGCAAGAAAATGATTTAAGTTAATACGCGTAAGAAGGAGTGGATGTTGGTGAGCCAACCCCAGTTGCCAGCTGGCTGTCGGAGAGAGGTCCCCAGATCTCTCCATGCACGTGACTCTCCCTTATTATTTCTTATTACTCCTCTCTGTTTTTACCATATTTCTATTTACATATATCTCTCCATGCACGTGACTCTCCCTTATTATTTCTTATTACTCCTCTCTTTTTTTTTTTTTTTACCAAATTTCCATACACACATTAGGCCTAGGGTGAACCATTCTCTAAATTTGAAAAAAAACAACATATACATACACATTAATAATGAATTTTATGTGACTTTGGTGGAGAAGAAAAAGAAAAAGAAAAAGAAGAGAGAGAGAGAGAGTTGATGTAGAGATGAGTTATAATGGTTTAATAAGGAAAGGGTTACTTAAGATTCAAATGGTTTTATCTCAAGGTGGTAGAGAAGAAGAAGGTGGAGGAAGGGCATTGGCACCATTTGAGCCAACGGAGTTCCACGACCAATAGATTTAGATGCTTGGATTGGATCTGCTTCTGGTAGCTCACTTATAACTTTCTCTTCTTTTCTTGTTTCTCCTTTCTCTTCTTGTCTGTTGCTTGCGTCCTTTCCTTTTGAATCTAAAGCTCCTTCTGTCTGTTCTCTTACATGATCGATTCTTTAGGGAATTGGGTTTGATTTGGTTTCCGATTTTGATTCGGGATTGTTACATTTCCAACTGACGCTTGACCTTTTCCCTTGTTTATTGATTGATTTTAAGTGAGTTTAGATGCAGAGTGGTGCAATTTCTCACCCTTTTTCTGGTTAAACCTGAATTTGACTTACATCAGATCATGGATAATTCTTTTCTTTCTCTTTTTCTTTGGGTTCTTTCGGTAGGCAACTTTTTTGCTACAGTTGCGGTGTCTTCCGTACCTGTGATTGGACTGGCCGTTTATTCGTTCCAGTATACACATAGTAATAATGTTGAACTATTTTATGTCATTGTTCTGGCACGATCTATATGCTTTAGATTTTTAATGCATTTTCATCATTAGCTTGTGTATGCAAAAAGGATTTTTAACATTTTAGAACATTGATCGCATTATGTAATCAGTACCTTTTGAATGACCTATTAAATACGTTCTCATCCTTGCATCCTCCATTGTTCATAACCTTCTTTTCGGTCAAGCCGTTACTATTCTGAACTTTATCATATGGGTTTCCATATTATCGGGAAGGACATTCTCGTAATTAGAACTTTAGTGGAAAGCAAGTGACTAACGTTTCTCGGCAATCTGTTGTTAAGTCTCCAACGTTAATTTTTCGTCTGATTGCATTGAGTTGAGTTTTCACAGCTCAGTTTTAGGGGTTCTTTTGTTTAATATACTAGTCAACGTGACATATCTGAAATACTTGATCTTGGAACCCGAAATGCACTTCTCTGACATCTGACTTTGATGGAGAGAATTAAACACGTCTCCTTTTGAAATATTTGCAATTTGTGTAGTAGTTATTTCACATAACTCATTTTTTTGCTAATTTCTTGTAGTTGATGGAAACCCTTGATTGTTTCCACTTCCCAAGGGGCCTTATATTTTGTATTTTAGTAATTTTGTTGTAGTGAATTACTATTTTCTTTATTTTAAGTTGTTTGTTATGGATAACTTTTTTCTAGTGATGTTTCTAATTTTAAGCAGGGTTTTAGCATGCAGGTCGTATGGCCTCCAGCTTAAGAGAATTGGAAGGGAAGAGAGTTGCAACAACATGTTTAGATGTCTAGGAACCTTTCCTGAGTTGAAGAAGTCTTTCATGGGGTAAGGATTTGGAGTCGAAATGGTTTTACATCCCAATAATTTAAGGACATGGAGGATACACGAGATGACACTGGGTCAACAGAGCAAGGGCTTCCTAATAGTGCATGGTGGGGTTCAGATTTCATAGAGAAATTTGAGTCTGTTTCGTTGCTTTCTCAAGATGATAGTTTGAGTAATAGAGAATCACCAAGAAGTTCTGAAGAAGATGGATTACCTTCACAGACTGCTTCACAAATTCTCTGGAACACTGGGATACTTTCTGAAAGAATACCAAATGGTTTCTACTCTGTCATACCGGTGAGAACTGTGATCCATTTATCACCATGAAATATTACTATCCCTAACTTTCAATTGATTGATTTTCGGTGTAATCTGTGATGTAACATGAACTTCTGAGGGGTTATCAGTTATGTGTTTGTGAATACTGGATAGCAACGAACAATTATTTTTGTTTTCTTTTACTGCTTTACTGTTAGACTTTGGCATTGGTAATCTTCTTTTCACAGCCATTTTGGTAATTGTTGGTTTGTTCTATTTCTTCATGAATCTTTAAGAATGCTTTATGTGTGAAGTACAAATAATTGGGTATTAGTGCAGGCGATAGGAATGGGAAGAAAGGAATGTGATTAAATTGGAGCTGCTGTAGTTTCTGCAGCCAATGTCCTTGTCTAAGGATAGATTCTTTTCTTTTCTGCTTCTAGTGCTGTGCGCTTACATTTGTTTGACAGCTACTCTGATACAGCATTTAGGTTTCTTGTTTGCAAAGTTTTCACCGTATGTCAAGTAATTATGTGTTTTATGTGCTTTTATGTTTATTTAAATATTGGGACTTTTTTATATGAGAGTTTAGGTGAGGATCATGAATGTTGTGCATTGAGACTGGTTATTGCTTAAACCATACATGCATTTTATTCATGAGTTAATTCGTTTGCATTCTGTGAGCAGGATAAAAAGCTCAAGGAACTTTTTGATACTCTTCCAACTTTTGATGACCTTAATGCTTTGGAGGCAGAGGGTTTCAAGATTGAGACTATTCTTGTTGATACAAAAAAAGATAAGAAGCTATCTATGTTAAAGCAATTGGTTTTAGCACTGGTGAAGGGATTGAACTCAAATCCAGCTGCTATGATAAAGAAGATTGCTGGACTGGTGAGAACATTTCCATGACCTTATTGGATTCCAAAGATATCCTGTTAGAAATATCACACACACATGGATTCACTGTTATGTGTTACTTGGCTTTCCTAACATCAACATCTCTTTTTAAGGATTTGGGTAGATGTCTAAGTCCATTTATTTGTTTGATTTTGGACATGCTGAGATTTATTTTTAATGTCTCAGAAACAACACATGTTCTGTATTTCAACCATTTAATCACATGTAGAGATGCATGGTGAAAGAGAAGAAATTATGGTAAAGTTGAAATAAACACAAAAAATGAAGAAGAAATGTTAGGGAAAAGTATAGTTCCGAATAATGAAGAGAAAAATTTGGGGTTGGCTTTTAAGAGGATGCAGTTTCTCTTTTGTTATTTGGTTTCCGTGGATTCCGACTGAAATGAGAATTTTCGGCAATTTATCAGCTTTTTGTATGGTCAGCTATTATTCTTGTGGTAGTGATGGTCCAAAATTCTTGTCATGATGGTGCGTTTGACACTTGGATAAGGTAATTAGGTGATGAAACCAAGGCAGCAAACAGCAGGCACAGCATAGCTATGCTGGTGATCAATGCCAACTGCATTTGGTAGTGAAAGCAATGAAGAAGGACAACCATTCTTCTTGAACTCTGCACAGAGTTCAAATTCTTGTTTTAGGTTGAGAAGATCAATAGTTATATATTCACTGTTGCATTTGTTGGCTAACGATACAATCGTGATGTAAACCCTGGAGGAAATAATTCAGAATTTCTTGGCCAGTTCAGAATTCAAATTATAGTAAATGTATTTTCCTTAACATTGTGGGCAACTATTCAACTTTTTTCATTTAAAAACTACTTATTTTATTTCCTTTCATTGGTGAATAGGTTTCTGATTTTTATAAGAGGCCAACAGTTGACAGTCCAGCAAAATCCGCAGTTGAAGAAACCTCCCAGGTGGTTGAAAATCAGGGTGTTCAGTTGTTGGGGCAAATAAGGCATGGCTCATGCCGTCCCCGGGCAATCTTGTTTAAAGTTTTGGCAGATACTGTAGGTCTTGAGAGTAGGCTCATGGTGGTAAGCTCCTGGCCCTTCTATTGAATTGACCTTTTCTTTTGGTTCTACTGTCTCCCTCTCTTAATTTCTTTTTACCATTGAGATTCAGTATCTTGATATGAAATGTGCTTTTTTCCAGGGTTTACCAAATGACAGGGCAGTTGAGTGCACAGACTCTTATAAGCATATGTCTGTGATAGTTGTATTGAATTCTGTTGAATTACTGGTTGATCTGATGAGGTTTCCTGGTCAATTGATACCCCGGTCAACCAGGGCAATGTTCATGACTCATATTTCTGCAGCAGGGGAGAGCGACTCTGCGGAAAATGATTCATGTGATTCACCCCTGGAGCCAAACAGTCCTCTTTATGGTTTTTCTGAGAGAGTTGATACTGACAGGTTTAGGACATTGCCTTGACTCAACTTTGCTGCCTGTTTCACTTTCACGGTAAAGTGTGAATGTTTTAGAAAATTTATAAGTTGTTTGCTGTCTTGTTTCTTATTTACAGTGTTGAGAGGGATGACAACTTTCAGTTCCATAGGAAAATAGAAGCTTCTTCAAATGTTACGGGTCCTTCATTGAGAAATGCAATGTTGCGATCAGCTACCTCCATTGACAGGAAATTGAAGTAAAATTTTCCTCTATTCTATCTTGCGCTTAGGCTTCTGCATAGTTCTTAATACTTATCTGTTTGACTTGAAATGTAATAGCTCCTAAATGTTTTGATTGAATCCTATTATTTTCACTTTTTGTTTTTCCTCAGTTTGTCTCATAGTGAACCAAATATAGCAACAACTTTTTGGCGGCGTAGCAGAAAAAAGGTCATTGCTGAACAGCGGACTGCTAGTTCAAGGTTTTCTACAAATCCTTTTATGTCAATCGACATTTTGTATGACTGTCAATATGGGTGAAACTTTAGGAGTTTTCTGTAGGGTAAAAAATAGTTTCTTTTGGGGGCTTCATACTCTCCTTTGACATAAATTCTCTGGATTATGCTTATTAGAAGATTTAGAAGTCATGAGGGCATATTGGGTCATATGGTATATCATCAATTATAGATCTGGGAATGGGCTGCTTCACATATTGTACCATATATCAAGCTATATTTACTTGAATATGATCTCTGCATGTGTTTATTCACATCA
The DNA here is from genome assembly GCA_027568895.1 of Erythroxylum shatona. Classification (NCBI taxonomy): domain Eukaryota; kingdom Viridiplantae; phylum Streptophyta; class Magnoliopsida; order Malpighiales; family Erythroxylaceae; genus Erythroxylum; species Erythroxylum shatona. Next base: position 1,143,985 of record JAOSBK010000009.1, on the reverse strand, counting down.
TTAAAGAAGGTATATACCTGAGAGGGAACATGTAGTTATTTGGAACTTATTGAGATGGTTAATCTGCAATATGTTGGTAGCAAATTGTGAGGAAAGCTCTATACATGCTGTGTAAAATCTTGTTTATTGAAGACTAATCAGATTATTGATCTGCATAAGAACTTCATAGAATCTGAATACATTAGGACCAGTAGATGCTTAAAATGTTGATGCCATTTAGCTTGGCCAAAACTCACTGAAAATCTTTTATGTCTGTAATATGGTTAAAGGTTTAACTAAGTGACAATGATAGTAAGGTAGAATGAGGCTCAAAAGAGATGACTTGCTTTCTTGATCAACATGTGGAACATGGACCAAAGATGTGAAATTTATATTCAAAAGCGATTATGTTGGTTCTTGTGATGGATTTTTTGGTTACAATAAACTGCTACTTGAGAAGAATTAGTTGGTTAGATGCTGAAGTTATTACCCTTTTCTTCACTATGTTTAGTGAAAACTTTTTGTTCTGATACTCCTATATCTAAAAAGTATAACTCAGAGGAGAGAAATTCCCTCGACGCATGTAGGTTTTTTGCATGCCTGCTAGATATACAAAGGGTTTTAGCAGCTATATGTATGGTTATGGCTCTCTGTGAGTAGTCAATTGTCCCTAGGTTCCTTGTTGCTAGGTACAAACTTAGTTCCTAGGCTAGTCTGCTTGGCAACAACTTTTATGTATTCTACAAGTCTTTGAACTTTTCGGTAGTTTAATCTGCTCTTTAAAGAGACTGGAACTAAGAACATAAATGATTTGAGCTTCTTGCAATCTTTTGGAAGTTCTTTCTAAATTCTAAATTGTGCTACTGAGAACGTCAATTTTTCAATTGCAAACTTAAATGGTAGAACAGTTCACAGATGGATATGGTTAACCTGACAGATTGGGATTTGCACTCTTGGATCACTGAACCTGGTTTTCTTTGTTTATACTTGGATATTATCAGCTTTGGTTGTGAACCTGCATACAAGAGATAGAATTTGTTCAGGCTGTGTCCCATAAATTTTGGTCCAACAAAGCCTGTACTGTATCGAGCTTACATGAAAAATGTTTTCCTTTTAGCCTGCCCCTGTTGAGATATTTGTTAAAATGAATGCCACTTATAAAATTTCAGGTATATATCTTCCCCCGGGCCAGCTTATTTGTGTCATCTTACTTTTCCTTGCATAGTATGTATTATGATCAGTTCAAATTTAAAATTGTGCCCAGGCCTCTTTGCTCAAACAGTTTGGTTCCAAACGATTCTGTTGGACTGCTCCATAGCTTGAAATATTGGTTGAAGGTTATTGACAGATGTAGGATAGTTGATGAATATACTCTTTCATAATAACATGTATAATGTTACAAGTTTAGGCTTCTTGGACGTTAAGTATGCTCTATATTTGCTGGAAGTTAGATTTGAGAGCTGAGATTTAGAAATAAGGACTTCAAAACAAAATGGTAGGCCTAGGAATTTCTTGTAGAGTTTCTTACAAAAGTAGGGATCACTTTTAGGGTTTTAACACAAAAAACTGTCAATGTCAAAGGTTACTAGAAATCACTTCTAAGGCTTTTGGAATCACTCCTAAATTTAAAAATTACTCTTAGATAGAAAACATCACTCTTCCCATAATTGAAATTCAGGAATTCTGGAAAACCTCACATGATTCTGTGTTGAGGACAGTTAAAGAAAATAAACCTAAACATGATCATTAAAGAAAAATAACAGAGACTTTCTTGAACATACAAGCGAATCCCATTCTCTATAAGTTCCATTGTATTATCTGTTATTGATACTTTTAGAGAGGTTTATGTTTAAATAATCTTCAGATCCTATAATAAATATAGATGTTTGGTTCCTAGTTAGTCTTTTCATTATCATACTTATTTTTAGTTTCTTTTTGGGCCATAATTCTGGGAGTAACCCACAGATAAATCACACAATAATTTTCTCTTAACATGCAGTTGAGGCTTTTGACAGTAATTGTTGGGTCTTTGTTTGGTGCTTTTCCCATTGGATGTTCGTTAAAAGCTTATGTTCTTTCTTCATAAATTTAATTGTAGTTCTCATCAAACTTGATTTTTCAGCCCAGAGCATCCTTCACTTCGAGTACGTGGGAGGTCAATGTTAAGTGGTGACAGACACTCAATCAGAGGTTATGCTGATGACGTTGCCACATCGAGGTTCAGACCTCTGTTTCTAAATTTTTATGCATTTTAGATTCAAGTATGCATGATAGAATTTTGAATCATTTCTTTATCCAATTGATCTTCCTCATTTTTCAATTCATGTTTACTCTATTTTTGTTGGTTCACTAATGCATTTTCCGGAAATCAGTATTTTCCTAGCAACATGTAAGACGAACTAGGAAGTTCTGAAGATTATATGTGATGTTAAATATTTCAACTAAATTTCCTGGGCTATTTTTTTTTTTTGGTTTTACTTGCTTTCTTTTTGGCTAAATCATGAACTTCTCATTGATCCTTTCTTCTGTCAATCAGAGGCAGGTAATGCCCCTTGCTCATTAGGTTTCTTGTGCCCATCTAAAGTAACCAAAAACTTACACCTTCACAACTTGTATTATTCTCTTTGCATGAGGGAGTATATACCTCCTACTCAGCTGTTGTTCACAATCTAACACTTGCTAACACTCAGCAGATGATGCTTCCACCATTATCTAGACCAAAAGCTATGAAAATAGATGATGCATTAATTCAGCTTCAGTGATTCATTCATATGCTTAATGCATACATTTTCTCCTTTGAAAATGAAAAAAAAAAGTTCTTGGAAGTTGCAACTTGAGAAATAGGTTTTCATTGAAGATTCCTCGCAACCTCCTATTTTCCCCACAATGGTATCCAATGAAAGGATTTTGCATTAGAATGTCCTGCTGCAGTGCTATTGATCAATGTTAATCAGAGAATTCAAACGACCCAGACTGCCCCCAACTCTTCCCATGAAAGATTTGATATAGTAGTTGTCTGGAGCCTTAACCTTTCTATCCCTAATCCTAGCTAAAAATCAAAGAAAATTCCAAATTTCTTGGTGAAGATTGATAAATAGGGAATATGATTTATTTACTTTGCGTCCATCAGTTCTCATGTGTGTCGAAGTTCTACCATTCCTTGGTGTATTTCCTCACACCTTCCAAAAAACTTAATTACCAAGAATGATATTGGTATGTGAAATAGTTTGAATCGTTAATTTCTATCCACTACAGACGTTTTTTTTATATATGAGAAGTTAGTGAAAAATATTGTTGAGAGTTTAAAAGGATGTCCATTTGTATACTTATAATAGTTGCATATAATAACATCACTAGTGGTGAATAAGGATTAAACATCTATTGACGCACCTTTATATGGTATTTGAGCAGGAGTTTTGAGTCTTACAATTTTTTGTCGGCAGCTCACTTTCCTTGGCCTCGTTACCTATTTTCAGTGAGTTTTCAGAAAATCTATTCTTTTCCCTCTCAACCTACAATGCAAACTGTACATAGCTTTGAGCAAGTCCAAAGTGAAACTGTTTGTCTAGGAGGCCTTGTGACCAAAATTCTAGTCATATGAAGAAAATATGAGCAGTATGCTACATCCATTTTCACTGGTACAATGTCAAGGATAGAACGGAAGTCTTTGACCTTGCCTCCTTGCAAGTACTACATACAAAATTTTTTAAACTCCATTTTTCCAAATTTACATGAAATGCTTCTCAGTGACTAGTTAGCAAATTTGGGTTTTCAAGTCACCAATATCAACGAGTGTGGGGAGTCAATTCATGACTGATCCTTGTGTTGAGTAATAGGAGCTAACTCTTCATAATATTTGGTACATTAAATAGGTTTCCAGACATGGTTTTTTATATGTTAATAATAGACACTTTGATATATTGGGATATGTAGTTGCAGATTATATGGATTAATAATTTGATAGACATTCCATATCAGGTTATGACGGATTTATAAGGGGAACTATAGTGTCATGGGACAGTAAACAGAAAAATATAGTAGGTCATCCTAGTGCAGAAACTGAGTATATGGAACTGCTATTGTTTCATCATCTTTCTGAAGAAATTGAATATATCCATCAAGACCAGCATTACTGAAACCTATGAAACTAGTCTGTGACAACCAAGCAGCACGGTATATTGCTTCAAATTCAGATTATCACCAAATGACAAAGCATGTAGAGGTGGATTGTCAATTTATTGAAGAAAGAATAGTTTCTAAAGAGTTAATCAGAGATTCTATAGTCTCAGTAGACCAGTTAGCTGATCTCTTTACTAAATCCTTAAGGGGTTGAGAATTTCATAATTTTGTACTAAGCTGGGTATTGATAGTTGTAGAGAATCCCATAATAATAGATAGAATCCCATAATAATAGATAGTCCCTTAATTAAGGGATTATCCTTATAGAGTATCCTTGGCTGTAATATCTAGCTATATTAGGGATATTTCCAAATAAGGAGTCTTCCTAATTAGGAAGACTCCCATAACTATGTACCCTAGCTCTATATAAACATAGCAGTATCTGTACATCTTTTTAATCATCAACTGAATAAAAGTCAGCAGCTTTTACATTATATACATCTGCTTAAGGGGGAGCATTGAGAGTATAAAATGATATTTTAGTCCGTTTGTATACTTCATAATAATTTTATATGATATATCACTAGCGTTGAACTGGGGCTAAGCATCTATTTACCACTATTGATATTATTATATCCAAACTTTTTCAAGTATACAAAAGGCTGAACATGGTGTTTTACAATTATAAATCCGACCCTACACAATACATATACATATTGTTAACCCAATAAACACTTTGCACATGGTCTTTTAGTTTGTTCCCTAGTTTATTTTTTCTTTTTTTGATGTAGTCAGATGATGGACAAAAGGTAAGAATAGTGCCAGAGAAAGGAAAGGTTGATGATAAGAGATTTACGGGTTCAATATCAGATTTCTTGCCATAGTGTTGACATTGGTGTTAGCTATGTTTACTGACATGTGCATAGTAGTATGTATCTCTGCTTAGAGCAGCCTAATGTGGAATTTCTCTTTTTAGTTACAGATCAGAGGGTTCATCAACATCAGAAGCTCGTAGAATAAGAAGGAGGAGTATAAGCATGACACCAGAGATTGGTGATGATATAGTAAGGTTGGTATTTGTTTGTCTTGAACTTTTGAGCACTGATTTATATAATCTTTTCATCCGATAGGTGCTGCGAATTTGTTGATTATTATATTTCTTTATTTTTATATCATAATCTAGCATCCAAATCTCAAAATGTCATGCATTCATCTTATCTTGTGATTTTGACTTTTAAAGTATCTTAGACAATGAAGGCATGTTCAATTGTGGAAAAATGAATAGTGGGATGAACAGTACTATTACATGCTCCCTCTTGTACTTCTTTTACTTCTATTTTTTATTTTTATTTTTGTGGCTTTGATATAATGCAGAGAAGGAAAAGGAGAGAATAGAATGACTTGTTAGTAACTAGGTTTTAGGCCATTTTTTAAAAGTAGAGCAATGCTAACTAAGACCATTGTTCCGTAATAGGATACCTGAAGTATTCAAATAAAGGAAAGCCAAGGAATATCCTTGAGGGTACAAACTAAGTAGAAATAAGGCTCTTAACATTTTTCAACTAAACCAATACTAAGCATTTAGGGGTAAGTTGAGTAGTATTTGAAGAAGGGCTCTCCAATTGCTGTTCTTTGTTATTGAACATTCCTAGAATCTACTTCTTGAATACACGAAACTTGATCATGTTTGTGCATGTGATTTGAGGTCATGGTTAAGTTTTTCTAATGTTCCATATCAGAAATTGTTTTGAGAGACATGATCCCTTCTTTTTTTAAAATTATATGTTGAGTTCTTATGCTTGGACAGCACTTTAGTATTTGATGAACCTTTCAGGGCTGTCCGTGCAATGAATGAAAGTTTGAAGCAAAATCGTGTTCCAAGGGAACGTGGAGAGGATGGGTCCTATGCAAATACTTCAGACGAAAAGGAGGGCAGATCTGATCACCAAAAGAATGTAGATTTCTTTTCCTTTTCTTGATTCTGAAGCATAAATACAATCAACTTCTTTCTCTCTTTAGCATGCAGCATGGTCCTTAAATGTGTCTTTATATGTTAAAAACAGATTTTTGCTTTGTTTCTGTAGTAAATTTGCATGCTCTGATATGAAAATATACATCTCTTCGATTGTGATGCAGCATGATTGTTTTACATCTTGTGTTAAATGTTTTTTCTTTCTTTTTTCTAGGACTACTACTCTATAAGACTTCAATTGAGAAAAAGGAATATCAGTGAATTAAACTATAACTGTTATAAAATTATGTCCGTCATAATTTCTCAGAAGAACTGTCAATGATGCTTGCCCTTGTACAGAAATGTATTCTATGTTGACTTGTTATTAATATAGCTCTGGTCTTCTGACTAGTTACTGCTTCTATAAGCATGTGGCTCATCCACTATCAGATTTTAGGCACAATGATACTAGATTAATGCATCTTTTGGTAATATTTTAAGCACATTGTCATCCAAATAATTTAGCATTTTACTTCTTCACTTTGATGTGTTACTGTTTTTGAGAATATTAAATACCAGGAACAAATGAACTTTTTCATAAACTATATGAAATGTGGTTGTGTACATGGTTCTGCTATTTTCGTCTATGAGAAGCATAGTATGGAACAATTTGGAGTCCAGTATTGTTGACTCTCATTATCTGACTTTCACTTCTTGCAACTTTCTTTTCATTTTCTTTCAACGTAGAAATGATTTTATGCTAAAAGATGTTCCAATATGTCTGATTAATTGTGCTAAAGAAGAAGTTTCAAGTCCTGCAACATAGACAATCGTAATTTTCAAACACTACATAGGTTTACTAACTTTCCAGCTATGGTAGTTGTGCAGTTAATCTACCTTAGCTAGCCTAGTTTTATAGCACTCCCAAGAGTTTGACTCATTTACTTAATTTTGTTTTATTATTAGTTGTGTATGAATATTGTTTACAAGAAATTCATGTTGCTAGTTGGCAGTTCGTGGGACCTAGGCAAGTCTTTGAACTGCAGCAATACAATCCATGGTGACACGAAATCACTTTCTGCCATGTTTCAGGTGTCAGGTTTTGATCTTGATGCTCGTGGTTTGATATCTGGTGGAAGATCTGCTTTATATGGCATTGAAAGGAACCAGTTAGATTCTCAGAAGGCAATTTCATTACCATCCTCTCCACATGAATATAGGAGTCAAACCTCTGAGAGAAGCAGACCTTCAGGCTATGGAGTAAATGATGAATTAGTTTCGACATGGAATAAAATTCTCGAATCTCCAATGTTCCACAACAAACCTCTGTTACCTTTCCAAGAATGGAATATTGATTTCTCAGAGGTAACTGTTGGAACTCGTGTTGGGATAGGTAAGAATTGATCAGCAATAACCTTTCTAATTCTTCATTTTTTCAACATTATGAACCTTTACAAGTTCTTTTTGATTATCAATTTATTGTCAAGAGTGAAACTATAGTAATTAACAAGCAAAGAAAGATGCTTAGGTCCTGAGGCACTATTCATCCTGCAAGATAAAAAATTTGTTGAGCTTGCCTACTTATTTTCTAGCCTTGCTTTATTATTTTTGTGGCTTATGCTTATTGTCATACCAGAGCTGATTAGAGCTTAAGAGTACTGGCTAGGAATTTTTTTGTTTCTATCATTGTTTTTTGTAAAAAGAAGCATTAATGAAATTTTTGTAGTTATAGGAGGATTGTGTTTAAATTGCTTTTGAAAGTGCAGTAGTGGTATTACTATAGTCTTAAATTTATTTGAATTTAATTGATTTTACAAATCAAGGTTTGTTTTGTGGTTTAATTTTAATTATAACCTACATGCCTTGTCTTTTGGATATTTTTATATATTTCCTTCTCTGTACCTCAAGCTTAGTTGCTGGGGAAGGGGATTTATTTGTTCATGAGAGTATTAGACATTTATGATTGTTTCAATTCCTTGGTTAACTCATAATTATGTCTTCATTCGTAATTGTGTCAACTTCACTGCACCAACATTGTCTATTTCTATAGTCAAAGATTAACTATAAACATTTATTCTTTGTTTTGTGGACTATAAACAATTCCATGTGCTACTAGTCTTGAAACTCTCTGTTCCTTGAGATTAATTCATTTTTCCTCTTGTAGGATTTTTTGGGGAAGTATTCCGTGGTGTATGGAATGGAACTGATGTTGCAATCAAAGTTTTTCTTGAGCAAGATCTAACAGCTGAGAACATGGAGGACTTCTGCAATGAGATATCCATCCTTAGGTATCTTCTTGTTGATATTTTTATGTTATAGTTTAATCCTGCCCATTTATCAATCTAACTTTGCACTCTTTATGGATTTCTACATGTGCTTACTCCAGCCGTCTTCGACATCCTAATGGTATTCCTCTTAAATCTGCTTGTAGTTGAGTATAATGCTTTACATTTATTTTTTTGGAGATTCATGCCTGTGGTGTCAGAATGAAGCAAAGAATTTTCAGAATCACGAAATGTACAAGTTTCAGTTCTACACTTTGAGATTAGATTCATAGGCCCGCTTGTAAAATATATTCTTCCCAACATTGAAATTAAGACCCTGAGCTTGAACTAACGAGCTATGCCTTTCTACTGTATTTAGTCTTTCCCTTCTTCTTGGTGAAATAACATATTACTGCTTCTTGCAGTTATCTTATTTTTGGGTGCTTGTACAAAGCCTCCACGCTTGTCAATGGTTACAGAATACATGGAAATGGGGTCCCTGTATTATTTGATCCACTTGAGCGATCAAAAGAAGAGGCTTAGTTGGCGGAGAAAGTTAAAGATGCTGCGGGATATATGCAGGTGTGTTCCCCACACATATGAGATGATATGCTGCTTTTAGAGCTACTTGCAGAAACCTAGTTACGGCGTTAGTATTTTCTGTGGTCTATGTTTGATTAGTCATTTGTTATGTGAGGAACTTGATAAAATAGTTTGTAGGAAAGAAATCGCCAGTTTTTCTTGATTTTATACTTGAAGAAAGAATCAATAGTCTCAACCAATTCCTTCGCATGTGAGGGTGTAACTTAGCAAGCTTTTATTGACTGCCATCCTCATCATTTATGCCTAGTTCCTGATAGAAGCCCTTCTAAGTGTCACTTACTATTCTCTAGACCCTTCATGTGACTTTTTTCAGATATGTTTTGTGTATACTGCATAAACAAGTTTTCTATTCTCTTATGAAGTGCTGCCTGGACCTCCATACCTTCCTCAGAATTCATTTCGGTCTAGTTCCCTGCTTCTCAGAAATCAGTGGAACTTCTCAGTTGATCTCCTATATTTAGCTATTACTTCTTGGTCCATTACTATTACTATATTACTACTACTAGTACTATTGCTGTACTAGTATTATTATTATTATTTTATTATTATTCATACTAATACTACTCATATTCACATTATTAATATTGTTAGTGTTAACTTTCTCCTTCATCCCTTTCTTATTCTTCTTTTTATTTATTTTTTTCGCAACTATTACTAGTATTATTACTAATACTATCATTACTACTACTATTGCTGCTGCTACTACTACTATTATTATTATTCATACTACTACTACTACTACTACTACTACTACTACTACTACTACTACAATTACTCATATTTACTGAATTATTTTAGATAATTGACCTTAAGGACCAATTGTTTTATTTAATTCCATTATCTTCTGCCGCTTTCTATTTTCAATTGTTTAATTTTTTCTGCTCTGCCTAATATCTTTGTCCTTCATGCATTTGCACTCCCATGTGCTGATACTACCTCTAATATCTGTGATATAGCTGATTTTTAAACCTAAGAAAGCAAGCATTTAGCTGTATGCTGACAATGTCTATTTTGGGTGATCAAGGGGGTTGATGTGCATACATCGAATGAAGATAGTCCATCGAGACCTTAAAAGTGCAAACTGTCTTGTGAATAAGCATTGGACTGTCAAGATCTGTGATTTTGGGTTATCCAGAATAATGACAGATATGTCTATGAGGGACTCATCGTCTGCTGGAACTCCAGAATGGATGGCGCCTGAACTTATTCGAAATGAATCCTTCTCCGAGAAATGTGATATTTTCAGCCTTGGGGTGATAATGTGGGAACTCTGTACATTAAATAGACCTTGGGAAGGTGTACCGCCTGAAAGGGTAAGCTTTTTGTACAATTTTCATTTCCCTAATACCTATTTTGCTTTCGTTTCATCTAACATAAATTATCACAACTCAACTGAATTCTGAGTCCCTTATGCCCTTTCGATCTATGATTTTCAGGTAGTTTATGCTGTGGCTAATGAGGGTTCCCGCTTGGAGATTCCTGAAGGTCCTCTGGGCCGGCTAATTTCAGGTATGAATTTTATCAGCGGACTAAATGGGAAAGATTAATGTAAATATAACGCACCTTCAGAAATTTTATTGGCTCACTTAAATGAATTTTTAGACAAAAGATGGTAGTAGTAATCCTTAAAGAGAAGGCTATCTATCACTTGAAACGTTGAACTGGTGGTGATGATTGCAGATTGTTGGGGAGAACCACATGAAAGGCCCAGCTGCGAAGAGATACTGTCTCGTTTGCTAGACTGCGAATACTCGCTCTGTTGATACAGGTTTCATGTTGTATAAAAAACAAACATGGTAGAGCTGTTACAATTGTGTTCCTCTCGGCCAAGTTGTAAACTGTTTTTCAATGATTTTTCCCATCATTGCGGATAACTTTGTAACGCGTCACTTTTCGGCTTCCCATGGGACAAATTTATTCCATCTTTTCTGCAATATCGGGGGAATCGAAGAGGGCAAAGAATGGATAACTGTACTCTTGAAAGAAAATTTTCGCCTTTGGATTTCGCATACCAATTTACATGCATTGGAACTATAAATTGTTGGCAAACCCAGTCGGGATCGGTTCCCGACTGCAGTGAAATAATCACGAAATTTTTTTGTAATTTTTAATTTTTCAAAAATCAAGATCTATTTAATTTTATAAAATAATTAACAAAAAGTATAATAAAATGTAATTTAATTCGTACTTTATTTTAAAGTTTGATATGTATCTTATCGTATCTTTCGAATTGTTCTCGAATCTAATCTTTCTCAACTATCATAAACGCACAAGCATTCGACCTTTAATAGTATCCATATAACAGGTTGAAAGAACTTTTTAATTCTTATAGAGAGAGTTAAGCATGAAGTGCTAACTCTATAGAGTTTAAATCTATTTATAATAAATTTTGAATGTTTCAGTAATTTAATTAAAATTAAATTCAAATTTCATTTAAACATTAATGAGAATTACAAATAATTTTAATTAAATACTAATTATACCCATATAAGATTCAATATCTCATATTGATATTTATTTATTAAATATCTTATATTTAATCATAAAGTTTTTCAAATTTTACAATTAAGTCCAACTTGATTAAATTAACTTTGTTCTCTTCAACCCATTCCATATGTGAGACCTATTAGGTTTCCAAATATATTGGTAATAATTATACTAGATAAATTAAAACTCCTTTTAATTTATATTTAATTCTTCAATTAAATAATTTATAATCATAGATCAAGATTGATATATAGCAATGCATCATGACCATCTAAATATTTAGGAATGTCAAAGTGGTTTTGATTAACCTTTCCGTATATAGTTTTTCTACATAATTCAATCCTTTCATCATACAATGTTTCGATTAGACATAGAATATGAAATTGATGTCTACTCTATTTTGTGTCTAATCATATTAGTTCTCTTCCATTAGTTATTAATTTAATTAATGACTTTTGTGAACTATTTACAAAATGTCATTTCACCTTGGCCAAGAATTTTCCGAATCAATACTAATCGAGAACAACGAAACATTCTCCCTAATTACTTTAGGATGATGAATCATATCATGATCATTCAACTATCTCTATATGGTTCATGCT
>JAOSBK010000009.1:1112916-1123413 GCA_027568895.1 Erythroxylum shatona | reverse complement strand
TTGAAGGCATAAAGTAGAATAAGAGAACAACCATCATTTGGACTTCTTGATGTTTCTACATAGAGGCCAATGTTTTTACATAGAGGCCAATGTTTTTGTTTGAATTTGGTTATGATTTAGCTAGCCTATTAATTATATCTTAAATTAATTACATGTAACAAAACTAAGCTCTCATAACAAAATCTGTAAGAACTTGCCATTTTATGATCATGAAGGCAACAAGTACAACAATTGACTTGTAGAAAAATAAGTTTGAGACCTACTGAAGTTTTATGTGGTTCCAATACAAGTGACAAAAACTAAGGAAATGTGCATTAGATCAATGGACAATTTCTAGATCAATTGTCCCATGGCCCAAAAATATGGCATGTTTATTATAAAAGGGGTCCCATGGCCCAAAAAGTATGGCATGTTTATTACAGAAGGGGAATAGGACAACAGGAATATTATTAGGCAGGGCTGGGAAGTTTGTTATATGAGGTAATAATTAGGTTTATAAGAGGAGAGAGAAGTAGTAGTTAAGATATATTTTGTGCTGGTGGGAAAGGATGAAGGAGTATAATTTTATTTTTGGGAAAGAAGTCAACTAAAAGCTTAGAACCTCTGCTGGGAGAGAGTTTGCACAAAAAGTTACATTGGCTTTCCTCTAAATTATTCCAAGTTCTCTTATATGTTTTTTTTCTTTTTAACATGAAATAAAATATGGTGAGTATTTCTACCTTAATATTTCCTGTGTGAAGCTTTTGAGTTTTATTGTTTTCCTATTATGGGTCCGACCTGTCAAATCTATTAAGGGGGCTAAAAAGATGGGAAAAAAGACTATAAGTTGTGTAATAGAGGGTCAATGCCTTAGAAAATAGAGTGGATGGTACTTGCATATGTAAGAAGTGATGTATTATGTGAGATAGGTGGTGCATTCAAAGAAGAAAACCATGGATTCTTTTTGCATGACATAAAATGATTTCAAAATCCTTGTAATCAGAAACTTCAATGTCACCTTCAATTTTGAAAGCGAAAGAACCTACCAACAATGTTACCCAATAATAACTCAAATCGTAGTTCAAGGTTAGAGAGGAGAAAATAGGTCTCCTCTAACAAACTCATTTCATGATGAATATTTGATTGCAGCCAAAAAGGTGCAACTACCAAAGTTTTTCAGACAACACCCAAAATGCTAGCTCCCTAGGGTGGAGACATATTTTAGCACACCAAAAACCCCCTAAAAGTTGAATTCCTTTGGCCCAGATCAATATGATTGGTTATACCATTCATTGGTTCACTATTCTATTAGAAATATATTCATATGTCACCTGGAACTAATTCTGTGAGGAACTTATGGAAAGGTTCAGTGATTAGGGCATAGGAATTGTAATCTCTCTTTAAGTGGGTTAGGCGAAAGATTTGAATTATGAGTTAGTATCGTCCTAGTTTTTAGTACAGTTGCTTCCTTCCCTTTGTCCAAGAAGGAAATTTTTTCATGAAAGTTTTACATAAATGGAAACTCAATTTCCCATTATATTTTCATAAACCATATTAGTTTATTTTAAATCTAAGAATGATGGATTCCTAACTGGTGCAAATACTGAATATAGTATAATCTTCTTGCTCCCTACATAAGTTTGGTGATCCTATGATCCTATAAATGTGAACAAGCATCTGGTTTGTTACATCATCATTTGTCTCAATTTCCATCTTTTAATTATGAATAGTTCTCAAATATCATGTATTACCATTCTGTTTTGGTTTTTATGATACGACAACTTCAATAATAAGGAAACATGGTTCAGAAACTCAAAACTATGCGTGTGATATGGGGAGCTTTCTCGTGAAATCTGGTAAGGGTCAATGATTTCAATGGTAAGTGACTGGGAACTATCTCTACAAGTTAGATGTTTATTGAACCAAAATTTCCTTGGTTTAACAAGGAAGGGAGGTACATACCTACTGCCTATATTTCCAAGAAAAATTCAAGTATGGGTAGGACAGATGTTCTAGACTGTTTCTGAAATTAAAGGATGAGAGGCTAGGCACTTCTGAAAAACCAGATTGGATCACTGTCAATGCAACTGTCAAAGTTGATTATTTCTGTTATACTACTTGTCCAATCACGACTGGAGATAGGCCATGTAGTAAAAAGGTTACAAATAACGGAAATGGTAAGGAGACAACATTTATGGGTGATTAAAATTTTCAAAAATTTGGGTGTCTCTGCATTTCAAGAGTATGGTGAGGAGATTATGGGTGTATCTGTAAAAGTTTTGCATTGTATGAAATTTGAAAAGCAAGATGATGAGAGCTTTTCAAAAATTATTCATCAAGTCCTATTTACTAGATATATCTTTAAGTTGAAAGTAAAAGAAGAGACATTCAGAAAGTTATACTAATAGAGATTAATAGCTCTGCAAATTGTCCTAGTATAATGAATACACAAGGCCAATCTATGGCAGGAAGCTATGTTAATAGAGTATCTTCAGGAGCTGTTATGGGTGGTGCAACTAGTGAATGCTAATAGAGTATATGGTGGTGGTGGCATTTCAAGTAGGAGATTTGAAGGCATGTCGAGGCATATAGAGTACAAAGTTCAGATCACATATAATTTTACAAGGTATGTGATTTGAACAGCTGTATGGTATATGGATTCCACTCCACTGTTATTATTTTCTTTAGATGCAAAAGGTCTGAGCTAGGAAATTTGCCCTATGAATGACCCATGGGTTCGTGCTCAAATATCATGCATTCCAACTAAAGATACTAGATATCATGTATTACCAGAGTTTCAACTCAAGATATATAAAATGAATAAGATTTCAAAAGCTTTTACATATGCTAAAGTTCATCAAATCGTACCATCACCAATATGGGGACCTAGATAAATAAACTGTACCTAACTCACACACTATGATAACTACATCCAACTACCACAATGTGATAACTACAGACCCTTATTCAACGAAAATTTTAGTTCCATTCCTACATGTGTGTTAACATATGAACTCCAGTTATCTCATATAAATCTAGAGGATGCAACTGGTAGAGGACAAACTAGCAATGGCTAGGTGATGCACTTCTCCACAACAAGCACTACACCTTCTGTTGTCTTCAAGCCAATGGTAGTTGAACCCAACTATAATTAATTCAAAGCAGATCTTGTAACAAACACAAAACCATCAGTCAACTTCTACGTGCACAAACACATATCTCATACAAACCTTCTACACAGAGATTCCAATACAACAAAAGTTATCCAACCCACTGCACTTTCAGAGATTCCAATATCCGGTGATTGCTCAATAAGCATAAAAAGAATAGAAGTGATATTATTAGTTTCTTAAGAAAAGAAAGAAAAGAAAACATACAAAAGCTGCCAATGATTATCTAAAAAATAAACACACGATGCTGAATTCAATGCAAGAAAGGAAGTGACCAGCATTTTAGGACATGGAAGTGCTTAAGTAAAAGAAGACGAACGGGAAATTGGAATTAGTGTGAAAATAATACCCAGAAAAAATACCCAATGAAATTCATCGCTGTTGGAAATACCCAGATGAAAACATTCCACCCCCCACCTATTCAACACGCATCACACTATTGAAACAATGCAAAATACTTACCTAGAATCAAGCATTTGTGTAGGATATTGGAATCATAAACTTCATTCAAGAATCACGCAGTTGAAGAAGTGGAAGATTTTGAAGGCTTGAACATGAGAGGATAAGAAGTTTGGAGGCTCGAAGATGTTTCAATGTCGAAGAAGGATAAATTGTTTCAGAGGCTAAGAAGGATAAGTTGTTTCAGAGGCTTGAATGTGAGAGGATAGAGTTGTCTTCAACAAGAACAACAAACGATTGGCTATTCTTCGAATAGATAAAGATAGGTTAGGATCAGGTTTCTGTATTCTCCAAATTTTAAGAATAGGTAAACTTGATGCTTAGTTATTCCATATGTGTTTTCAACCAAATGTTGTCTTAAGAATATGTTAGGAATGTCTTCTCCTTAGAATGGCTATTCCATTCTACCAAACAGCCTGTTAGTTTTAGGGTCCTATAGATACCATATTAACATCTTATGTAGCACCCAACCTAACTAAAACCCTAAAATTTGGGGATTTAAGGTTTGAGCCTTTTTGAACAATTGTATATGCTAAGTGTAATAATGAAAAGTGTAAAAAGACTTTTAGGATGGTATCATAATTCCTAGTCTAAAGCCATTTATTGTTTTCAATACTAACACAAAAATTGTTAAGGTTCAATATAAAGTCGCCATAGCAAGAATAATATATTGCTTTTAGACTCACAATTATTAAAACTATTCACCAATAATAGTGATAAAGAAGAGAGATAAAAGTAAAAATAAGTTGTAAGTTAAATTAAAATATGAAATCAAAATCAATTGAAAGATTCAAATAATAAAAAGCTTCAATTTAATGATTGAATTAGGTAAAGTTATCACACTATCATATCTAGATAAGCCTATCTACTAATTGGGGGTAAGGCTACGGACACTGAACCTCTCCAGACCCTGCATTTAGCGGGATTTTTACTGGGTTATTGTTGTTATTGTTGTACTATCATATCTAGAGAAAGTAAACACCTCAAAATACTTTAGTGTTAGCAATATCTTATTAATTATTTTATTTTCATTATAACCAAATAATAAATCGATATGTAGAAAGATGCATAAAAACTTTGCTTCAGAGATGATCTCAAATCCTCATACTTTGTTCTTTCTTCTTAAATTTTTCCTAAAGTGGCAGAAGTTAGAGCCCCATCTAGGGTTCTTTCTCTTTCTTTATATAGTTTTTTCTATTTTAGGTAAATCTAGGGTTTTCCCAAGTCCAAAAGTCCTAAATGTCCCTTATTAAGTCATGTTCTGGAGGTTGTCCGCGATGTCTATCACATAGGCCACAATTGTGGCCTATAGTGCCACGAATGTGACACTTCATTTAGCTCTCTATCACGATTATAGCAGACTAGGCCACAATTGTAGCTCCCCCAACTACTTCTGTCACGATCGTGGGCCTAGGTTTGCTTCTAGGCTTCCTCCGATTCTCCTTTGTTCTTCCATATCTATTCTCAAACATTAACAAATACATTAAGGCACCTCAAATTCATAAAATTAAAGCACAAAAGCATACTCTAACCCATATAACACTCAAAACATAAACATTTAACTAAATAACATAATCCTAACCTAAATATGCACTAATCATTCAATTTAACATGTAAACACATACTACACTACCCGCTAAAACATTATGCAAACTACCACTATCATCCACTCCTAAGACTCTTATTTGAATTCCACTATAATTCTTCTTTTAAGATAAGCAATAACCTTTATATAATCTTTTCTTGGTAAAGAGTAACCTCAATACCACTTGGATTACCTCCAAATACAATAAAATAATGCCCCAACTAAATCTTACAACTTAAAGTACCTCATTTTTTTACTTGATAATTCTAATGAGACTCACTCATATAAATATGAGACTGATACTCAAATAATTATTAAACACTTAGAAATATGCGTAAAAGACACCTAAATTCTTCTTAACACCTAAACACTTAGAAATAGGGTTTCAGGACTCCTATAGTTGTTGAAGGCAAAAACTAGTCATTACAATGGCTAATTATAGACTAGTTGACTAGTATAACATATTGGTCAATTATTGTACATTAAATGCACATATGCACTAGCTGATGAGATATTGGTAGACCGGTAGGCATATTGATCGATCGATAGACATTAAATATATAGAACTATTAGTCATTCGGACACTAGTTGACCAATATCGCTCATTGTCGACTAATACATAAACTAATGTTACAACAAACTCTTGGTACAACAAATTTAATAGTTTTATTCTATATTGGTCAACAGGTAACCCATATAAGTCTATCACTCACCATAAAAACATAATTTTCATAACTTCAAATACTCAAACTCAATTTTTAAAATGTAATTATGATTGAATCACTTCCCTAAATGTTCCCTAAAGAGTGTTTGAAAGATCAGGAGTAATTTCTCTTAAAACTAAAAGCTTTAACACTTCTTACTGAATGAAAATATTGATGTAATAAAGTAAGATGAAATGTTAATGCATGGTGAGCCTTTGATATTGTCAAATTAACAAATTGAGACTACAAATAATAATATAAAATATAAAATTCCTTTAATGAGCTTTGAACTTCTTTTGTTCTTAATTTGATCTTCATTTTGACTGTTGTAAATATCAACGTCTCTTTATCAACTCCATAAACTATCTTCTTAAGTTTAGGGCTTTATTTTGTTCTTGTATTTCTTTTCATCAAAATAATAAACTCATTATTAGTAATTAGGTTTCTTATCATCAAAATAGGAATTAGAACCTCGCTTTGTTTAACAATCTCCCATGATAAAATATTTATGTCGTTAAAGAAGAATTACAAAATTGAACATACAAATAACTTCCCATATTAAGATAATGATTATATCCCCATTAAATCGTGAATAAAATATAATTCAATATCAAAAATAAAAAGAGATATTCAAAGAATTATCCATACATATTGATAAAGAAATTATTTAAACATCAAAATTATCATACAAAAGTCACTCCCTCTAAATCTAATATCATCAGTCTCTTTCCCCCTTTTTGTAATCATAAGAAAGAAATCAATTATCCAAAAATTCACGGTATAAAGTATCATGTGTCAAGCTAATTTGGTTAAAATATGAAAATAAATTTGATCAAAATTGGTAAGCTTGTTCAAGGAAGAGGATTATTGAATATTTAAATAGTCAAATAATTATTTAAAAGGTCAATTATGAAAGATTTAATTAAAGCAACTAGGGCAAGTTTTCACAAAATCAGATTGGAATTGAAACAAAAGTATAATTGCAATACCGAGCAATCAATTTTGTAAAAGAATGTATTTGTTTAAAAATCTAAAAATTTAAAATATGAGAACATGAAAAAGTGCACAAAATACCAAAATTAAACAAAATTAAAGATGTGTTGATATAAGTGAAAGGGACACAATGTTGACTACTTTTAACTATGAAAGCATCAATTTAATTGAGAAAAATTTTGAAAATCCAAAAATTTGAAACCCAACAATGATAAGATTTTAATTTGATGTAATCTAATGAGATTTCTAGAAATGGGGGATGATTTTTTTAAAAAAGAGTTAATTGTTTAGGGTTCTGGAAGATATAAACAACGAAGATAAAAATTAGAAGAAAAGAAGAGGAGGAGAGGTTAAACCATGAAGATTGTTCAACTATGGCTTGACTAGTTGACTAGTATTAATGTGTACTTGACCATGCTAACAACCAAATAGGTTACAAATCCACTGGAATGAAAGAATTTTATAGTGAAAGAGATTTAGATTGACCATTATGCATAGACGATCGATTAGAAGAGCGATCAAAGTCCTTACAAACTCATTGGAAAAATAAAATTTCATAGAAAAGGAGATATTGATCTACCTCTTGAAGATATTGCTCGACCAATGTGAGTAAGTGGAAGACCATAACTTCAACCAAGTGATGGAAAAAGTCACTGTGTATATGATTCTAGTGTTTTTTTTATAACATTGGTTGACTATACTATGATACTGGTCCACTAGTATGAGTTGATGACTTGTAAAACAAACTTAAAACCTAAATAAAGCATTAAAAACACTAATTTATAGAAATATCAATCAAAGACTATTATAAAACATTAAAATGAGACTTTAATCATATAGCTAATACCCAATTCTCTCCTAATAATATCACTTATTAGTTTAGTGAGTGAAACTATATCCAAATTAATCTAATATATCAACAAATTTTAACTCAATATCCTTATTTGCACGTGATGTCTAAGCTTAGTTCTATAATATATCAAATAAATCTTTATTTCCTCATTTATAATGCAAATCCAAAAATTCATCAGTAAGAATTTGAACTTAAATTGACACATGAAAGCAAGATGTCTTATATTTCTATATTATGAACTAATAATTACCTTTTATTGAACATTATCTGTGAATGATTTGAATGAAGATTCCTCTTGAATTTTCAATAAATTGTAGGTTTCTCATCCTTCTTATCATCCTTACTTAGTTTAACAAATGGCTTTTTTAAAGAGTAATTGATAACTTTTATTCTCTTTAAGGGCTAATTTTTTTCACATTATACATAAATATTTTCAAAGATTTTTTGACACAAGAAGGTTGGATTCATCAAGATTAAAAAGACAAGAACTCTTAAAAAATGATACTACCATCTCTACTATATACAATTTGCGCTTTAAAAACCTTACAAAATAAGCTAATCAATGTTTTTAGGTTTCCAAATAAGCTTGTTCCTTTTTTAAAAAAATTGAAATGAATTCATTGAATTGATCTATAAAAAGCATCAGTAGAGAATTAATACAGGGTTGAGCAGATACAATTTGTGGCAAAATACATCAAACTCTTACAACCAATCATTAATTAATGCTACTAGTAGATATAATATAAAGATTTTTCAGATTCCATCTTCTTTTAAGTGAGTATCTCAGACCATCAGTTACTTTATGAGCTATAAGAATTTCTCTAATCTAGTAGCAAGTCCTGTGAGTAAGAGTGTATTTCCAATTTTTCAATTCCTAAATAGTATATGATTCCTTTTACTCCAAATTGTAAACACTGAGCAGTTAAGGTTTAGGCTAAGACATTTTTGTTCTTTCCCCATTATTTTGTATTGATTCTCAGCCCACACCAGTATGTTATCCCAATTAGCAATCAGGCAGATCTTATCCATATTATGTTGCATTCTTTTGTAATGTAACTACAATAGAAAATTAAGTGACTTATGGTTTTAAGTCTCAAGACAATATAGAGTGCATAGTTAATCAGTGGATCCCTTTATTCTATCTTTGGTTTTAATCTCCTCCTAGCAACTAGCCAAGTAACAAATGAAGCTTTGGGTATCAATGAGCCTTTCCATACAATGTTATACCATTGAATGATAGGATTTTGAGATATAAGAGCTTTTAAGTAGGAGGTGTTAGTGAATTCACCATTTCTATAGATTTTCTAGATTGCTTTATCCTTCCTTGTGGGGTTAAGATGATAATCAGGGAGGTGATTATGTATCATATTTCTTGAAGGTTGTGACCTTCTTAACTTGAGCCTGGAGTAGAATTCTAGTTTTAAGTTATGTAAGATCCTCCCTTATGATTAGAGGACTTTGGATTCCTAATTGTCAAACAAAAACTAAGAATCTTGATCATTTCCCACTAAAATTATGATCAAGGGGTAAATAGCCTAAATTTTCCTTGATTGTTAGGCTCCTTTTATTTTTGAATCCACACTTTCAAAGGTACTTACCATCCTTTTTTTAATAAAATAAAATCTATCAACATATCTATACTTACCATAAAAATAACATACCATGTTATATGAACGATAATGATACATAAATGCTTTACTTGGTATTCTATACATGTACACATAATGTGGAATCTTCCTTTAGGCATTAAAGGTGTTAAACAGTATAATAAGGTAATGAAATGAGCTACCATGGTTATATCTATGATACCTAATTTGAATGAGGGCATGATATATGATTTTTTTAGGTTGAAAAGGTTGTGAATGGGTTTGTATTTTATATGTAAGTTATGCTTATTCTTCCCTTAAAAGTATTGAACTCTATGCCTAGATTGTGATCTATATAAGGAAGCATGATGTTTTCTTTTGGAATGAGTCCTAGTGGATTTAGCATGTGTATGTATATGCTTAGATGAGGATGCTCGGTACTCATTTGTCACATTAGCAATGGTTCTTTATTATGAAAATATTTTCCCACAAAAATGTGGTTTTAGAATTAGCTTCACTTATATGATTTTATCCTATTATGTGCCTATTATTGGAATTATTTTGAGCTCCTAGCATGTTTTGTAGTTTTTTTTCATTTTTAAACTTAGACAATGTGTCCTTGAGGCATCAACCTCCTTTTCAATGTTTCATTCTCACACATTAATGAATTTGAGTCATGATTGTCATCAATTATCATTTTTTAATTCTTTAATTCAAGTCAATTAACTTTTTATCTTTTCATTCTCATTCAAGCATGCATACAACTATGGTTTAACTTCATTAAGTTTGGAAGATAATTTACTCCTTTTCTTACTCATGATTTCTAAACTTATAACTAGTTCATCATATGTCAAATCATTATCACTATCACATGAATTGGAGTTGGGTGTTATCTCATCATCATTTATAGTGATAAAGCATATATAAGTGATTTGACCTTCTTATTGCTCATTTTTTAAATCCATTTATGCCATCCAAAGTTCAGGCTTTAACTGATTTTTTTCCTTGTATTTGTCATTCTTCTCTTTCTTATTGTTTTTTTAATACTTGTCATCATCCTCGAGTATAGAGTATTAATGTAACATTCCGTTCCTATATTAAGGGTTAGAATTTAGATTTCAATAATGGAGAAAATAGTAATGTGAGAGTTAGAAAAAAATTTGCATTT
>JAOSBK010000009.1:1080635-1112816 GCA_027568895.1 Erythroxylum shatona | reverse complement strand
TGTATAATGTGTATACAAAGGTTTTTATGGTGGAATGTAAAGACATTATGACTAAAGTGTTTTGTATTTGTAATGGGTCCCAATTGGCTATTAAAATTTTATTAATTGTATTGTGTTGATTGAAAATGTTTATGAATGAAAGTGGGCATGAATTGGTTATTATTTCTGCATATTATATTTGTGGTTTCAAAACAATTTATACCGATTTTTGAATGATTGAGTGCTCTAGCATGCCACCCTCGCGGGGCACGGGCTCGGATATCACCCAAAATGTCGGGCACGTATCTTGCGGGAGTGGGGTGTTACAATTAAAATATCAAATGACCACGTTTTTAATATTTAAAACAAAAAAAATATTAGAGGGCTTATGTTTTGAATCACCTTTCCCTTCCTAGAAGTCCTTTGTCTTAGAGAAATTCTTTGTTCTAAAAAACTTCTTGAATTTCCTATTGATAAAGGTGAGGTCTTCATCATCATTTCCACTTATAGATGTCATTTCTTTACTTAATTCTTCCCTTAAGACATTGAATGCTAAGTCTCTTTTCTTTGAAAGCGTTTGTCCCTTCATATGTCTCTTGGAACCTTATTTCGTATGTAAGAAGAGATCTAATAAGTTTTTTCATAGTAGAGTTGTTAGATCCTTATGTTCTAGTATAGCCATCAATTTGCCTTCCTACATCTTCAGAAGTGACTTAAGCAACTTTCTTATCATTTCAATATTAGTATAGGTCCTTTTAAGACCTTTGAGAATATTAATAATATTAGTAAATCTAGTATATATTCTAGATACTTTCATCGTGCTTTATTTAAAACAATTCATATTCATGTGCTAATATGCTAACTTTGCTCTCATAAAACATTTCATATATAAAGACCCTATTGAATTTATTTCTTCATAATGCACAAAATAGGATGCATATAACCTTATTATTTAAGGAAATCAATTTCATACCTCGAGTATCCCATTCTTGTTTTAATTTAGGTATATTTTATTGTGTACAAATTTTATAGGAATAAAATGACCATTTGAAACTATTTCCCATAGGTCAACACTTTCAGGAATTAAAAAAAAAATCTCATCCTATTTTTCCAATAGAGGTAATAATTACCATCAAAGGAAGATGCTCTACTAATGCCTTGTCCCTCTTCGTTGAATGATGATGTTTATTGTTCTATTCTCTTAGGAGTTTTGATGTTTTCCTAACAAAACAAGTATGTTTAAGAATAAAATCCTATAGCCATTGCATTGTTATAACAATAAAATGACCAAATTTAGTAGAAAAAGCATTGGGAATGTACGGTGACATTTTTGTAAACATCAACTCAAAAAGATAAAAACTTGTAATTAACAAATGCAAACAAACTAATATTTAAAACATACGCTACAATATATGTTCTAGTAGGGAAGCAGTTCATATGTTAGGAAATAGAACATAGTTAAACGAGTAGATGGCTCTTACCTGGTTTATACTCCAGAAATGAATGTCGGGTAGATAGAGAGATCCAGCCAAGTCATAATACCCATATACCCCCTGGGAGGATTTGTAAGTGTCACACAAAACAGAACTAAAACAAACTAAATCATACCAAACATTCCTTATAAGCATTTCAGCAACTTAAGCAAAATACATTATATATCATTAAATGTTGTTGTAAACAAACCATAATATACTTCATATACAATGAGCTTATAAAAATACATGCCTTAAACATAATTCATCTTGTAATAAGGATATTACAAACCATTAAACAAAATACAAATTGTCTCATATTGTCAGATACAACGCAAAAACTCAAATCTACATCTTTCAAAATAAAAAATCCAAAACATAACACATTCTTTATTGGCCACTACGATAGTCCTTGTCCTAGTTTTTAACCTTCTTATTAGAGCCTACACGAAGGCAAAACCACCGTGCTAAGCATATAGCTTAATGGAGAAATAACTAAACATAAACATAATGGCGACTGTTTCTAACAGTCGTCTAACATGCATATATACAGATTCAAATCATATCACAATAATCTTTAATTGTTCATAATACAGAGTCGGCCAAACATTATGTCTCATAATAGAATATGATTCATCAATCAATACAAAACATTGTTGCATCAGAACAAAACTAAAAAATATCATAACAGAATGTGCAAGTATCAGAATAGGATATAATCCTTTCAGATCAAAAGATGACTTATATCAGAACATAACTTGTTTTGCATCAAATCAGAGCTTATCTCTTATTAGAGCAGAACTTACTTTTTATCAAAATTGAACATGTATCAAAATACAAAATAAGTTAGATGGGTAATCTTTTTTACAGAAGTGGGTAATAGGACTAAAATAGAAGATACCATGATTGGTATCTAAAATAGAAGAGACTAATGTCTTTAAATCAGGGGACATTGTAGTGTCAATAATCAGGGGACACCGTAATGTCAATAATCAAGGAACACCTTAGTATCAAGTTATAAGAGCACCTGCAGGCCTTTCTAAGCATGCCTATTTAGCCACAATTAGGACTTAATAGTTTTAAACTAAACCGTTTTAGATTTTAGAAATTTCATGTAAATGATGTAGTGATAGCATATGATCTTATTCATTTGATCAAACTTAACATGCCGTATAAATACAAACATATGCATTAAAGCATCAATAAATATTGAGTCATCACACATAATGTATTTTCATATAATTAGAAAGCACTTCCAATACAATCCCAACTATCAAACTCCTCAGACAATTGATGGTCCAAAATTATCATGATATCAGAATCACATAACAGTGAAATAATGCATAAGTATGAATTCATTTTCTTATACTTAAACTGAACCCATTCATTCTCACTTAAACAAACTTATCATTCCTTATAAACATAAGCATAAATGCACCAATGAATGCATTAAGTAACTACACTTTATATGTACTCACCTAAGTTTCCAATTCTCAAACATTCATAACTAGCACATCACTTTTATCATTTAAAACACACTTATGTTCATAGGTATACTTCATTCCTTTAACAACTTCTAAGTTCCAAAATTAGATACTTTGTTATCTAATAATGCCTTCTTTAAGTTATTACTTCAATTAAAAATCCAAATCTTATACAATCTTTAATGAACTTATTCCATATCAAATTATGCTCATTTTCAAGCTCAATTAAGTCCATTTAAACCATTATAAAGTACCTTAAACCTTGTATGGTCCAACAATTTCCCAAAACCAATCTTTTCTCTTTCCTAAGTACTTCCCTTGATCGTGGGAATAAGTCTTATAAATCCCGTGATTGTGGGGTGAGTGAGCTCATCCACAACCTCCAAATTGTTTCCAAAACTTAACTTATTTACTTCCAGTCAACACACCTTCACCAAAGTCTATGAATTTCACTTCAATTCTACCTTATTCATGCTTCGATACTTCATCAAATTCATGTCCAAACGAATTCAAATTTCATTCATTAACTTACAAATCAATATTTTCCACACATCAAAACCAAACCAGAAGTTATCATACAAAAGTCATGTTTCAAGAATTCATTTGTTATCATCTTAACACATATTTCAAGCTAATTCAATTATCATAAAACTTGTAATAATACTTGATATATCCCTTACCTTCTTAACTTCAAAGAACAATTCAAAGAATCAAGCCAACCAGTCCTCTAAGCAACCAAACACAGCTCCTAATCCAAGGTGCAAAATTCAGCACCAACACAACAATAACATAGAAAATAGCAAAACTTACTTCTTGATATAGTAACTTACAAAGATTCCAAGTGAAGATGATCCCAATTCAAGCAAAATTCCAGAATTTGAGAGGAAATGAGAGTGTTTCGGTGGAGAGAATGAGCAAAGAAGGAAGAGTTACAAGAGAAACTAATAAAATGAAATATTTTTGAAAACTTAATTCAACATGATGCCGATCTAATAATGAGGTACTTGTACTTTTTAACAAATTAAGAGTGACATGCATAGTTGTTAATGATTGATGATGAATCTTGCATGCAACGAGCACAATGTACACCTTTTGTCAAGCATGAAATTATTGGTATATGCCCTACAGTTATTTAGTTTAGTTGTAATTTAGTGAAAATTATTTAAAGATATTCTTTATTTTGTTTATGTTTAGATTTATATGATAAGATTCATAAGATAATGATAGACTACATATGAAATTATAATGACATTCATATTGCATTTATATATTATTCTTAAATTGATCCTAGTTATTGTCCTATTAAGACTAGACATTAATAGAACGTAAAAAAATTAACACACATTTTGTTTTTCCTTATAAAGGAAGTAATCAATCTCATAGACTAAAGTATAGAGATATTTAAATAAATGTGTAAGTGCTTATTAGAGAATAAGTTCACTAAACAGATCATATATAAGAAATCCATTTGGAATATTCCTTGTATATTTATGAAAATTCTCATTGTGATGATTGTATAAGTGATCATTTAATTTGAGGTCTCTAAAGTTATTTATATATGGATTGTAGTGTTTTTATACTACTTATGACATATTTTAATCATAGGTCATTTTTCGATAGTCATTAGATGTAACACGAACTATATAGAAGTACTTGAGTGATCAAGATATAATTTATCACCCTAAAGATATGATATTATTCTCAAGAAATCTTTGGTCAAAATGGAATGACATTTGTAAATAGTTTACAAATGTCATTAATTAAATCAATAGCTAATGATAAAGAACTAATATGATCAGACTCAAAATAGAGTAGACATTAAATATATGCTTTATGTCTAATTAGAACATTATATAATAAAAAGATTGAATTATATAAAAAAATCATGGACGGAAAAGTTAGTCAAAACTACTTTGATATTCCTAAATATTTAGGTGGTCATATTTTATTTTCATTCATGTGTTAATCATTTTATATAATTCAAGTGATCTTAGTTTTTGAGCAATCAAAATATGAAAAAACTTCATAATTATTCTATTGCGATCATGATTGGATCCCTTCCTGAATTCCCAACGGTGGTATTAGAAATGGATTTTAATTATATAATTTGATTAAATTATTTGATTGTTATTGATCTTAAAATTTGGATTTTAAATTAAAGCCCTAAAAATAAAATTTAGATATGATTAATTTTAATTAGATTAAAATTTTGTAGAACCTTAGATCTAATTCAATTTAGAATTGAATAGTCAATGTGATTAATCATTGCTTAAGTGTTAAACAATATATTAAACAATACATGAATATGAACCCAAAATTCAGAATCTGAAAAATCAATTGGACTAAAAAAAGATTTTACAAATTTTTTATTAATTATATATTATATAAGAAATTCAAATAAAATAAAACAAAATAATCATATTAATCTCTAACTCTTATTTCATTTTAATCATTATTAGTAAAAAATATATTTTCAAAAGTTTTAATTATTAAATAAAATTTTACTTAAAAATAGAAACTAGAATCATAAATTAAAAAATAAAATTACTAGAAAGAAGAAATAAAACTAAATTAAGAGAACCGTTTCCAACACTTTTTGTTGGCAAATGTAGTCCCAATGAGTAGGGATGATTACGAATTGAGTTTGAGTTTAAAGGTTTGTTGATCTGGTTTGACTCGATTTAAGTAAGATGACGCTATTTTATCTGAATTTGATTGAGTTAAACTCAAATAACTTTTAAATTTAACCAAATTTTTGTACTAAATTTGAGTTTAAAAAATGCTCAAACATGATTTGCTGATCTAATAATGAGGTACATTAACTTTTTAATTAACAGATTAAGAGTGACATCGCAGCTGTTAATGATTGGTGATGAATCTTGCGTGCGATGAGTACGATTTGCACCTCCGTCGAGCATGCGATATCTATAAGAGGAGTGTTATGTATCGGATCGGAGAATACGAACAAATGCATACTGCCTCTTATGATCCGCGAGTGTGCACATAAGGTTTACATACATGGAGTATTATTATTATTTTTAATCAGATCCATTATTTTCCTAATGTCAACACAGTAAGTATTATTATTCTCCATATGAGATGATCAGAAAATAAGAACAAAGTAATGGAGCACTATCTTGTTGTTCTATGTAGGCGAGAAAATTTAGGAAACCATCTAATGAACCCTACCCCATCTGGTGAGGATTGCTAAGACAATTACCTTTGCTCTCTTTCTGATTCTTATTTCTCGTTACGTTTTCAATTTGGTTTGGCTGCAAAAACACAATTCAATTTCGAACTAACATCTCTGTGGTCGTCTCCTAGTTCTATCGAACTATGTTGCATACAAGGAATGCAAAAAGTTGAGACTTCAATCCTTTTATGCATTCTGATTTGCAGAATGATTGATTAGACTACAAACATTAATTAAAATTATTGCTGTACTGTCAATTATATTTAATTATTTAGCATTAAAAAAACATTAAAATAATGACATAAAATACATTCGTAAATAACAGACAGCTGAAGATTAACACAACTAAAGAGCAAACCGAATGCAACATTAGTGATGAATTCTGAACATATTTAAAAAATGAAAAGCAAAAATAAAGAGAAAAATCTCTTCCCGTATAATTATAAGCACAAAGCTTAAGCTTTTACCATGCAAGCTGAATTCCAAACAGATACAATTGTCAATCATAAAACCATAAAGTTGCTGACCACAAAATCTGATCATACAGCATGAAAATCTAGCATGGTACAAAGTGCAGGATACGAAATCTCAGAATTGCCCTTCCATGGATGCTCAGCATTGCCAAGCAATGAGTGGGACAATGGTGATTGGCAAGGCCCATGGTTCCATTAAATATGACAAAGGAGAAGCAATATACAGACAGCAGGCATTAGCATACAAATTTTAATTAAAGAAATAAGCAAGAAACCCTTAATGTTAGGTGAATCTGTCTTTCAATCATTCACATGAACATTAAAATAAGTAGAAAACTTGAAAGTGCAATTAAAATACATCACCTGATGTGATTATTCATTGGGCAGACAATTTTTCTTATAATCATGAAAACAAAGTTAAACGAATAAAAAAGTAAAACTATAAATATTTATTAGAGAAAAAAATTAGGACCAATATTGATTTATGGTTATTATTATTAAATGATGGTTATATAGTCCATAGACTAACATTCTATTGCCCTTTTTTTAATCCAGGATTTGCTTCATACCCACCATACGATAGACTTACGTACTGCCGGAGTCACCATTGCATGTTCGACTTCACCATTGCATGTACAATCAGTTCAGTCCCTTTTTCTTTTTGGTATAATGTTAATGTCTAGAGGAATTCTAGAATTATAATATCCAATCAAATGGTTGAAATTAAGATTGGGGTTCTCATATTTGATGCCGACATTTTAGGGGTTAGGACCAAAGGGATTGGGATCATGGCCCCTTTTTGACTAACTTTTTGTGATAAAACAAGATAGCTGTATCCCTTTGTAGTATTTCCGGTTGTGGTTAAATGTATCCAAGTTCCTGAGCAAACACTACCAGTATCTGACTATCTGAGGCTTCGCAGTTGCATTCATTCAACATAAGCAACTATATTCTTAGCATAAAATGAACCAGAATTGACAGAGTCTTAACGCTAGCAAAAATAATCGAACAATTTGCAAGGAAGCTGAAAGATAGTTAAATCACCATAATTTGGCAAGCACAGGAGCTCAAGAAATGTGCATTGAAGAGCTGGATTCATCCTTTCCCTTACTGATTGAGGTCGACTTCTTCTTTTTCTTCTTGTAAGGTATTCCTCTGGCCTTAGCTTGAGAATCCCTAACTTCTCTTAGATAAACCCGAATAGCTGCGGTTGCAAAAGGGTTTGTCTCCGACGAGCCTCCATTCTCTTCATATGCTGCCCGAAGGCGTCCGATGAGGGCATCAAGGCTACCCCAAGCTTGCTTAAGTGGACACGTGCAAGGAGCAGGTGGCTCAGGTTGCCCAAAAAACGTACAACCCTGTAGATGGACCTTAGTTTTGCCGAACTGATCAAGGTATCGAAGAAAGTCAAGAACATGATTGCAATTGCACTCGGGAAGTGGGACTGGTGGCCTCTGGTTCTTAAGATACTGACAAAAAGTGTTCCAATCTCTTCTCTTCTGTGATTCATAGCGACTAGGGGTTGTTGGTTGTTGATGTTCGTCGGATGCTTCTGCTATGTCCTTTCCCCTATCAGTTGACATGGTGTGGATTATCAGCGAGAAAATTTGTTGTAATTTGTTTATGAAACAAAGGTAAAGAATAATAAGCGTGTGGAGAAGGTGAAAAGAGTAGGAGGAAGAGAGTAGTATTACTAGTAGTAGTAGAAGAAGAAGACGAAGAGAAGAAGAGAAGAAGTTGATGACTTCACATCATTAGGCTACGGGGTGGACATGGCATGGGCCAAATGAAATGAAGTTGCTTTCCTGCTTTCTTTTTCTTTCATCTTCCATTTCTTCTTTCTTTTCATTTCTTTTAATTAGTCGCCGTTAGCATCAACTCTACGCTTCCTCCCCCTATTTAGGCATACAATAATTGGTGTGTCATTTGTCAACCGGAGTCTTATCCTCTGATGCTTATGAGTCCTTTATTGACTTAATTACCCTTAATCTAGTCACTTCGGTAGTCTCATTTGGTTAAAATAGTGAATGTAAGTGAATAAATTCCCTCTAGGTACTATTTTATATGTATAAAATATTAATGTTATTCCTCTATACCACCCCGCCATTGTGGTTATTTTAAGACTTCCAATTTGGTGCTCCAAAATAACTGCAACTTATTAGAGGCTTAAGATTCAGACTGTAATATTCAATGTAAATGGAGTGGTTTATGAAAGTCCTTTAATATAATTAATGGGGTGTTGATAATTGACTGACATATTCAATGTAAATTTGTTCAACTATATAATATCAGCGATCAGATGTTCCGTTGTAATTTGTTGTTTTTGCCCTTTCATTGTCCTATCGCTTTAATTAGCATACTTCGAAGCCTAGCGTATATAAACAATAGCACGATGATCGAAACTTGTAACTCGCCCCTTAAGTCATATTCTTAGGCACATCATAAACACATGCCTGGTCATGGTAAATTAATGACCCTTTCTAATTATTTTCTTCTCCCTTTTAAGATCACAATAAATTTCGGAGGTAATAATACAACTCTCTAAAAGATCAACCAAATTATATTACCTAAAAGAAAAAACTCTTCATCTTGTACCAGCAAAACAATATGATAATAAAAAATTTAACCATGAAACAAACAATAAAATTTATGTGAAAAACACTCTAGAGAAGTCTGAAAAACTCACAGGCCAATTCAATAAATAAATCTACTAAACTCAACAAAGATTTTCAAAAAGTTGTTCTTTTACCCCATAACAATAAGTTATGTTACAAAGTTTTAAGATTAAAACCAAAGTTGATATCACAATCAATAAGTACTTAAATTAATCTAAAAAACAATAGAACAAGGATGAGAATACAAGACTATTTGCTCTCTTTGTGTTTTTCCTTACTTTTAGACATTATGACTGCACTCTCTACAAAAATTTACGTTTTTTTCTCTTATATATCACAAAATATGTTTTTCTGAATCGTACATGATCCCTTACATGACCATATAAGTGACATCGTATCTTCAACATCACCTCACTTGCAATTATATAGGTTACAGAGAGTTACACGACCTCCAAACATAGGTGTGTATACGACCTTGTATTTCTTCACTCTTTGCACATTCCTTCATATGTTTCCAGGGACATACATTGTTGAAGAGCTTCATCCATGTTTCCATTACTTGTTCATCACTCCCACAAATTATAAAGATGTCTATGATCACCAAAAGTCTCAAAAATAGGGTTGGACACTTAGCAATCTCCCCCTTTAGCCCAAATATAAGGAAGACATGTTATTCTCAATTATCTACTTGAGATACACCCTAGCAAGCTTACTACAAAGCTTATACTTGTTTCTAGGAAGTACTTTAGTTAGCATATTAACACCATTCAAATCTGTATAAACCCTCTTCAACATTAATTGTTGCTCTTCTATCACAAACCTTAACCAATGATACCTAACATCTATGTGCTTTATGCAAGAATGATATATAGCATTTTTGCTCAAGTCAATATCATTTTGACTATCATAAAATACTACATAGTCTTCTTGCTTCACATCCAACTCTTAAAGGAACCTTTTTCAGCCAAAGCATCTTCTTATAAACTTCCATTACAGCAATGTACT
Source organism: Erythroxylum shatona (assembly GCA_027568895.1). Lineage (NCBI taxonomy): Eukaryota > Viridiplantae > Streptophyta > Magnoliopsida > Malpighiales > Erythroxylaceae > Erythroxylum > Erythroxylum shatona. The sequence goes on along the minus strand of JAOSBK010000009.1, from coordinate 1,102,595 downwards.
CTGCTTTAATAGTCGATAATTGTGCATGCTCATACTTTGACAACAAATTAAAAGAGTGAGTCAAAAATAATCAGATTAGGTTTTGCAATAAGAGTTGACAATTCAATAAGTCACAAAGTTACTAAATTGACGATCATTCGAAGGAAGATCTTGTATGAGAATTTGATTATTCAATAGATAACTTCAAATCTAATTAAAAACGTTAAGAAATTTTGTGAATCAGGAGATTGCAAAATCTAAAATTTTGGATTAAATTAGGGTTAATTGATTAGGTTTTGAGAGAGTAATCAATCTTTTAGGAAATCTAGGATCAACAAACACCTCATGAAATATAAAATTAAGATCCATTCTTACTTTAAGCCAAATAAACACTTAAACTACATACAAACATTAATAATAATATAATTTTAAGCCTACACATATGATAATCATCTAAGAAATACTTAAAAATACACTTGAACATCTAGCAAAACATAGTATAAACCTATCATCTAGCAAAACCTAGTATACATCTATCAATGGCTCCCCTACAAACTTGAACAAAAAACCTTAATTTTCTTCCATCAAGATATTCAACCAAATCTACATTTGTAAAACCTTCTAGAGTTGGCGCACCATCACCAAAGCATAAACTCCACTTCGGCATGCCTCTTAAGTATCTTAAAACCCATTTCACTGCTTCCTAGTGAACCTTCCCTGGATTTGGCAATAATTTGCTCACCATCCTAATAGCTTGAACAACATTTGGCCTTGTGCACACTATTGCATACATCAAAGACCCTATTATAGTTGCATATGGAACAGAGGACATCCAATACTTCTCCTTCTCTGTCGAGGGACATGCACGCTTACACAACTTGAAGTGAGATGCCAACGACATGCTAACTGGCTTAACATGTGATAGATGCACAATTAACTATATTTATACCCCATATTTAATGTATTTTTGCTTAAAATTTTATACTTTTATTGTATATTGAGTAATCAATTTGCTCTAAGTGTGTTTATAGGTTATAATTTCCTTCATGGACTAAAATTGAGAAGGATTTTGATGAAAATATGACATAAAATGAAAATGTGAAGCAAAGAAGGGATACACAGTGGTGCATCAACTCCTGCACTTCTCTCAAGCTGTGTAGAATCACAAATTTTGGATATTTTGAGTTATACACAATCTAGTACATAACCTTGTATCAGATTGTGCATCACCCAAAACCATAAAATTACTATAAAAAGACATATTTGGAGGTAATAGGGGGAGTAGACATTAGAAGATGATTACAATAGTTAAGATCATTCAGAAGGGGCGATTTTGATTTAGAGAAGTGGAGACAAAAAGAGACCATCGAAAGATCTATCAAAATATAAGATCAAACATCTACCTTGCAAGAATATTCTGTAGGAGACAAACAGGTAGATTTAAAACTATGAATACATTGTTTTCAATTCAGTTTTCTTTTTTTTTATGTTTGATTTCATGTTCTATCATGTGTAACTAAATTCTTTTAGTGCTTAACTTAGATGAACCCTAGTTTTGTGCAATAACATGTTTTGATTCTTTTATTAAAGCAATTGTTTAGATTAGATATTGTAATTCAGTTACGTGTTTAATATATGTTTTAATAGATCTAGAATAATAGTGCATAATATGATTTCATAATATAGAGATTGAGAAATCATGTTTGTGAATAGATCTGCTGTAATTGAAATGAGTTGATTACAACCCTAGAGATATGATGACACAAATCATCTAAATTAGTGTTAAGTCTAATAACGGGATTCACAAATTAGTAAAGCAATTCTATAAACTTTGACTTGAGTTATTTGGTTGATAATCTTAGGATTAATTTTTATTAGACTCAAGAATGAGCTATTGGCATATCATAGGAATTTTTGCGGTCCAATAAATCAACAAGACAACTACATAATAAAAGATCAATCAATTAAGGATATTTAAGGGGTTTGAAATCGAGAAACTGATTCTCAATATTAGTAATTTCCTAGGTGATTTTTTAATGCTCTGTTCAATCTTGCTATTTGTTTTATTTTAGTTTCTTTAGTTTTAATTTCTTTAATTAAAAATCACAATCAAATTTGTAGACTATATAGTAGGATAACGATAACTACTAATATTTATCATCTTTAAAGGATTAACTCATACTCGTTGGCACTAGTTACAACTATGTCATACACTTGCAGTTAATTCATAATTAAAAAGCTTAGAAAAATTCAATCAAGATTTTGGCACCATTTTCGGGGACTTTGATATTAGGAACAACTGAATGCTATTACTCTATTTATTATTTTTTGTATTTATCTTATCGTATTTTATTTTATTTTTATTGTATCTTGTTATACTTTTGGCTTATTCATTTATATCTTCTAAAATTATCTACAATAATAACGTATTTATGGCTTATTTTAGGGATTAAGGCTTAACGTCAATACCACAACTTATGATGGAAGGATGAAGCAAACAATACTCTTATGGGAGCTACGATGTGTCTTCGTAATATACAACATCACCATGTAGGAGAGAGAGGTTTCTTGATATGTTATCAGAGGCTCCACCGACATCCATACCGTGATGCAACACTTGTGGGAGTAACTATTACAATTATGAACGATGAGTACCAACATATATGTGTGAGTAACTGAACGTGTACTATCAACCTCAAGGTGCACTATACGAGAACAATTACAATTCAAAATGGAGTAACTCTTTGACTTGTAGACAGAAAGATTATGCTCCAGCTAAATATTTATAGTACTAAGCACCTCAAGTCTAGGAGCCAACTCTAGAAGATATGATGGCTGATTTTATTCAAAAATCAATCATTAGGCATCAAGAAGTTGAGGCTTATATTCAAAATATGGTGAATTAGATCGACTAGCTGGCAAGGATTATATCTGATGAGATGCAAGGGAGTTTTCCCATTCCTACTTAACCATATCCTATAGAATACAGGATAGCAACCACCCTTAGTAATCAAACAAAAGAAGAAGAAGAAGAAAAGGAAGGAGTATTTCAAACAAATTAATAGAACTCCTTATAGAAATGAAAGCTAACTGACACAAATTCTAGAGCTAAGAAAAGATAAGGGTCGGCTTCATGAATGGAGTGACATTTCAATAAGAACTTCCAAAACAAGAAGACAAAGAAACATTCATCCAAGAAGAGCAAGTAGAGGAGTGTTAGGAAGTAACTGATGAAGATGAGCTAGAAACCTTTGTCTAGAAAGAAAAAGAAGAAGAATGGACAAAGGTGGTCGAGGAAGAACTAGCAAAGGAACAAAGTAAGGAAACTATTGATGAGGCATTAGTAGTGACTTTAAGTACTAAGGGTTCCCATTTTCTTGAAAACAAACTGTTCGAGTCAATCAATGTTTTAGGGAGTTTTGTTATTTCATATTTTATTAATAATTTGTCATTAAAAAGGGCATTAATGCATACAATTGGATTAATTAATTTGATAAACTATAACCTTGTTGTTATCTTACAATAGAAGTATTACTACAAATTATAAAACCCTTATATAGAGAAACGCGTGGAAGCAAGTCACTGATCATAGACCCAGAATGAGGGTAACATAAAAGGTACGTCAAGCTAATGACGTTAACCAAATGCTACTTAAGAGGTAACTTAAGAATTAGGATTTACTTTTATTATGTCATTTTAATATTTTATTTCTTAATTATTTTATGTATTTTTATTCCTTTTATCCTTTTTCTTATATTTTTCAAGGATGTTATTTAATATTGGATGGATCATAATTCAAAAAATCATCATATTTATGGAAGTACCACTAAATCTTCTCATTTATTATATATACTTATATTGTGTACATTGGGGACAATGTAAGTGTGGGGAAGGGGTTAATGATTTTTAATGATTTCTTTAAGCTTATTATAATCTTAATTATTAAATTTTATTAACTAATATCTTGAATTAATTGAAATTTGTCCATCAAAACTTTACTTCATTATTGAGTATTGATTTGAATTCGTATGCAAAAGGATGAGAGTTAGAATAAAATTGCTTTTATAAGTCATATTTTCATTAATCTTTAAGTTATTCAAATTGAATGAAAATTGCATACTATTTAAACATATATAAACCCATATTTTTCGTGAGCTTTTGAGCATAAGAGTGAAAATTTTAAAATTTTAAATCTCTTTTTATTCTTTCATATGTGTTATCATGTATAATAGAAAGATTATAGAACTTGCTTTTATTATATATATATTAAGATCATATTTGTTAAATTATAAGCATTGACACGATGAAGACATTTAGATTCAACAATTTATTTAAGCCTATTTCTTTGATAATTACCACACCTATAAAATTATCTTTTAGGAATAACCAAGTTGAGCATTAGCCTTTTCCATTGTTATTGTACCAACATATTATCCTTTTTCCTATTTTTCTTTAAAGACCTTTTTATTGTTTTAAACCTTGAAGGTCAATTACATTCTTTACATGTTTGAGACTTGAAATTGTCGAAAGGTTACACAATTCTTTAACTGTGGTACAATATGAATGTTCGAGATTCTTTTGTTTTTATAAAAAAAGAGCATAGAAAAAGAAGAGAAGAAAAGTATAAAATATCATATTTTTTATAAGGAGTGGACTTATGTAAATTGTAAACAAGTTTCTTGTAAATTCTCTTAATAAATTTCCTTTAATTTAACCCTTTTTAACATCCAAATATACCATACATAAGCCTTATTATAACCCATATGAAGATTTTTTTTAATTTTTTCTAGTTTATACATAAGTGGTGGAGATATGATAATACTACAATCCTTTGATAAGAGTTCTACTAAGCATTGATTGAGAGTTTTGATACTTTTCACCCTAAACACTTAAACGCATTCAGTGAAATCTTAGTAAGGGTATAAAGGTGTATGTTTTTTATTTTAATGCGATTATTGTTGTGATTATTATTAATATCGACTTAGAAAGTTAATTTTAGGAAAATTGGATTCTAATCGTATGCTAATTTGATTCAACGGGATATAATGATTTACAGTATGAATGGACAAGTTAAGATTAATGAGGGGTTGAAGTTGTAAAATTGATAATTTTTATTATGGTTTGCTTAAGAACAAGCAAAAGCTCAAGTGTGAGGATGTTTGGTAGATGCATAATTAATGATATTTAAATCACATATTTAATATAGTTTTGCTTGATATTTTATACTTTGTTGTATATTTATACTTAATTTTCTCTAGGTGTGTTTATAAGTTATAATTGCCTTTATAGACTAAAAAGAGAAGAATTTAGATGAAAATGCGACATAAAACAAAGATGTGAAGCAAAAAAGGGATACACAGTTGTGCATGAGCCCTTGTACTTCTCTCAGGTCATTTAGAATCACAAATTATGGGTATTTTGGTTTATATTTGGTCTAGTACATAACCATGTATCAAACCATGTATCGTCCAGAACCCTAAAAATTACTATAAAAAGATATATTCTGAGATAAAAGGGGGAGCAGACATTAAGAGGTGATTCCAAAGGCTGAGATCGTTTAGAAGGGGTAATTTTGATTAAGAGAAGTGAAAAATGCAAAGAAATCATCGAAAGATCCATAAGAATATAAGATCAATCCTCTACCTTGTAAGAATATTTGATAGGAGACAAACAAGGAAATTTACAATTATGAATCCATTGTTTTCAATTCATTTTTCTTTTGTTTATGTTTGATTTCATGTTCAATCATGTGTAACTTAATTGTTTTAGTTCCTAGGTTAGATGAACCCAAGTTTTATGCAAAAACATGTTTGACTCTTTTATTAATGGAATTGCTTGGATTAATATAATTTGACTCAGTTATGTGTTTAATAGATGCTCTAATAGATTTAGATATTAGTGCAAAATATGATTTTATAACATAGAAATTGAGAAATCCTATGTGTGAATAGATTTACTGTAATTGAAAGGAGTTGATTGCAACCCTAGAGATAGGATGACATAAATCCTTTGGATTGGGGAAAACTCTAGTAATGGGATTCACAAATTTGTAAAACAATTCTATAAACTTTAACTTGAGTAATTTGGTTGATAACCTTAGGATTAGTTGTTATTAGACTTAAGAGTAAGCTATTAGCATGCCATAGGAATTTCCACAGCCCAATAAATCAACAAAACAATTGCATAATAAAAGATCAATCAATTAAGGTTATTTAAGGGGATTCAAAACCTATACTCTAATTATCAATATCGGTAATTTCCTTAGTGATTGCTTAACTCTCAGTTCAATCTTGTTGCCTCTTTCTTTTTTGCTTAAGTTTTAATTTATTTAATTAAAAATCACAACCAAATTTGTAGACTATATAATAGGATAATGGTAACTGCTAATATTTATAGTCTTTATGGGATTGACTTGTACTTAGCTAGTAACTTGGACTTATCTATACTAGCTACAATTATGATGTGCACTTGCAGTTAATTCATAATTAACAAACTTTTAAAAAAGTCAATTAACAAGCTTCATATTAAACCTTTATGTCACTAGTTCAATATATCTCTCCTAAGATAACCACAATCTCTTATTCTTCGTATCTCGAGTTACTTCATGCCTAAAATTTTCTTTGTAAGTACCAAATTTTCCACATCAAAAGATTTGGATAAATACTCCTTCAACTTTTAGATTCTACTAATGTCTTGAATCACAATCAACATATCATTAACATAAAGAAGAAGAATGAAGTTTTTATATAAGAACTTCTTGAAATACACACAATCATCAATATAAGTTTGTTTAAACCATAATCAGTCATAAAGGAATCAAACTTTTGATACTACTACCTTGGAGCTTATGTTAATCCATATAGTCTTTTCTTCAACTTGTAGACTTAATTTCCCTTGCCTTTAGCTTTGAAACCTTCATATCTCCTCTTCCAAATCTATATGCAAAAAGGTTGTTTTTAACATCCAACTATTCAAGTTCAACATCTAAATAAACAATTACACCAAAAATTGTTCAAATTGAGGGCATCTTGACTACTAGTGAAAATATTTCATCAAAGTCTATACCTTTGTTTTGACTGAATCCCTTGTGTTCTTTACCAGCTTATCACCATATCTCTTTATCTTGAACATGCCTTTTGGAAGCTTTATAAGCTCGTATGTATTATTCTTCCTCAGAGAATCCATCTCCTCCGTAGTTATGAGCCAGAGATCCTTGTCTTTACAAGATACAACCTTTTGTACATTTTTAGGCTCCTCATTAATAGTAAGTAATAGGTATTCAGAACTTGGATACCTTATAAAAGGCCTTTTCTTCCTTATTGACCTTCGAAGATATGTTTCATCAACTATTGGATCCAATTGCCCCTTCTCATTATCCTTAATGGATTCATCTTCAGTATTCTCTGGATGTCTTTCATATAGCTCATCATTATCAGATTGTATCTGATCACCACTAATATTTGTTTGGTCACACACTTCATCTTCTTCACCTATAGACTACTTAATAGTTAAAGTAATTGGTGAAGAGCTAACAATGCCATACGAAGAGCAGTAGTGTGATAACTTACTACTCTCAGATGATTAGTACCTTTCTTGTGCTCTTAAAACACTACATCATTGCTTCAAACAACCTTGTGCTTCTCTAGGTCATAAATTTTGAAGTCAAATTGATCATTACTATATCTTACAAGGATACATGGTATTTACTTTGATTCAAGTTTCTTTCTGTTATCCTTAATAAATGTCTAAATACCTTACATTCAAAAACTCTCAGATGTTGATATATGATGTCTTTGCTAGTCCACACTCTCTCGAGAATCTCAAAATCCAACAAAATTGAGCAAACTTGATTAATTAGGTAGACTTTAGTTTGGATCGCTTCTTCCCAAAATGTTTTTAGATATATAAACATTCTAAGCATGCAATGAACCTTTTATATAACGGTTTTATTCATCCTCTCAAGGACCCCATTATGCTATAGAGTCTTTAGTTGTGTCTTCTCATGTCTAATGCTATGCAATGTATAGTATTATTCAAACAACTTGAAAGTATACTCCCCTCTATTATATGTTCACAGGAACTTCATCTTCCTCTCAACTTCCCTTTCTCCTATAATATGAAACTTTTGGAAAGATTCCAATACTTGACTTTTAGAGTTCAAAATGTACACCCAAGTCTTCCTCAAAACATCATCAATAAACGTAATAAAATATTTGTTACCTCTTAGTGACTCTTCTTCAGTAAGGCCTTAGACATCTGAATGCATTAACTCTAATATCATCAATTTCCTTCTATATCTTCTCTTGAAAGATAATTTATACTACTTTCCAGCCAAGCAATGATTGCAAGGATTAAGTGGTATGAGTTCTTAACTAGGATAAGGGACTTAGCAATCATCAATTTTAATCTCTTCTCACTCATATGTATCGGTCATCAATGCTATAGATTTTATGAAGTTTCCTCTTCATTTGTATATAGTTCTTCACCACCACACAACTTTGAGGGTGTCTTACATAATGATTAACATAACTCTCCTCCATAACTATTATTGCACATTTAAATAGTTTTCACTTTCTATTCCTGAAAGTGTGATGAAATCCTTCTTAATCTAAGACAATATTTGATAATAGATTTAGCTTTAGATCGGGGATGTATCATATATCTCTCGAGGTCACTAAGCATCTAATTTTTGTCTGAACTCAGATATTACCCATATCGAATATTTTGGCAAAACTTTAGTTTCCCATCTTTACACTCCTAAAATATTTGCTTTTGTAGTTGGAAAAGTACTCCACATTTAGATCCAAAATTGCTGACATTGAAGCATTCATTAGTTGCACAAAAAAGAGAACCTCATCATTCATGCTCGAAGCTATTATTGTTGTATTTTTATTGTTTCTATCATTCTAAAGATCGTTGTTTTTTTTTATCTCTCTTCCACTTATAGTAGAACCTATTACTGTGTCCTGGCTTATCGCAATAATGGTATGTCTTCAAATCTTTGTCACCTCTATAATTTGAATGATTCTTAGACTTACCATAACCTTTGGGACCCCTATTGTTGTTCCCTCCCCTCTTTTCTGTCAAGAAAGCCTACAAGTTGTCAACTCCAATCTCCTTTCTTTTGAGTTTTTCATTAAACATACTCTCTATAATTACATCCAAAGAGAGCACACCTTTAAGACCTGAGTTGCTAATCGTCACAACTAGAATCTCCCAACTATCCAGTAACAAACTCAACAGGAGCAAGGTTTAAAGCTCATCATCAAGACTGATCTTCATTATAGTAAGTAAGTTGATTATGCAATAGAAATCACTTAGATGCTCTGACACTGATTTTTCAGCTTTCAACTTCAAATTCATAACACTCTTAATTGAAATGGCCTTGTTATGATCAATCTTCCTTTCATACAGACCTTCTAGTTTCTTCCATAGCTCAAAAGGATCCATTTCTTTAGATAAATGGTTGAATATGCTAATATCAATCCATTGTCTAATAGCTCCTAAAGTTTTCTGCTTCATCTTTTCCTATTCTCTATCTGACATCTTTTTAGGTTTTGAAGGAACATCATTCTTGCAATGAAAAAGGTCTTCCATTAAGGGCCTCCAAATCGAGTAATTTGATGATATCTATGTTTCTACCTTCTATTATAATGGCTCTGATACCACTTGTTGGGAGACAATAATACAACTCTCTAAAAGATCAACCAAATATCATTCACAAGAAAGAACTTTTCAATTTGCAACAACAAAACAATATGATAATAAGATACTTAATGATGAAATAAACATCAAGATTTACACCTCCAATGTAGAGAAGAAAATTATAGGCCAAACTGACAATAAAATATACTAAACTCAATAAGAATTTACAAAAAGTTGATCTCTTACCTCATAACAAAAAATTATGTCATAAAGTTTCAAGATTGAAAATAAATTTGTTATCATAGTCAACGAAGAGTCAAACTAATCCCCAAAATAATTAAACAAAGATGAGAATATAATACTATTTGTCCTCTTTATATTTTCCCTCACTTTTGGATGTTATGACTACATTCTCTACAAAAACCTATGTATTTTTCTCTTTTATATTATGAAATAGTTTTTTCTGCACCATGCACAGTCACTTACATGGTAATGTAATTGTTTGTGTATCTTCAGCACTGGCTCACTCGCAATGGTACACAGTAACATATAGTTACACGGTCTTCACACACAGTTGTGTATCTTTACATAGGCGTGTACACAACCTTGTATGTCTTCACTCTACGTACATTGTTTCACACGTTTCTAAAGACATAGTATTAATCTACACAGTTATGTCAGCCAAGGCATAAACGTGTAACACTCTACACAACTGTGAGCACAACTATGTATCTCCTCAAAAGAGTTTCATCCATCTTGTTTTTACTTGTTTGTCATTCCCACGAACCATAAAGACATCTACAATTATTGAAAGTGTAAAAAAAAAGGGTTAGACATTCAACAATTGTTTTTGCATAAAATTAACATAATTTTGTTAATTTTTTGTTCCCTTCTTTATCTAGTTTCACTGTAGTCAATAGAAAATTTAAATGAATAGACTTAAATGCATAAAATTAATATGTATACATTTGATAGTTAAAATAATTTGTCTATCGTACATTTTTTCTTTATATTTTATTTTAATTTATACCTACAACTATATTTGGTTAGGTTGTTATTAATGGAATGAAATAAAATGTAATATTGTTTCATCATTTGAGAGAGTTTATAATAGAATGTAATAGAATAGAATATGATAGAAAGAGAGGTTTTGCATTACATCTTATTTCATTCTAAATAGTAAAAATAAGTTATCTTCAATTTGAAAGGTTTAGAATGGAATGTAAACTGATAAATAATATTTTACTAGATTACATTATGAATTCCTTATTCCGAACATTTCACTATATTATATTATGAACTATTTTATCCCTCTCAAACAACAATTTTCTAATATTATATTTATTTATATTTTGTTTCATTATAAATCATTTAATTTTATTCTATTCCATAAAATCTTGCGTCCAACTAAATATGGGCTGAGAGAATGATCGGGAAAAAGAAAATGACCAGTAGGTGGGGGGAAATAAAAGAAAGAAAAAGACACATGTTTTATTTTTCCCTTTTTTTTTTGTCTGTCACGAAACCTAAAATTGGAGTATAGTGATCATAACATCTTTTATTTCCTAGCTGCCATGATTTGATATTTGTGGGCAAGGGAACCTAGTGCACCCGTCAATTTGATGGATATGATATCTAATCTGACCAATCTAGTCGGGTCCCGCGTAGAAGATTCTGGTTTCTGATGTCAAATACCATCATCTGATTCAGTGTTAATTATTCAAACAAATCGTCCGGCAAACCAAGTTGTATTCCGACCCCAAATTCCTCAGTGTTCTGTGTATGGCAGATTAATAATAGAAATCATTCATGGCTCCATATTCTGACAAACGATAAAGAAACAGCACTAATCAACAACAAGTTCCACGCTCTTCTATTAAGCTTGCATATTCATCCCACTGACACATCTTGTCATTTGCAAGGTGATTTCCGAATATTTGATGTACTTAACATTACACTCTCGTAATACTTACCCATAGCCCCTATGTTTCTCTCACTCACACAAATGCACATTGGTTCTGGTTCTTTGTCTTTACTCAATTGTTTCTCTAGTGTTTTTTTTTTTTTTTTTTGAAAACTCAATTGTTTCTCTTGTTATGTTTAAAGTTTCTTTGGCTTTTATTTTGGTGATTTTTTAATGTATTAAGTCTTCTAAATCTTTTTTAAAAAAATCATTATAAATTAAATTATAATGACGAGATTCATAATACTTAAAAATTCTTTTAATCTAGAAATTTTGTATTAAACATTTAAAAACATTTTTAATAAGACTAGAAAACAAGAATAGCTTTTGGAACAATAATTGTTAAACCAGGCCCGTCAATAAACAGATCAAACCCCAAGCTACATGAAATTCCGAGTGTTTGTTTTGTGGTCCACGATAAGAGGAACTCCTGCCAGTAGTGAAGGGTTTTGTGATTGAATTAAATCTGGATTTATGTGAGAACCCTACTGTCGGTGTTGACTGTTCAGGTCTGGTGATCGGAAGCTTATGGAGATTGTTGGATAGGTGAGTTGTTTTGTGTGGTTGCTGGAGTTGTGGCGAGTTGTGCGTCTTTGTTGGAGCACGCAGGAGGAGGCGGTGGCTGCGGCTGGTGCGGACGTATTCACCATGGGGTTGCATATGGCTTCCCCTTAATGTCGCCACGGTCTTCTCCCGTCATGCCCTAATCTTCCGAAGCTATTGCCATCCATTATACGTGCGAAGGGAGTCTGCAGTAGATGAAACGTCGGAGATACAGGTGATGGTTACATTTCTACCGGCAGCGAGGAGCATATCTGGCGTGGAGGCAAGGAGATAAATTAAATTTATAATTTATTTGCTTAGAAAATTACTATTTTATTTATTACAAATTGTTATTTATTTATTAATAATAAGTTTTTTAATTTATTATAAAAGACATTCTTGATTAGATTTGAAAATGCATTTTATTTATTAATTGAAAAATTAAGATTTCTTTAATATTTTTAAAAATAGTTTTTAATTTATTAAGAAAAGATTTTCTATTTAATTAAGAAGTTAATCACTAATTAAATAATATAAAGGAAATTTTCAATTAGGTTTAAAAGTTTTTATCTAATTTTGAGTGTAGTTTTCTTTAATATTATAAAATAGCTTTTTAGTTAAAAATATTTTTAATTAAATTATAAATAGTTTTTTAATTGGATTAGAGTTTCTTACTTATTGAATTTTAATAAATAGTTTTTTTAATTGGATTAGAGTTTCTTACTTATTGAATTTTAAAAGAGCAGCTTTTAAAATTGTAATAAGAAGCATAATTTATTAAAAAAATTTTTGATTAAATTTTTTTAAAAGAGTGGATTTTTAATTAAATTTATTTGATTGCAATAAATTAAATTTATAATTTATTTTTTTAGAAGATTGTTATTTTATTTATTACAAATTGTTCCTTTCTTTATTAATAATAAGTTTCTTGATTTATTAGAAAAGATATTCTTGATTAGATTTGAAAATGTGTTTTATTTATTAATTAAAAAAGAGTTTTCTTTAATATCTTTAAAAGTAGTTTTCAATTTATTAAGAAAAGATTTTCTATTTAATTAAGAAATTAACAACTAATTAAATAATATATAGGGAATTTTCAATTAATTTAAAATTTTTATTTAATTTTGAGGGTAGTTTTCTTTAATATTATAAAATAGTTTTTTAATTAAGAAAAAATATTTCTAATTAAATTAGAAATAATTTTCTAATTGAATTAGAGTTTCTTGCTTGTTGATTTTTAAAAGAGGAGTTTTTTAAAATTGTAATAAGTAAAAAGCATAATTTATTGAAAATTATTTCCAATTAAATTTTATTAAAAGAGTCGAGATAATTGAAAACAATTTTCAATTGATTTTGAAAATTGTTTTCAAATCTCATTAAATCAATATTTGAAATAAGAATTTATAGATCGATGTGTTTAATTTAATTTAATTTTTTCAAACAGTTGGAAATTTTATTTTAGATTATAAAGATCAGTTACTAGAATAAAACAAGACTTGATATTATATATATATAACTTTGTTATGAATGCATAAGTTGCATGCTTTGTTTATATGTTTGGTATATATATTAGATGTATGTTTTATATGTATGATTGTTTACATTTAATTTTGTATTTGATGAGATGATTATTAAGTATAAGTTTTAAATCCTTTATTGAAATATTAAGTACATGTTTTAAACATGATAGTTATAAGAATATATCATAACTTTGTTTATTATTAGGTTTGTTGAGCAAACTTAAGACCACTTTAACCTAATATATTTAGTTTATAATAGTGAGTCTTATTTAACTAAAATTTTGTGATTTAGATGAGAAAAATTATGGTCACATGAATTTAGAGGTAGGGTCATGAATAATATATTTGATATTTTTGGTCAAAAGTCGTCAGTTAATAAGTCTTAAGAGTCATATGAGATGTGATTGATAAAGTTATCATCTACCTAATTTAAGTTTAGTTGGTTTGTTGAGCAAACTTAAGATTAACTAAAATTAAATACAATCGTATCATACTGGAGATATTAGAGTGATCTTTTCAAATAGTAGCAATGACTATTATTTTAAATAAAATAGTATGAGTAACCAACTATATGATTAAAGTATAGATCTTATTTGATAGTCATGACATATAACTAATTACTTGCTTTTCTTACATTTATATTTTGTTCTAAATGGAATTTTCCTTGTTTAGTATAGTTGACACTAAGTTTTTAATGAACAAAATATCTTGGACATAGGATATGTTTAAGAAGAGTTCTTAAGGTCAAATAGAAAAGTTATATGTCCATTATGTGATTTTGCTATTAATCCTTGTTAAGTATTCATGACAAAGTTATAGAGATCTATAAATGTCATACAGATAAACAAAATGTGATGAAATTTCAAGTTGACTAACATCTTATAAATTTCAATGACATCATGTAAGATGTATGCCAACACTATGATAGGACAATGCATGAGGTTGTATAAAGTAGGTATAGTACCTTAACGAAATTGTTTCACTCAATTTAGCTTACTAAAAGTATAAGCATAGACTATAACTGAAGGTATTTACTATAGAATGATAATAGTTATCATTAAAAGAAAATTAATTGCATGACTTTTCTTACCTATATTTAATATGATAGATATCATATATATTTCTAATTTATACTTTTGAGTATTCGATATTGAATTAGATTCAACATTACTATAATATTCAAAACATGATATGAAATAAATTGTTAAGTAAAAGTATTTGATTTAAGTTCATACAGATAGTTAGTATGATAATTGATTACAAGAGAAAGTTTAGAAAAATCAAAGAGATGTGAGAGAAAACAATTTTTGAGACTCCGACTCTAGTGACCTCCAGCCTCAACCCTCCCTCTCCATGGTTTTGTTTTCCCCTTCTCTGCCTGAACTTCGATCTCCCTTAAAAACTTTATCTTCTCCTATCGCGCTTGCGCCCCCAAACCCCCGTTCTCTTCTTCTTTTTTGCGACCAGAATCTTAACCATAACCATCAACCTTCTCCAATATCGTCCTCTCCTCTTATTAATCAAGCCTCCCCCCACCTCCGAACTGTTGGACCCCGAAAATTTTTTCTTTAAAGTAAGCACATCTTAAAATAATTTTGGAGTTGTTAATAGATTTAATTTTGGAACTATACTTATGTCAAGGTTAGTAGGATTTGTTGAATTGGTAAGTGGAAATTAAAGTGTTAATATAATAAGGATGTTCAAGGACATTTTTCGGAGATCACTTTAGCATAGAAGAGCATAAGCTTATAAGAAAGGGGTAGGATGGACTTTTAGGCTCATTAAAGGTAGAAATGGGATAAGAATGTGTTGTTTAGCATGTGAAGAGGGAAAATCGTGAATTGAAGAGGGAGAAGAGAGAGAAAATGAAATTAAGAGAGAGAGAAGAAGGGTTTCGGTGAAAGAAGGAAAGAAGAGAAATCAAACTTGTTAAGGTAGGTTAACCATCTTTCCTTCTTGCTTGATTAAAGGAATGAGTGGTGTGGGAAGAAGATGGAGTAAGAGAACCCAGTTGATTTTTAGGGTTCCCAAACTAGGTTTGGGTTTTCTAACCTAAATGGGTTTTGGATAGGTTAGATTTAAGTTCATCTTGTGTTTGGTTGAAATTTTTGTAATTTTTGAAGTTTTTGAGTTCTATTGGAATGTTGTTTTGAGTGGAATCTTGGTTATTGTAGGGAACTAAGGAAATCCTAACCAAGAGCAAGGGGAAAGGCGAGTTTGACTTGGTTTTCGTGAGCTATTTAGGTGGATAATGTATTTATAGTTTTGTGTGATTGGGCAAATTCTTGTCTATGTATATATATATATGTGTGTGTTTTATATTGACTCGTTGTAAATGTTATAAATGCATGATGAAATATGTCTGTTGTTTCACCTTGATAGAAGTCATGATATTCAGTATTGCATGAAAAATGAAAGAAAAGGTTTTAAAGGTATAAAAACATTTTGATAAAAAACTTTCTGAGCATGATTATATGCTTCTTTTTGGGTGAGAGTGGAACCATTTTACCATCACGTGCACGTTGACAAGAGCCTTCTCCTGGCTACCCGCTTGTGGCATACGAGCTCCGAAATGGACTCATTCTATTCATGGGGTAAACTTCGGTTTCCTCATTTTGTTTCATGGAACCCTCAAGCCATTTGTTGTGCATTGCATTTTGATTGTCAAGTATGAAACATATTGGTTGATATATGTTATGAGTTGTAATGTGTTTTAAATTAAATTTTTAAGAAATATTTGACTTGCTGATTGTAAGTCTCTACATATATATAAATATATATATACATATGCTTGAAATTGGGGCCAGTTGCCAATGGTAATAAATATGTTAGCCACTGAGCTGTATTGCTCACCCCTATTTTCCCTCCTCAGGTGCAAAACAAGAAAGTTAGCAAATCCTTGCAAGGCATCGAAAGCTCCAAGATATTAGAAACTTGTAACTAAGTTAGTTCAATCATTTTTTGACAGCTTTACAGCATGTTAGAACATTAGGCATTCTTATACGTTGTATTTTGTGTTAAGTTTTTGTATTAATATTATCTGTAATTAAATCTATGTATAAGTCCTGACTGGCATGGTAAAGGAATTAGAACTGAAAAGCTCCACAGGAGTATGTGCATGTTTCTGTTGTAGATATTTATTTTTTAAAAAATCCAAGTTTTCTAAGTGTAGACATCGGGTATCAACTTTGGGGTAAATGTGGGATCGATTAAAACGAAAAATTGGCTAAAATTGTAGTTTATCCTTCTAACTTTCAATCGATATATAATACAAAATTTTTAGACTTCTTGGCTGAAAATTTTGGTCCCTCTAAGGGTAGATGCATCTTCTACCTTTTCGCTCTTCTACGTCATCACGTCATCTCCTTCTGCCTTTTTTTGTATCTTCTACCATTTGTAACGTCTGCCTTTTGTATCTTCTGCCTTTTGCATCGTCTGCCTTTTGTATCTTTTACCTTTTGTATCGTCTGTCTTTTGTATCTTCTGCCTTTTGTATCTTCTGCCTTTTGTATCGTCTGCCTTTTGTATCTTCTGCCTTTTGTATCGTCTGCCTTTTGTATCTTCTGTCTTTTGTATCGTCTGCCTTTTGTATCTTGTACCTTTTGTATCGTCTACCTTTTGTATCTTATGCCTTTTGTATCGTCTGCTTTTTGTATCTTCTGCCTTTTGTATCGTCTACCTTTTGTATCTTCTGTCTTTTGTATCTTCTGCCTTTTGTATTGTCTGCCTTTTGTATCTTCTGTGTTTTGCTGACGCGTCTTCTTCTGTGTTTTGCTTACACGTCTTCTTATGTGTTTTGCTGACGTGTCTTCTTCTGCCTTTTTTATCTTCTGTATTTTGACTGAATCGCTTCTTCTGTCTTCCGGTTCTTCTATTTTCTATATCTTCTGTGTTTTGCTTCTTCTGCCTTTTATTTCTTCTATTATTTCGCTTCTTCTATACCTATCTTCTGTCCCACTTTTGGCCCTTCGAAAGGTAGAATCTGTCTTTGAGGACAAATACTGCTTCTGAGTCTGATTTCAAATGCTAGACTTCGGAGGCGAGGTACAGCAATAAAAGCATGAATTATTTTTTAGATTTGCTAACTAAAAGGATAGAAATGTATTAACAATGGATAAGATCAATCTTAGTTCTGACATAATCTAGTTTTATTATTATATTTTCTTCATATATGGGATCGGGAAGTAATTATTTAGTCAGCCATTATACTACCTTGTAAATATTCTTGTCAAATAATGGGATGAAATAACAGTTGACACTAGTGGTAAGTACTTGCCTTTTAATTTTATGATTCATCCTTATAAACTTAAAGCCGGTATCTTGCTTGATGAAGAAATTCACAGACATACCTCATCACCTTTAGCCATGTTATTAACCATTGGCTCTTAAATATAATAATTTATGCTTATGTCAATTTTATTTTTCCCAATTATAAAGTTCATAGTGGAGGGATATTCATTTTTAATCATTGTTGAGCTAATTATGTACAATACCTTTTAACTACTTGGATAGAGTCTAGAGATGTATAATTTTGCATTGAGAAAGCAATAAGAGCTTGCTTGTGGTGTTTAGATTTCAAACCTTTTCCTCTTTGAGTCCATATAGTTCTTACTTTTCCTTGTCATTTTATTGAAAAAATATGTTCTTAATAACTTCTTTATTTTTCTTTTTACCTTTTATTATAATTAAGATAGATGCTCTTTGTTTGAGTTCATATTTCATAAAAAGAGTTAGTACTAAAATATAAATGGAACGACTTAACTAATGTAAGATAAAGTCATATAAAATGAATTATAAGTTTAACTTACAACTGATACTTTTTTTCACTACCTTAATTACCAATAATCTCTACAATAGCAAAATCCTTGCATAAAAAATAAAATAAGTAGGCTATGAGTTCAAATGCATGTTTTATTCAAAGTTTGGTTATAAAAGGTTAGTATTGAGGGTGCAAGGAGTTGAAATCACTTGATATCACCCAATCATATAGATGCTTTTGAATCTTGATTGACTCCTTCCATTACAAGTTATATGCATTAACAAAAATATATTGCATGTTTCAGGGCATATATAACATATGAACATGAACCTACAATCATCAATAGATATACATAATCAAAATATTATTCATTCTTTATAATTTAACTCAATAACAATATATAATAGTAAAAATAGGTTCTGCATTTAGGCAGAGATAAGCATAATATCTTTCTTACTTGTTCTATTGCATTAGGAATTATTTTATATAAGAGATACAATAAGTGGATCACAAAACTTTATCATTATATTCCAAAATAAAAGACCCCAACACCTATTATAAGACATATGCCTATAGCCTCAAAAACAATATTTTGTTACTTATATATAATGAGATCAAATTTATATTATGAAATACAATACAAATGACATGTTGCAACCCACTAGTGCTGTCTACAAATTCTTCATAATGCCATCATCTTCATTATTAGAATCGAATATCAAAATTATTATTTCATACATAAATGCCAATATAAATAGATAAAATATACTTATCAAGCAAGTCATACGTGCATCAATATCAATATCCAAATCTTTGCCACTATTTCTTGTATACTAGGAAATAATATACAAGAAATCAATAAATGACAAACATTTGTCTACATTTTCCTCCAACATTTGATTTACATATGTCTAATAACATTAAAACATCAAAATTAATTCCATCATAATATTTATTATCATTTTGTTCATAACCAAACTTGTTAAGCTTCCTCACCATAAATATTGAGTCCATTACATACCTGCCTAAAGGAACTCTAAGAATTACACTCTCAAGTAACAAAATTAATTAAAAATCATTAACAAATTGTTAGGTATTCATATCATAACATATATGTAAATAATCAAAATATTGTAAAATAAATTCAAAATTATCCGCCATATTACTTATACAGTTTTTAAGCCTAAAACCTAAAAGTACTTCAATCATTATAAGATGAAAACTAACATTTTTATCAATGTCATTGTCAACAAACTTACAAAAACATTTCAACAAATATTCAATAGTAAGTGCATCAATATTAATTTTATCATAACGTAATAGTTACACTACCTTGTTTTTTCACCATCTTTTCTTTAGAGGTTCTTAATGTACATAGATTCAAAAGTTGGAGTTTTCCTACTAGATTTAGATTTCTTCTAGATGGCACCAACTTCATGCATATAGCACCACTAACACTCTCCTTTAAATCCCTTTGTATCTACATTTCAATTAAAATGACAAATTTCATTAAATCATAACCCAAGTCTAAAAATGGTTTCTTCAATATATACGATTTTCTTTAACTTAAACTTCTTTGTCCTCTCCTTAATTGTTGTCTCCTTTTGTTTGTTGATTGTCTCATCATTATCTTTCTCTATCATTAACATCTTATCACGCCTCTAGACATCTTCTATTTTTAGTCTGTCATTAGCATCTCTTCATACCTATAGACTAATTGTTCACCTATTTTATTTTCCATCATAGCCTCCACACTGCTCAAGGTATTCCTCTCCTTATCTTTCTTCAACCTTAATGTCTCTTCACACCTTAGGACTTTTTTTTAGTCTATCATTCGCATTTCCTCATAGCTCAAGACTAGTTGCTCACTATTAATATTAGGTATCAATACCTCCTCAAACCTTAGGACTTCTTATCTTCCATAACACTAATTAAAATGTTTATAACTATCCACATATAAACCAAAAATTAAATCAATACATTAATATAATAAGTTATGCTCTCATTACCTTAGCATCTATCGCCTCTCATAAAGCCTTTCACACTTTCCTTACTACTTCTTGCATTATGACTCTTCTTTGGGTGATCCTCATTGTAATCTAATTTTCTAACAATAACATTGTCTTCAATTTCTCGTTCTTTTATTCTAAGACCCTATCAGCATTCATTATCTCTTTAATATTGACGTTATCCCAATTTGTAATCCTTGCCATCTTTCTCTAGTTAAAGAGTTGGCTAACACATAACTTATTAAGATTAAATATTAGGAAAAAATTAAAAAAATAAGCCATTTTTATTCAATTGCACATTCTATACAATTTTATATATCAGTTAACAAGATTCAATTTAGTAACCATATAATTTGCCTCTAATATGGCTACACATCCACCTATGCAAGGGATAACATATTTGACCTATAAATCTTAGTAGAACCTGGGAGTATGTTTGCAAAGATGACTTGAGATGAAATTGTCCTAATTTTACTACTCAAAGTAGTCAGCATTGACTACAATATCTAGTACATGTATATTGATAACATAATTGGCATCTAGGCACAAAAACAACTAACACATATAGAAAAAATTTATGCCAAGAATATCCTACATCTATGAACTCCTTACTTTATCAAGTAAGAATTTGATCATTATTTTGAGATTATTAACTTTATACTCCTATAAAGTATCTACACCTTAGCCTTATTGGTTATTGTCCATGTTCATTTGCTTCCATTTAGAACTCCTAAAATCTATGAAATAGTTCTTACCACTAATCTTATTTACTCATTCCCTTTACTCTTAATGATATCATATCTAGGTTAAATCAATCACACAATCAATAGTACAGATTCCTACCAACCCTAAACCTCTCCATCTTAGAATTCACCATATCATATATTAATGATCCACTTCAGATGCTCTAAAATAAGAATACATCAATTCGAAGACCTTCTATAAATAGTAACACATTTGATAACTATGCAATTACTTGTACAATATTTTCATAATATGATAATAGTTATACTTAATCACCAAACTATATTAATTTAGCTTAGTTCAACACAAATATAATACTTTATACTTTATGCTCCCACTTTTTTAACTTATCCCACAGGTAACAAATTCATCTCTAACCTACATCTTGAATTTTCAAATCAAAATAACTTTATTTTTCAATATATTAATCTCAATAAAACCCTTCCTTATTACCTTTTATTTCTCCTTTATGTTTTTATTCTCTCCTTCTTGTGCACGAGATGGTGTTGTAATTATAACTTTTTTCTTCATTTGTGGACTCTGACAATAAAAAATTAAATTTCAATTATACCAAACATAACATCTATGAAAACCAAAGTATATTTGCTAATATTAGTCTATAAGAAATGAATTCTTATGTGTGTGTGTGTGTGTGTGTGTGTGTGTGTTCGAGTATGGTTTTTTCTGGACCAAGTCTATCTTATCTATATCACGAACTCTTTTCCTTGGTTAACAATATTTGTAGTTTTACCGATATCCGCGGGTTCTTTAATTTTCTTTTTCCCTCATAGAGGAAAT
>JAOSBK010000009.1:1064373-1075640 GCA_027568895.1 Erythroxylum shatona | reverse complement strand
CCAAGATCACTCTTTCAACTCCTTCTACTCCTCACTTTCAATAACATCACATTTAAAAACAATCCTACCCGGAAATTATCAATGAATGCATGTACACTTATTATTGTGCAAAGATTCAATATTCATGTGCAGATATACTAACATTATGCATGAGCACGAAAATGCATTATCTTAATTTCTCTTTGATCTTGCACGTACTGAAATTTTGGGTCATAACCCTTAATATGGGGATGGGATGTTACACTTCACGCCCCCAAACTAGCCACAGCTCTTTAGCCAAAATGCAGACCTAACGTTCACGCCTGTGCCTCCACGCTTGCCTTCAAACCTAGTTGCTGCCATCTACTATGCATTGATGGGACAAATAAATGTCTCCCCCCTTTAAAACCTTGTTCATGCTTCTAATCTCCGCGCCTCCTCCCCTATGCCCCTGAAATGCAGTCTTATATGCGTTCAATGCAAAACATAACACATGCGTTGCGTTTAATGCATATGCAGATGCATGTGTTGTGCTTAATGCATATGCATTGTGTTGAACACATAGGCTTTCCCAGCAAGACTACACTGCATTTTGTTATGTTACAATGTCATTTTTTGTCCTTTTTTTTTTCAGCTGCTTGCTTTTAAACTTTTTCTTCTTCTTTGTGTTCCACTTTTCTTGTCTTTTAATTTTCTTCTTCTTGTTCCATGAAGACAAGTAAAAATTGATCTTCAGAAAATAACCCAAATGCAGTACTTTCAACTCACTTTAATTTATTTGCTTCCAAATTGTACCTAAAATCATATATGAATTAAAGTGAGTCTCTTAAACATTTTCGTATCACTAATCGCTAATTATAAATGATTAAATATATCAACAAATTAACCACACATTAGATACTTACTATCTTCTCTTAGATACATACCTTAAATAAAAAGATACTTGTTTTAATTCAAATGTAAGTGCTTTTTATGTAGAGGTAGGCGATTAAGCTTTCCTTCTCCAAAATCCTCAAAATCTTAAAAAACTTGCAAATTATAACTCTCCCCTTCTAGCTTTAAAGCACAAATCTTAATGTTAGACTCCTTTTTATCATCCATTCCTAAAACTAGACATGCTTCTAGAGGAACCTCATAAGTACCTTTCGGAAAGGTCACATACACAATAGATACAATCATATCAATCTTGTATGTTTCATTAAGGATAAGACCTCTCAAAGGTTTGAATATGGTGAATTTGTCTTTGTCATCTCCACTATTAATGACAACTTACCCTCATCTATATTAATTATTGCCTCTTCATTAACCAAAAATGGTTTCTCTAAGATGAGGGGATCCCAATGTCATACTTTATTTCTATTATAAAAAAGCTAGCAAGAAAGATAAATTATCTTAATTTAACAAGTAAGCCTTCTATTACCCTACATGGATACCTAATAGACTGATTTGCTAATTGAAATGATGTTGTAGTTAGCTTGAGTTCTCTAATTCTAAACTTCTTAGAAAAAAAGTTATTATATTAAAATTGGTTCCAAAGTCACATAAAGAATTATAAACATTTGAAGCACCAAAATAATAATTAATCATAAAACTCCTTAGATCTTTCTACTTCAAAAGTAACCTGCTTTATATTATCACACTATAGTCCTCAATTCAGGGCACCCCTGTATACTCATAAATTTTTCTTTTATTTTTGACAATCTACTTCAAACACTTTGCATAATATGAAATTTAAGCTAATTTTTCAATGAAAGGGGATGTTAATGTGTAATTTTTTGAAAATTTCCAAGAATTTCTTAAAGTTATCATTATCTTTTTTCTTATTCAACCTTTGAGGGTATCTAATGGGTAGCAAATAAGGCTTTTGGTATATCTTAAAGACCGACACCAAATATAGGTGAGATTGGTGTTGATTTTATTCTATCCACTTTGTTGCACAGCTCTAGACTAACACTAGTGCTAGATGTGATTGAGAACGATGTAGATTTTGTTATATGTCCTCTATAATTTTCCTTTTCCTTAACTTTTCCTAACAGTTTTACTTCCTAATTTCTATCGGTATATGTATCAACCTCAAGTTAATTACTACTAGATGGTTATCCTTAATGTCGTTCACTTTTAGTCTTGGCCAATTGTGTAACTTACAACTCCAAATTGTGAATAGACTAATTTGATTGACTTTAGTACTTTTTTAATGTTCCTTAAATTATCTAATTGTTATAATTATGCAACAACATGTATATGTAGGAGAAAGGGGTCATTCATTACTTTCTTTCCTCTATAGGTAGTTATGTAATTGGCATTTTTGTAGTAGTTTGTGGTTGGCTTATGTTCAAGTATGCATACTTGCCATACTAATAAATGCCTCCCTTTTACTTATGTCATGATTCCAAAGCATTTTCATCCAATCAAAGAGATCATCTACGTATGATGCTCTAAGTCTAAAAATACTTAAATACGATAAAGGGGTGCTTTTAATTTTTCTCTTACCACTTTGGTTAATAAGTTCCTTGATAAGATATCAAATAATCTCCTTGACCTTCTCACTAGTTTTTAGTCTCTTTTGTGATAATGCTAATATAAATATGATATGTTAAGGTGAGGTTGTCATAGATGAATTGTATCATCAGCTACAGTGAGTATTGGTGATGTGATGACTAGCTAAACATGTTTATATCTTTCCCAATTTCATGTGATGTAGAAAGAACATTTATTGTTGTTTTACCACAAACACACAGTGTAACTATAACTAACATCGGTAAATATGGATTGATCATATGAGGACTAGAATTACTAGTAATAGCCATCTTTTATTATCCAATTAAACTAATTATAATGATGATGATCAATCAAATTCTAAATTAAATCAATAAACTAAAACAAATCAACACAATTATCTATCAATAATGGAGATTAAACTAAGAAACAATCAACAAAGATATTGGTACTCAGATTGCAAATTCCTTAGGACTTCTCATACAAATAAGACTTCATGCAATAATTAAACCTAACATTCATATGCTTATAAAAATTCCTTAATTATAGTATTATCTTTTTCAAGATTATTAACAACTAATCCTTGGTTGACAAATTGAAATCTCTTTCTAATTAAAACTCCTAGAATTATATTAACTAATTTGTGAATTCCTCTATTAAGTTTGACGCTAATCTGAAAATTTTATGTTAATCTATCTCTAAGATTGCATCCAAATCTTTTTGATTATGATAAATCAATTCATATAAAGTATTTCTCATTCACAATTACATGAAATAAAATATGAATTAATATACCAATAGTATTAATTCAAAAACAATATAGAACACATAATTGAATCTCAATAAAATTGAAAAATAAATTCAATTGAATTAAATTCGCTACACTATTCATTTTAGGGTTCATCTTATCCAGGTACCATAATGATTTAGTTCCTTATAATAAAATACATAGCACCAAAATTAAAGGAAAAATAGAAAATCAAAAGAAACATGATGAAATCACTTTTAATCTTTATGAAATTCACTTAAGATAAATGGCAATTTACTCCAATATCATCTCCTTGCTTGTTCTTTATTTTTTATGGTTCTAGGTCATCTTATTGTTCCTTCAATTTTGTCTTTTATAGTTTCAAAATTACATTTACTTAAAAAATACAAAATTTTAATTTGGAGCAAACATATACATAAACACGGTCTCAAAATGTGAACAAAGGAAAGTACATAAGTGTGTACTATTCAAACACGGGCATGTTCATGGTTGTGTAACTCCTTGAAGAAAATTGTCTTCATGTAAAATATGGTTATTGCTTGGAATTAAGAAACAATAAAGAACAAAGGCAAGTACATAGTTATATGCTAGGCGTGTACTTTTCCTACAACTTCATAACTAAATCAAAATAGCTCCAAATTGCCTCCAATCTTGCCTAAATTCATTCCTTTTGCCCTAAGTAAGTAAATTATGAATTGAAAATGAAATATGAATGAATTAAGTACTAAAAATAATAGAAACACTCAAATAAACAAGCTAAATGCACTACATATAAAGCTAAAATATGAACAATTAAACACTTATCAAACTCTCCCGTACTTAGCAATTGCTTATCCTCAAAGAATTCAATTTTGTTACTCTTAATTTAATATAAAGCAACTTTGTGAAAGAATTAAACCTATTGAAGATATCAATCAAGATTCTCCATTATTCATTCTATTGTAAAGATCATTGAATTTTTAAGCATTTAGTTACTTGCATCAAATTATAAATCAATCCAATTCACTCCATAATTCTTTAAATTTGAACTCAATTCCCGTCATTCCACTTAATGGATGAGGTGAAATACTTGATAAATCTTTCTTAAAAATTTAAACATTTCCATACCCCTTACTTTAAAAAATTAAATTTAAACTACATAAGAGCATTTAAAAGCTTGTTTGAAAAGCCACTTGGCTTTTTAATGTAAGCGTAGACACTTTGTCATAGATACCCTCAATTACTCAACTAGGTCACTATCTCAAATGGCTACTAGCTCCACTCATTAACTTTGACTTTTTTATTGGTGCAAAGATGGCAAAGTGAAGTTATTTATGATTGTTTATTCACATAGTACTACTTTTTCTTTTTTTAAAATTTTTATGTGTGGGGTAATGAAAATGATAAAAAAGAATTCACATTTAACTTAATGCGTGTACAAATTATACATAAAATTTCATAATGCGAATCAAGTATTCATTCTCAAAATTAATAAACTATATTGAATCAACTTAATCATAAAAACTTATAACAATTTGCCTTAAAAATCAAATTACAATCATAACCAAACTTGTGATGAATCCTTTTGATCAATATCCCTTTTCCATAAAATAAATTCTTTGAGTTAATTCATTATTATGCTAATTATAACAAAATTGGTAGACTTGACTGCTAAGCCCCTAAAAAACTTGATTGTTGTTTTACCGCAAGTGCACAATGTATATATAGCTAACACTAATGAGTACAGGTCGATTCCACGAGGACTACTATTGCTAGTACTAATTATATTTTTGTTATTTAATGTAACAAATTATAATGATAAGGATTAATAAATTTAAAAATTAAAGTAATAAACTATAAGAAATTAACACAATTAATTGACTAGAATATAGAAACCAATAAATAATCGATAAAGATAATAATACTGGATTGAAAATCGCCGTAGGACTTCTCATGCAAATAGGAATTCACACATTAATTTAACCAAAAGTTCATTAGACCATGTAATCCCTCAATTATGTTAATATCTTTCTTAAGATTATTAACAACTAATCCTAAGTTGATTAATTGAAATCTCTTTCTAGTTAAAAATCTTAGAATTGCATTAATTAATTTATGAATTTCTTTATTAGGTATGACACTAGTTTGAAAGATTTGTCAATCTATCTTAAGGATTGGATGAAACACTTTTCAATTATGCTAGATCAATGCATTCAAAGTATTTCTAAATCTCAATTGCATTAAATAAAACATAAATTAATATACTAACAATATTAATTTAAGAATAATGAATAACACATAATTGAATCTTAATGAAACAAAGGAATAGATTAAATTAAATTGAAGTTGCTCCACTATCCATCTTAGGGTTTATCTTATCTAAGTACCATAATGATTTAACTCCTTATAATGAAAGACATAAAACATCAAAATTAAAGTAAAAATAGAAAAGAAACATGATGAAATCCATTGTAATCTTCATGAAATTCAATTTAGATCGATGGAAATCTACTTTAGTATTGTTAGACCCAAATTTTTTAATTTTTATTGATTTGTTTGTTTAATTATTCATTTATTTTTTGTTGTTTATTTATTTATTTTTAGAATTGGATCATTAAATTTAGTAAGCATGAATAGAGATTAGAATTTGATGGAAAGATCAAAATTAAGTTAGAATTAAATATGGTGTTTAAGAAGATTAAAGGAGTTAGAGACATAAAAGACAAAGAAGGGGCAAAATGGGAAGGACAAGGTAAATGAAGGGAAAATTTGGAAGATTTGACTAAAATGTGGTATTGAATTAGAAGAAGAAGAGAGAAAGCCATGGGTGTGAGAATAAAAGAAGAAGAAGAGAAAATCAAGTTAGGGTTTTGGAGATCTTGAAGAGTTTGAAGCAAAATAATTAAGTATAAGCATTAACCCTTCTTGATTGTTGGATGAACCATATTTAATGATAGTTAGAAGTGAAAATGAAGATAAATGTGTGTAGGAAGTTGTTTTTGAATGGTATATGAAAATGTTTTAATATTTTAGGGTTAATGATCAAAGATAGATCATGGTGTATTTGTCAATGATTTTTGGTTGAAATGAAGTTGAAAATGAAGTAGAAAGGATGATTTTTGTATAAGATGTGTTAAGTGTAAGATGTTGCGGGTGAGAAATATGAAAAATGGGACAAAAGGGCTAGAAATTCGTAAGTTTCTATGGAAGAGGCTTCGCTGCGGCGACGTCGAATTTTCCTACACCAAACATACTTTAGTATTTTAAGCATAACTTTTTCTGTAGTTATCCAAATGGAGTGATTTTTAATTTAAGGTAAACTAGAGACATGAGCTACAAGTTTTTTGAAAAAAATAAAGTTTAAATTCAGTCTTTAAGAATTCCAATTTTGGTAAGGAATTTGAGCACAAACTATTGTTTTAATATAAGAACAGTCCAAAAATGTTTGGACTAGATTAAATGAGAAATTGTTGTGTTTAGGAAATCAAGAAAACCTTACCCAAGAGCAAGAGGAAAAGCAATCTTAAGCTTGGAATTCAAACGAAATTAGGTGGGTAATATATTTATAGTTATTACGTAATTGGGAAAATTCTTGCCTATATGTGTATATGTTGATTTGCTTAAACTTGATTCACTTGATATTGATATCGTTGTGAATGTTTGAAAATGCATTGTGATTTATTAATTGTGATCAAGTTATGCCATTGAAACATGTCATGGCATTTGGTATGAATGAAAAGATGAGAAAGCATGAAAGTATGAGCATATGATAAAATCATTTGAGCATGATTATGTACTTTTGTTTGGGCGAGAGTGGAACCATTCTATTTGTCACGTGCATGTTGACAAGAGCCTTCTCTCGACTGCTCGCTTGTGACATATGAGCTTTAAAAATGGACTCATTCTATTTATGGTGTAAACTTCAGTTTCTCCATTCTGTTTCCATGGAACCCTTGAGCCATTTGTTTGTGCATTGCATCCTTAAATTATCAAGTATGATGTATTTACGTGCTATGCATAATGGTTAAAGCCTATGTTATGGGTTATGTGATGACTTGCTTGATTATGAGTTTTTGAGCTAAATTGAGAATGCCTAAATTGTTAGACACACACACACACACACACACACACACACACATATATATACATATGTTTGAATTCATGGCAAATTACTGATGGTTATAAATATATTAGCCACTGAGCTGTGTAGATCAACCTATTATTTTCCCTCCTCAGGTGTGGAACAAGATGATAGTTGTTCCTTACAAGGCATTGAAAACTCTAAGATAGTTAGTGACTTTGTACTAAGTTAGTGACTTATCGGATAGCGTTATAGGCATATCAATATTAAGCATCATTTTGTATTTGTATTAAGCTTTGATATGTATGATGTTATGTAAGTAAAGTTTGTTCAAACTCTTTGGAATTAGTAATGAAATGAAGAATTGAAGTTTCTTTTATGTATGATTATGTTTAGCTTATGGTTAAGTTTGGATGGTTAGATTTGAATGTATATGCTTGTTTAGAATGTTTGAATGTTGGAGTCTGGGTTTCAGATTCTGAGGGTTTCGCCGTGACAAAACCAGAGGTTTGCCACGACAAACCATTCTGAAGGCGACTTCTCCATGGTGAAGAATGACTTTCGCCATGGCATATTTGACCCGAAGGGGCTAGGAGATTACTCCTAGGTGTTCATCGTGGCGAACATTTTCTTGCCGCTGTGAACTCACCACAGTACATGCTGCCACTTCTCTTTACTATTTGAATCCTTTCGACCCTCCTCTCGTATGATCCTTACCCGACAACCCCGAGCGGTCACCTCGGGATAGGTAACGGGACTCGAGCCTAACATTCTTTGGTATAAGAGCAAGAGTTGGACTCTAGAAATACGGGGTAATGAAGATCACATTTTATGACTCCAAATGTTAGGCTTCAGAAACAAGTATCGTCTTCTTACTTGTTCTTAAATTTTCCTTTTGCCCATTCTTGGTTAGCTAATTATGCCTCTTGAGGTTCCTATTTGCTTTGACCTTCAATTTTGCCCTCTATAGTTAAAAATTAGGATTTTTAGTGGTATATAGGTAAGTAAACAACTATTTACTTGGTCGTGTACTTAAAAAAAACATGAAATCTCAATCTGGATTGAACATATGCATAAACACAAGCTCAAAATGTGAGCACAAGAAAATACAGGCATTTATTGATCAAACATAGACATTTTCATAGTTGTGTAACTCTTTGAAACTTTAAGATAACTTATCTTTGTATGAAACATGGCTAGGTTACTTGGAATTTCGAAATACAAAAGAAATGGGTAAGTACATAGCCATGTTCTTAGTCGTGTACTTTTCTTACTACTTCATAACTTAATCAAAGTAGCTCCAAATCATTCCAAACTTGCCTAAATTCTTTCCTTTTACTTCAAATAAGTGAACTATGACTTGAAAACGAAATATGAATGAATTAGTTACTAGAAACAATAAAAGCACTCAAATAAACAAGTGAAATATGGTAAATATAAACCCTAAACTATGACTAGTTAAACACTTATCAAACTCCCCCACACTTAAGCATGTATTTGTACTTAAGCAAATCAATTTTATTACTCTCAACTTATTAACAAACAACTTTGAGAAAGCATTAAATACATCGAAGATATCCATTAAGATCCTCTATTATTTATTCAATTGTAAACTTTATTGAATTGTTAAGTAATTACTTGTATCAAATGATAAATAAATCCAATTCACTCTATAATTCATCAAATTTCAATTCATATCTTACCAATCCACTTAATGTATAAAGTAAACATAGATTAAAAACTGATAAAAACCTTTAAACATTTTCATATCCCTTATTTATGAAAAAAAAACTAAATTTAAACAACATAGAAGAATTTAGAAGTTTGTTCGAAAACTTACCAGGCCTTTTGATGAGAGAGTAAACACAGTGTCATAAATACTCCTGGTTACTCAACCAAGTCACTATCTTAAATGGCTACTAGTACCGCTATTTAACTTTGACCATTTTATTGGTATAAAGCTAATAGAGTAAAATTATTTATGCCTGTTTATTCACATACTATTATTTTTCCTTTTTTATTTTGATGTGTGGCGTAATGAAATTTCTTTAAAAGAATTCACATTTAACTCGATGTATGTATAAGTTATATATAAAGCATCATAATGCAAATCAAATATATGTTATCAAAATTAATAAACTAAACTGAAATTAACTTAATCATCAAAACTCAAAACCATTTTCCTAAACAAATCAAATCACAATCATAACCAAACATAGGTGAATCATTTTGACAAACATACCCTTTTAAAAAATAAATTCCCAGGATTATTCATTATTAAGCTAATTAAAAAAATTGACAAGCTTGACTGTTAAGTCCCTCAAACACTTGATTGTTGTTCAACCGCAAAGGTATAGTGTAGTTGCAGCAAGCACTGGCAAGTATGGGTCGATCCCATAAGGACCAAAATTGGTAGTACTAACCATCTTTCTATTATCTACTATAAAAAATTATAATGATGATAATTTATCAAATTCAAAATTAAAATAATAAAATAAAATAAATCAAAACCATTAACTAACTAGAAGAGATTAAATTAATAAACAATCAATAAACATGGTGGTGCCTAGATTGCGAATCCCTAAGGAATTCTTATTCAAATCAAACTTCACACTCTAGTTTACCCTAATGTTCATTAAATTGTGGAAATTCCTTAATTATGTTAATATCATTACCAAGATTATTAAAAAATAATCCTAGGTTGATTAATTGAAATCTCTTTTTGACCCTAATTCGAAAGATTCATGTCAACCTTTCTCTAGGATTACATGTAACTCTTTTTCATTATACTAGATCAATCAATACCAAGGATTTTTCAATCTCAATTGTATGAAATCAAATACAAATTAATATATGATAATATTGATTTAAGAAAAACAAAGAGCATATAATTGAATCTCAATAAAATTAAAGAATAAACTATGTTAAATTGAAATCATTACACTATCTATCTCGGGGTTCATCTTATCTAAGTACCATAATGATTTTGTTCCTCATAATAAAATACATAGTGTTGGGCACCGATTCCAGAACCCAAATCTTACTGTGATACCACAACTATTGGACCCCGCTTTCGGAGCCCAACATTCGAAGTCATAAAACGTGTGCTTGTACTTGTTACCATGTATGGTTATTCCAATTACATCCTCGATTCATCTTCATTCTCGGATACCGTAAGTGTCAGGCCCTATTTTCTGAATTATTCTTATACTGAAGCAAATATTCTATACTCAACTTCCATCTAGATATTAAACATCTTAGAGGCCGAATTAAAATTCGACCTCTTCATATAATTTGTAAACCTACGTCTCTAGTTTTCTCCACATCAAAAATCATCTTAGTTGAAACCCTACAGATCCAGATATATTCAAAATGCCGAAGCATATTCAGTAAAATAACATCAGTTCATACTATTCCAACAAATTCCTTTACTTTCCTTTAATCAAAACCTTTTTCCATCAATTCAGAATGCTTCCAATTTTTGTGGAGAGATAGCACAATGTGTGTTAGGATCTGTTCCTTCAAGAATCACTTAATTTGGAGGTCAGATAACAAAGATTGATCAAAGGAAATCAAACAAGGTTCCGTCCTCAATCATATTAAACCTATTTTGGGACAAATGGCATAACTTGCTCTTGGGATATCAGGTCAAGGTCATTAAAGGGGACTTCCATATCTGCATCTTTCATGAAGACATTGAAGTGAGATTTTATCATCTAAAGGATCAGAATTGTGAAGTGAATCATGTTAAGTCTAAATGACTTTACTTAAGATATGATTTTGATGTATAACAAAGAGAATCAATAAAAAGAAAGTCAGACAGACGAAGTCAGATAGACGAAGTCAGACAGACGAAGCAAGACAGACGAAGTCAGATAGACGAAGTCAGACGCAGACGCTAAGAAAGACAGACGCAAATAGCAAAGCAGACGCAGACGCTAAGAAAGACAGACGCAAATAGCA
>JAOSBK010000009.1:1012700-1029832 GCA_027568895.1 Erythroxylum shatona | reverse complement strand
CGCTTTGAGATCCGATTTGCTTTCGGGTTCGTGTTTGCTTCCGCATGTTGTGATTCGATCTATTCTATTTGAATCCGCTTTGTTTCCTTTGTTTTTCGGTTGGGGTCCGGTTTTCGGATCGGGTCCCAACATTCACCACTACTCCTCTCCTCAGACTACGTAGGGAAAGTCCTGGCACTCCTCTCTGGCATAGAAGTACCACCTCCCCCTTGAACTATTCTCTCGCCTTTCTCTTTTTGCTCACAGCACTCTTAATGTTCTCAATGTTCTCCACCCTCAAAGCTACCTCAACCAGCTATTGGAAATCATAAAAATTCTGCACCACTACTTTCTCTCTGATAGCTAAGTGTAACCCCGATTCGAATCTACGACATTTAGCTGCGTCACTCATCATCATCTCTGTTTTATATCGAGAGAGCTGTGTAAACCAGTGCTCATATTCACTCACCGTCATTTCCCTCTGGGTGAGACTCAAGAACTCCCTCTATTTTTGCTGAATGTACACCTCAGATAGGTATTTCTTCTTGTAAACAGTTAAGAAGTCCTTCCATGCCAGCATTGGTGGTCTCATCTGACTCCCTGGCACACTCTCCCACCAATGCAGAGCATCTCCCTGTAACAGGCTTACACTGTATACAACTTTCTTATCATCCTCACAATCCATCTTATCCAGTATTCTCTCGGTCTTTCTCAACCAAGTCTCAGCTTCTTTTGGATCCGTTGTCCCATAGAAATCCGTTGCCCCATACTTCTTGAGCTTGTCAAATTGTTTCCCTTTCTTGGCTGGGGTTGAAGCAGAAGATTGTGGCATCTAGCCCATGGCCTAAGCAATGGCCTGAGAAAATGCCTGAAACATCTTCGGATCCAGTGGAGCAGGCACTTGTTCCTGCGGAAGAGGAGACTCCCACGACTGTGACCAAACAGGCTCAATACCTTGCCCTACAGAAGCCTTAGCATTCACTGAGGCTACAGACTCATCAGTACTCTCTTCCCTTGGTGGAGAGTCAGGTGCAATTGATCCTTACAATACTTTTCGTGTCCTTCTACGAGGTGGCATCTTATTCCTTCAATATGAACGCTAACTATTATCTTACATTTCATTCTAAATTTTCTAATCCTTATATGTATGCATGACATGCATGTCACTTAATGCAATTCAATCACTTCACAATACTGCAAATAATCATATAACATAACAGTTCATTGCACTATGCATTCTAATCCTAGGAAACAACCTAGGCTCTGATACCAAACAATGCTGGACCCTGCTTCTGAAGCCCAACATTCGGAATCAAACGCAGAAGTAGTACTTGCCCTCAACTATACTAAACCTGTTTCGGGATATTTGGAAAAATTTTCTCTAGAGACCTCAGATTAAGGTCTTCTTTAGATCAATAGAAAGAGGACTTCAAGATCTACAACTTTCATGAAGACCTTGAATACCAAATGTCATCTAAAGGGAGAAATTTGCACCAGAAGATGTTCTGGTCAAACTAAGATGAAATAGAAAGTCAAACTAAGACGATAGGTGAGACGAATTGGAAAAATGGTCATAACTTTCTCTAGAGAACTCCAATTAAGGTGTTCTTTGGATCAATAAAAAGAGGACTTCAATTATCTTATTATTTGTAACAAGTGAAATCAGTAATAATCATCTCTCACCGACTACAAAACTTTTTATATTAAGTTACTCGGTTGTAAGTAATCCTGAGATTGATAGAACCTCATTCAAAAGTTACTGACTAACTATGATGGAAATTTGTTCTACTTTAATGGATTTTCTTATAAACAGAAGAAATAATATGAAGAATCATGGCCTTTAGTTTATTAGGAACGGCACGGTTTTTGCAATTTTAAATTACAGGAGTCACTTTAGCATATACCAATCAACATTAACTTCCAAGATAAACCTAGCCCAAGAAGCTATCTCATGTATCAATCAACTTAAGATAAACCTAGCCCACGAAGCTATCTTAAAACTTCCTTACCTACCCAGTCCAATATTTTTTGTTTTAAGAGGAAGCGGTTAGCAAACAAATTAATGTTGGAGTTGCTTTTTCTATTTATTCAAGATTCTAGATGTGAAAGAAGGTTGATAGGAAGTAAGGCAAAGCTTTGAATTCTTATTCTGACATGAAGCTTCACTAGTTATCAGGCATACTCTCAGTTTTCAAAATGGCTTGCCAAATTTACATTTGGACAACTAACATCATAATTCACAATAATTCACTACAGATATATTTTGGCACTCAATCATAGCTTAAACACAAGAACCAAGTTCCTAATTTTGCTGTTTATTAGAAATAAGAGTGAAAGAAAAATTAAACATGACTATATCTTAGGAGTTGTCTCTCTAAAACACTTCGGGACAATTATTCCCTGCATTGTCTAGTAATTAATACAAAATGAATTAGGAAGCAAGATTAGCTTTTTATCACTTCCTTTAATACGATATCCCTAATTTAAATTTGATTTATACGAACACTAGATAATAATAACAAATATTTTAGGTGTTTTCATATTGAACCATCCCATCGACTTTGGGAAATATATTCCTTAAAAGTTTTTTTTCTTTGTTTACATTCATATTAGCATAAAAGGATGGCATGATGAAATTGGGATGATACAAGTAATTGGAGTTGTTGATTTTGCATCAGCATGCAATACAAACTAAACATGTCTGCTTCATATCCATTTTCTACCGTTTTACTCTTTGCCTTCTAGTTTAATAGATTAACATGGTACAAGAAAGTAAGCTTTCATAACCTGAAAAATTAAGCCTTCATAACCTGAATTTTGACAAGAAAGCTGCACAAAAAAAAAATCCATATTAATATTTATGAAATTTATAACCTGGAAGTAGTTTTACTCAGTTAACATATTTTTCTAAACCTTACATTTCATGTGTACACAGTCATGTATTCTTACCTTTAATGCATGTCAAGCAATATTCATCAACTAAAAAACAATTTATGCCTTCAAATTATCATTGCAACTCGTGTCATAGGAGGAGCATAGAGTGAAAGATCTCTAAATGCTTATTAAATGATGTTATGATTGCATGGCATTCAATATTATTTACGATTACAATATTACTGAAGTTTGATTATGTATGCAATCGGTGAAATAAACAGACTATAATGTATGTCGGTCTTATTAGTTATTCTGAACCTTGTTTAGATTCCATGCATCTATAAAGCACGTAAAGTTATAAACCTCATTGCTAATTTGTTTCCATATTGTAAAGCAATGGCTGAACTAGTACACAATAACCATGAACAGGGAGTGGACCAAAGCAATGCAGAATCTGTTAATTCCTTGGACAGAAAGTGCCATAGCGCGTTCCCATCAAAACTATTGGAAAAAATACTAACCCAACTGCTTCTGTGTATATTAAACATATTAACTCGTAAACAGTGGATTGGGCGCATTGGATTGGATTGGATTAGAGAACACCCCTTTATATCTAATAATACTGTTCAAACTAGAATCTAGTTTATGGAATAGACAGACAACCAAGAATCTAAGGCAAGCTTAAACACTGTTCCGAAAGCGAATACAACTAAAATTTTGTTTTTCTCTTCTGGAAGAACCTTGAATTCCTCCTCCACTAAACAAAACCTTGATTAATACAATTAAAGTACAACACCAAGTGGGAACTAACTAACATAATTTTCATACGACAAAAGTAGTAGAATAAAAATAAATCCTAAATCTTTAGAGAGTATCAATCAAGTAACTTGGAGTAACAAAGTTGGTAGTGGAGCAATGGAGAAAGATAATGTAATTAGAGGCCTTGTATAAAGAAAGTTTTTACTTAGCAATGCATTCTTGAATAACAAGAAATTGTTTGTTTATACAGTTGCTCTTTTCATAAAATATTCAATTCTTTGCAAAATTTTGAGCTGATTTACTGTCAATCATGATATTTATTATTTCTATTTGTTCTAAGTGAAACTTTTTTAATGAAATTCTCAACTACATAACATGACAAGTATAAGAAGTAATTGTAACATATTCGAATTCACTTGTAGAGAGTATGACTATTGGTTGTTTCTTTGACCACCAAGAAATTATATTATTTTTAGAAAAAGAAACGAATCTATTAGTAATTTTACAAAAAAAAATCAAATTAAAGTATTTAAAAGATAAGTAACATATGTCATAGTCAATAATACCTTTGAGAACCCTTTTTTTTGACTATCTTGAAATGAACTTTAGAAGATGTCTTCATAAATTAACTAATACATCTAACTGCAAATAAGATATCTAGCCTTGTGTAAGTTAAGTGCCTCAATTTTTTAATAAGATTTTTAAACAAAGATGAATTTACACTCTTTTGCTCAATGAAAGTTGGAT
Source organism: Erythroxylum shatona (assembly GCA_027568895.1). Classification (NCBI taxonomy): domain Eukaryota; kingdom Viridiplantae; phylum Streptophyta; class Magnoliopsida; order Malpighiales; family Erythroxylaceae; genus Erythroxylum; species Erythroxylum shatona. The sequence continues at coordinate 1,025,473 of JAOSBK010000009.1, read as the reverse complement.
AGCTTTATTTCATACTCTTAGTGTTAATCAGCTTACTATCAAACATCTTAAACTTTTTAAGCACCTTCTTTTACATAACTTTCGTGAGTAATGAAAACTACATCCTTTATTTATTTCACCTCGATTACCAAGTATTAAGGAACCAATCCTATATCCCTCAAACTCTTACTCTTCAAACATCTTTATGTTACTGCTTATATAGATAACATCATTTATATAGATACAAGAAAATAAAATATCATCTTTATTCTTTTAACATAAAAAGCATATTAGTATAAGCATCTAATAAAACTTTTATTATGAAGATAATTGTTAAATCGGCTGTTATAAACTCTTAATGCTTGTATAAGTCCATACAATTACTTTTTTTACTTTAATACTTCAGTTTCTTAATGTAAACTTCTACTTTTAAATAACCATTAAGGAAAGTAGACTAGGCATCTACTTAATGACTCCTCTAACAAATTGTTTGGCAATATGGATGAATATGTCAATGCCTTATCTTTTATTTTTATCATTTGATGACAAGTCTTACCTTATATCTTTTTGCATTACCATTAACATTTTCATTGAACTAGTATACCCATTTGACTCAAAAGACATGATGAGCACTTAGAAGAAATCTAGTTCTTATATATCATTTCTTTCGATGGCTTGAATTTTGTCATTTGTTGTATAGATACATTTTTCATTCTGACTAATATCTTCAAAATTTAAAATCTCAATATTTATATACACAAAACAAGTTAGGATTGTCATAAATTAAGTCTTTGAATAATATCTTTTTTCTCTTCATCTTTAAAATAGGGAATGAAATCATAAGATCCCTCTATTTGAGAGCTATAATTCTAAGATAATTCTTCATTAAATTAAATTTCTCTACTAATGACAATATGTCAAAATTTTAGGGTGAACAACTTGTAGCTTTTTAAGTTTGACCCATATCTAAAAAAATAAATTTCTTATTTTGATTATTAATTTTGGGCTTTTCTTAGAATATTCTCAAGTGTGAAGCAAAAGGATTCTTCTACTCTATGTTTCTAATGGAGTGACATCTTTTAATCTTGTTTTTGGAATACAACATGAACATCTTGGGTGGTTTTGTTAATTCTGTTCAGTTAGTTCACCACTCCTAGGACTAGTGAAGTAATATGAAATAAAATTACTATCCTTCACTAAGAATGTCTCAAACTCAACCCTTAAAGTTTGAATTTGTATATAATTGATCTTATTAACTATCATCACTAAATTTTGGAGAGTTTCCTATGTCCTCTTTGATTTGGCTTCACTGGCTATCTATTAGGATATTTATTCATCCAAACCTCGATGAATGAGGGTAAGGGCACTATGACATCTCACCCTTTCCCTCTTTAAGGCTTCCTTTTTAGATTTAGTTCATAACACCTCATCTTGAGGGTCTATGCATCCTTAGTTTGCTATAACCTATATGCCTTATGAGTCAAGAATGACCTTCATTCTAAGTGTTTGATTCTTATAATTGAATTTGGTGAGTTGTGGATTATGGAAAGATATAGACTTCTTTTGATATCATAGTTAGTTATGATACTAATTTATCAGAAAAATAATATGCTACAAACACTTACACAGTCGAACGAATAATGAAGAGTATTCTTAGAATAGACTTTTTATTCTAGCTTCTCTTGCATAAAACAAAGCATTGCATAACTATCAACATAATCAATAAAGAAATATAGGCTAACCAACTTAAAGCCACTTAATGAAGGAAATAATTTCATTGATATAACAAAATTGGCATAACAAAATATTTTTCAGTTTTTCTCTATTTTTTCATAACTCTCTTTAAGTAACTATAAATTGCTTAAACTTATATTTCTTTGAAGTTATACACCCACAGATTAAAAATAACTCTTAAATTAGTTGAATTGATTGAGATTTGACTATTAATTACTTATTAAAAATTATTTTATAATTTCAAAAGTTAATTTTATTTCCAATAAGAATACCTTATTAACTAAGTCCACATCTTCATAGGTGAAAAAATTTAGAAAATACTAAAAACTTACTTTACACTTTTTTTCAATATTATAAGATTGTGGTTTAACCTACTCTTAGGAATAAATTAACTAATAGAAAAAAATTTAAACAACATAAAAAATATATCATATAAATATATATATAAAATATGAGATGATTATAAGATGCACAGTTTGTAAGTTGCATGGAGTAAAATTGTCATTATCAACTAATCATATTCCAATCTAAGAATTGAGGAGATAGTGGGAAATTGGAAAGGATTAAAGTACCTCTATTAACATTTTTGTATAATCGATTTATCATTTGAGCAATACTTTACCCCATGAACATAATAAGTATAAAAAATTACTATGCTAACAAAAAAAATTAAAATTTAGACGCAAAATATGGAAGTTGTATAACATAATAATCCTTAAAGTAATATAAGTTGAATAATACAAAGGTTTAATATCATTAAAGGTTTTTATAAAACTACTCTTTTTCCAAAACAAAAAGAAAATTCTTAAAAGAATTTAGTTAAAGAGGTATTTTTAATTTAATTATTATGTTTTGAATTTTATATTGCATTATACTATGAATTTTAATTAGGGATTATAAATTACAAAGTTTAAAACATTTTTAGATTTTTTTCATTTTAGTGCCCAATCTAAAAGTTTTCAATTAAATATCTAAACTTTTAAAACTGACAACTTAGTTTAAAAGGTTATTTTTATTAATTATTTTCATTGATATGGGTGATAGAACAATGTAAAGACTAGCATTTGAAAAAGCTACATGACATCTTCTCCCCCAAATAGTTTGAGTATTAAATAAGTGACAATATTTCCAATACATAATCATTTATGTGTTAACCATATGAGGCTCAAAATCTATATTAATAATGATGAAGAGCCAAATAAACCCTTCAAAGTTAGTCTTTCCATTGCTATATAAACTATATCAACACAATGTTAATAAAGACAATTTTTTTAAAATGAGTTATTTCTCCAAAATTTAGTCTTTATGTTGATATATCATCTACATTAGAAAAATTTTAATGAAAATAATAATTTGAAATTAGTTGTCCAATTCTTAAAGTTTGGATAATTAATTAAAAACTTTAAAGAGTGGACATAGAAGTAAAAAATATAAAAATGTTCAAAGTTTGTTTTTATTTCATATAATTATTATGAGATTATAGGGCATGTTTTATTTAAGATATATTTTGCATTTTGTTTTCATTTTTAAATTAGTAAAAATATTTTAGTTGATTTTTTATATTTTTGGCCTTGTGTCATAATCTAATTCCATTATTAACTAGATAACTATTACTTAATAATTATTTAAAATTAAATGCTACTAAAAGTTATGGTTTTTATAATTCAATTATTCAACTCATTCAATTATTTATTTTGATAAAAAAATAGAATTTCTTGTTAGCATTATCCGAAAAATATTATTAAAAATTAATTTATCTCTAATTGTATTTAATAATTTGTTACTAATTTCATTAGTAAAATGCAATTACATTCATATTAACATTCAAGTAGAATTTTAAAAAAGATAAGAATAAAAATATAATAAAAATAAAAATAAAATAGAAGTTAAATCAAATGACACATATAAAACTAATATATATTGTGGTTTATTTATCAACCAAATATTCACAAGAAGAGTACGAAAAGCTTACAAATGTAACTATTTGATAATTTTTGCTAGACAAATAGTATAGACAGCTAAGTCCAAAAGTGTGCTCCAAAGCGCTATTAAATCAAGTGTTGGAAACTTGAGAACTAACTAAAAAACGAAGTAAGCTAACAAATAACAAGAACCTTAACAAAATTTAAGAGATAATGAGTAACTCTTATGCTCCGACGACTATAGAAGTCTTCTCAGAAGATTAAGATTTTAAAAATTGAAAACCAACATGTTTGGACAGTGTTTGAAGGGTAAAACTCGCCATAGGGCAACAGCCAAGAATCATCCTTACTTTTAAGCACTCTTGGGCATTAGACATAGGAGATTTGAAAACTTTGTACCTATTAGATAGTTTGTGTACAATTTACATTGCACTTTTAGTTAATAAATATATAAAATAACACATACACACACACACACATATAATAGGGGTCTCTTATTGTAACTAATATGTTGTAAAAAGCAATAACTTGATCTCCATGAGCAAGAACCATAGAATTACAGAATCATAAACGAAATAAAAATAGCGAGTATTTTTCTTCTTGATAAAATTTCACAAGATGGAAGACAATTATGAAATCCTTGTCCTAAAACTAAGCTGTCCCTTTTCTTCAATTTGATGTAGCAGATTAAAACAGCAAGATCAAATTTCTAAAATTAAACTATTATTATATACATATCAACAATACTGTTACGAATTCTTTAACTTGGAAAAGAAAATTCTAATTTATAATTGAATAATCATATTATAAAACTATTTCTTTTTAATGTATTTGTTATTTATAATGTAACTAGTAACAAATTAGTGGCCATCATGACTTCTAGATTCTGAAACATGCATATCTAGTACAATCAACGTGTAGGAATCCAGGTTTTTGATCATTCAAATGTAACAAGGGATAAGGTTCATGCTAGATTTCTTCTTACTTTCTTGAAATTTGCAACGAGAATAACTGAAGATCAACACAAACACCATGAAATCATAGGGTGGTTGCATACGTAGAGAAAAATCAAGAAAGCAAAAGGATGAAAAGAACATAATGACATTGTGATTCATTTCTCACATTAAATGTGCAAATCTGCTATAGGAGATAGATGGATTAGTAATTTCAAAGTTATAGATGGATTAATTCAAAGTCTCACCACATACACCCATGGCTCACTTACAGCTGATGTGCACACCTAAAGCATGGTAGTGATGAGAATATCCAATTGCAAGAAGATGATTAGGAAGTTGAAAATACTCGGAGTGTGAATTTGTCTATCCTATCCTTATCATAACAAGAATAAGTGATATTTTGGATATATATTCTATCATTAGCATGATAAGCAATTTACACCATCACTCAGATTTTTCATTTGTAATATCGTGTATGTAAGACCTGAATCACGGCTATGAAGATTTATTTTCTAAATATTTCCTTACGTGGAGAATGCCACAGTTATTGCCAAGATCATTATCAATACACTTAGAAATAGCAATTATGACAAAACATAGATCACTCACGTTTGATTTTCTATATATTTTAGAGGCCTCACAATTATGATATGTCAAAAGATAAAAGGTAAACCTCAGGCTTTGTATTCTAAACAGTGTTTTTAATTGCGAAGTGCAATCATAATTCTGTCATAACACCGCCCTTGCTGTAGAATTTGTTATCGTATTTACAATTGCATATAAAGTGCTAAGGTGGATAAAGTTTACATTTGCATTTAAGCAGCAGACAGTTTTGAGATCTACATCATCTACGGAAAGAACTTGTATCATAAAGAAATCATGTAATAGCAAGGTTCCTATTTCAAACATCTATATGCTTTTGGTTCTATCTATTGCCCCAGTTTCACTCTCAAGGAAGAAGAATAAATGTCAACCACAGACATAATATTTTGAAATGCATTCTGGAGGCGAACCGAGTGCATGCAAGTGCTATATTCAGGCTTCTAACAAGCAACAAAATACCCATAAATTTTTATAACAGGATGTTGAAGTTACCATGATAATATTGCAGAGAAGCCTTCGATAAACTCAAGGAAGTCGCATCGTAGAGCTTGATTCATCACTTCCCCTATTTTGATCAAAGGACTTCTTCTTTTTCTTCTTCTCTGGAATCCCTCTTGCCTTCGCTTGATACTCCTTCACTTCTCGAAGGTATGTTCGTATAGCAGCGTTGGCAAAAGGACTGTTGTCCCTAGGGCCTCCGTTCTCCTCATAAGCAGCTCGCAACCGGCCAATAAGAGAATCCAAACTACCCCAAGCTTGCCTTAGTGGGCATGTACAAGGAGCAGGAGGCTCAGGGTGTCCATAAAAGATGCAGCCTTGTTGGTGAACTTTGGTCTTTCCAAACTGATCAATATAGCGAAGGAAGTCAAGAACATGATTGTAATCACAGTGAGACACTGGTACTGGAGGCCTCAGGCTCTTCAAATACTGCCCAAAAGTTTGCCAATCCCTTCTCTTTTGAGTCTCATATCGATTCAGCAGAACTGCTGGTTGTTGATGATGAACATGCTCGTCTGATTCCTGCGCTGTTAACTCTTTCCCTCTCTCGCTTGACATTGTTACGAAGTTTATGCATGAAATTAAGAAATTAAAATTTTCCTGCTTTGCCAATTAAGGCAAGGAAAATGGTGGAGAGATGAGAAAGATCGATCACATCGTAGGGTTAGTGTGCTGTTGGAGCAATGACAGTCGGTATCTTTTCAACCTTTTCTTCATCTTTCCTTTCCCTTCTCTTTTCTAAGGAGGCAATTGTTGTTACTATACCTTTCACCAACCACTAGGTAAATTAACAACGGTACACAGAGTAGAACTACATATATATATATATATATATATATATTAGTTTACATAAATAATATTGTATTCAAAACCTTACCAATAAAACAAGGCTACATTTACAGCTACTATTTCTTGTGCAATCATATGTTCTTGATTCTTCTCTAATGCTTACCTCATGTCGTATGCTATCAAAATTTTGATGATTCACACAATTCCTGTCCCCTACTAATGAGTAGCTTTTGCACTTAAAATCCCTGTTCTATTCAAAACCCTAGATTCTTTTGCTAGCCTAAGGCTAAGGCCGGTCCCTGCATTAGGTCGTGAATTTTTTATTACCACCAGACTGAATTTTTGGTGAAGCTAACTTGGATTGAATTTAACATCGATATCTTTGTACCGAGAGATTGAACTTTTCGTGTATTTGTGTCTATATTCTAACTATATATAATCTTGACACATGTATGTTGTCCTGTCCAAAAAATGTTATTTTAGTTAGATATTAGACTTGATTTTCTAAATTTCATTTTTGGTACATACAAATTCTTAAATTTCTGCTTTTACGCTCAATTAATAATGTTCTTTCTTCCAAGAAAAAATAACTACTAATTTTCTTAATTAATTACCCAATATAAAGCACATGGAGCCTATATATACAAATAAACAAGAATGAAGTTCACTAGAAAAATAACTACCATGAGAGAAACTCCGAAATTTGTTCATTTATACTAAATACGAAGTGGACTAAAAATCAAATCAAAAGCCTAATTACCCAAGTTCATCGTACAATCTTTAATTTATCTAAATATTCGTGGTGTATGCTAACTTCATATTGTTAAAATGTTGTATTAATAAGATCAATTACAACATGAATCAAGTTTACTGACATTTTGATTTGACCAACTAGTCATACAACATAAAGTTGACCATAATTCTGTTAGCTTGAGGTTTTTAAATTAATAATTTTGATAATAACAATTAATAATATTTCAAATTTAGTTACATTTTAAAATTCAAATTTGTCTGGATTATATTAGAAAAGATAACTATATGTTTAAAGAAATTATAAATTTTAATTATCTACATAAAATTAAAGGATAAACGCTTAACAATTCCATTTTTTCAAGAATCAATTGAACAAACTTATCCAAATAATCAAAAACGGCTCCAGAAAATTTGGAAAGGATAAGTTACTATCTTTTGTTGTATAGTCGAAGTATTCTTCAATTCACCTAATTCGATTGTCGATTTCAAGACGTAATCAAAAGAGTATCCAAACAATCATATATTTAGAGATTCTATCAAAGATAATGAGAAAAATATTTTAATAGATTCAAAGTTGATTTAGTCAGCTAGTTGATTGAAACAATTAATAGTTGGAGGAATTTTTATTTAAAGGAGAGCTACTATATTTGAATAGATACCAAATTTTAGAAATACATCAGTAGTATTAATACTTACTCTCGAAAAATTACACTTTATACTTTTGTACTTTAGAAAGTGAAAAACATTCTATCAAGAAAGAAATCACTATTCATCGAAGCTCATACTCAGCAAATCCTATTTTCATTTGTTGAAAGCTTAATGAGGCTTGTTTAATACTACTAATATGGAAGTTTAAAGAATCTTGAAAAAATGTACTTGTAAGCTTGAAGAGGCTTGTCAAATTACTACTTAGAGATTATTAGTAAAACACTCAAGTTGGATACTTGAAGACTAGACGTAGGTTTGGTTATAAGCCGAACCAGTATAAATTGGTTGTGTCATTCTTCCTCTTTCCCTAACTTTTAAATTTCTACGTCGTAGTTACTGTTGTTTTTAAGTAAGAGGCTCATTTTATTTCAATTTAAATAGTCTTCTTTTATTTTAAATTTTCACAAGCTCCTATCGTTTATAAGAATTGATAGCAACTTGCAAAATTTTCAAATCACATATAATTCACCCCCTTTTTGCGTATGTTTGTTTTATCATTTGGTATTAGAGCAAAGTTTCAAATTTATTGTGTTTTGCAACACGTGCTAGAGCATGGCAAACAAATTAGGAAGTCTTGAAGGATAATCTGTCTCAAAGCCTTCTTATTTTAATGGAAACAACAATTTCTATAGGAAAGAAAGAATGATAATTTATCTTCAATCCGTGGATACTAAAGTCTGGCAAGCTGTCAAAATGGAAGTTACATCTCCTGTTACTAATGATGTAGAATTATAGATTCATGTTGATAGAAGAAATGCACAGCTAAATGCTAAAGCAAGACATCATCTAATTTATGTACTTTCTATAGAAGAATATGAAAAGATATCCTATTATACTAGAACAAAGAAAATGTGGAACAAACTTCAAGTTACATTTGAAGGAACAAATGAGGTAAGAAATATAGGATAAGTCTTTTAATGCATCAATATGAAAATATTAGCATGAAATAGGGAGACACCATAAATGAATTCTTTGAAAAATTCAACAACATGATCATAACCTTGAAGAACTTAGGAAAAATATATCCTCATAATGAGTTCATAATAAAGATCCTACGGTCACTACCAAAAGAATGGAGACCCAAAGTAACAGCACTAGAAACTGTAAAGGATCTAAACACTATTTTTCTAGATTGGCTAAGAGGAAACTTGATGATCCATGAGATAGAGCTTAGAGGAGATGAAGGATCTTCCTACAAAAGAGGAATGGCTCTAAAAGCTATTGATGAATCAGCTCCATCCAACAGTGATGAAAAAGCACTAAATTATAGATAGATAGAGATGATGAATTCAATTTTATGGTTAGAAAATACACACTTTTTACAAAAAGAAGCTAATAGAGAAAAGAGAAGGAAATAAGAAAATTGGAAATAATAGGTTCATATCAAAAGGCAGCAGTAGTAGTGACAATATACAAAATAATCAAATTATATGTTATGATTATAGGAAATCTAGGTATACCAGACCAAAATGTCCCCTTCTTCTTCAAAAGGACAAAACTAAAAATGAAAGACCCAGAAAGCAAGCTATGACTACAACTTGGTTTGATGAAGATTTTGAGAATTGTTAAGAAGAAGAGTCTAAAGAAGTAAGCAATGTTTTTCTCATGGCTAATTTAAGAGAAGATGAGGTTTATTGTTCTAACTCTGATATTGAATTTGATGAATTATGAGATGCATATCATGAACTGTATGCTCAATATAAGAAATTAAATGTGCATTATTTCAAAAAGGATGAGAAGTCTAAAAATAATGATGCATCTTTGAAAAATAAAATTAAATCATTAGAATAAGTGAATAAGAACTTGCTGTTTGAGAATATGTCCCTTGAAAATGATTGTAAACAAAATGTAACTAAAAAAGAACTTTCAAAAGAAAAAGTGACTTAATTAGAAAATGCATTGCTTGAGAATTATTCTAAAAAAGTAAAAAAAAAAACAATAGAAGAAAAGGTTGCTAAACTAGAACCTAAAAAAGAGAAATTTATTGAAAAAATTATTTCTCTAGAAAAGGATCTAGCTAATTTTCTGAATATAAAGAACAATCTTGATGCATTACTTAGTAATGGTAAAGGTGTCTTTGATAAGGCAGGAATTGGATATGATGAAGATAATAATATTAAGTTGTACAACAGTAGCTATAATTAAAAAAGTAGTAACCTGTTGCATGACAAAAATGGCAGTAACTCTCATTCATTTGTTTAATGCTTTTACTGTGACAAACATAGACATATTATTCATTTTTATAACATTCATAGAATGAAGTTATTTGAAATACATGTTTAGAGACCAAAAGGTCATATTACTAACCCAAAAGGACCCAGAAAAGTTTGGGTACCTAAATTGAGATAATATATTTTGTAGATATGTTTCAGAACAATGATAAAAGAAAATCAATGGATAGTTGACAGTAATTGTTCAAGACACATGTAGGTTAAATATCACACTTTAACTATATTGAAAGCAAAGATGGATGTAATGTTGTCTTTGCAGACAAAAAACAAGGCAAAATTTACTAGAATTGGTAAAATTTGTGCCTCGAACTTTACTTCTATTGATAATGTTATGTATGTTGATGATTTGAAATATAACCTACAGAGTGTAAGTCAGTTCTGTGATAAGGGATATAAAGCCAAATTCTATGCATCTTATTGTGAAATAATTGATAATAATAATGATTAATTTTTATTTTTTGGTCATAAAAATCATAATATATGTTGTGCTCAATTAGAAGACATGTCTATCAAAAAGTTAAGTGTTTTGGACCTTTAGAAAAGGATTCATTAATTTGGCATAGAAGATTTGGACATGCTAGCATGGGCATTTTATCAAAACTATCCAGGAATGAATAAGAAAGAGGTATGCCAAATTTAAACTTCGAGAATAATTAGGTTTGTGAAGCATGCTTAAAGGAAAACAAGCTAGATGTAGCTTTGCACCCAAGAATGTTGTATCTAACAACCAACCACTTGAGCTTATGCATATGGATTTATTTGGTCTTACTAGACCTCAAAATTTTAGTGGTAGACATTATAGTTTCGTTATAATAGATGATTATTCTATATTTACATGGTTTATTTCCTAGCAAATAAGGATGATGCTTTTGAAGTCTTTAAGAAGTTTTGCAAAAAAAAAAACAGATTGAAAAAGGATATTGCATTACTTCAATTTGGAGTGATCACAGAGGAGAATTTGTTAACAAAAAATTTGAAGATTTCTATAATGATGTGTCTTATAAGGCCAATTCTTAAAATGACCCCCAATGAGCTATAGAAAGGAAGAAAGTCGAATATTGCCTACTTTCAAACTTTTGGCTGCAAGTGTTTTGTGTTGAATAATGGCAAGGACAATCACGGAAAATTTGATGCAAGATCCAGTGAAGCTATATTTTTGGAATACAACACTGTTTAGAGTTTACAACAAAAGGACTAAAAGGATAGAATAATTAATACATGTAGTATTTGATGAAACATTACCCTCAACAACAACTGTTGGTTTAGTTAATGAAGAGTATCCTTTGATTCCTAAATATATACTATAAATTCAAATTGCACCAATAGTGACTTTAGATTCACAAGATCAAAAAAATCCTTCTGAAACAAGGATAGATAAGGCTCATTCTCCAAGTACACCTCAATAGGCTCCTATATTAAAAAGGAAACCATATACTCAATGTAGTAGAAGACCAAGAGAATGGAGAGTTCTTGATACACTTAAGTATATTCTAAGAGACCCTTTAAAAGGTCTAAAAAAAGGGCATCCTTCAAAACTAATTAAGTTGCCTTTGTTTCATAACTAGAACAAAAAATTGTTGAAGAGGCACTTGCTGATGGAAAATTGACTTCAACTATGAAAGATGAATTAAACCGGTTTGATAGGAGCCAAGTTTAGAATTTGATACCTTATCCAGAAAACAAGCCAGCTATTGGAATTTGTTATGTATTTAGACACAAACTTGATGAAAATGGTAAGTTGGTAAGAAATAAAGCTAGACTTGTAGCTCAAAGCTATAACCAATAGGAAAGTAATGATTTTAATAAGACTTATGCTCTTGTTGCTAGACTAGAGTCTATCAAAATTTTACTTATTATTGAATGTTATAGAAAATTCAAATTATTTTAAATGGACATAAAAAGTGCTTTTTTAAAGTGGATATATTACTGAAGAAGTTCTTGTTAAGTAACCCCCAAGTTTTGAGAACATAGACCATCCAGATTATGTGATGAAATTAATAAAAGCTTTATATGGTCTAAAGCAGGCTCCTCGAGCATGGTCTGATAGGTTATGTAACTTCTTGCTTGACACTAACTTTGAAAGAGGAAGGATACATAAAACTTTATTTATTAAGAAAAAGGAAAATTGTTTACTTAAAGTTCAAATATATGTTGATGATATAATATTTGGTGCTACTAATCCATCTTTCTGTGAATAATTTGGTGGATCGAAAAAAAAAGCATGCCATATTTAGAGAAATGGTAGATTTCAAAACTTTTTAGAAATCTAAATTGTAGCAAAAGCAATATATTCAAATCATCATGCCAATCTATACATGATATGGTATAAGGATAATAATAAACATAAACAAGATGAAGAATATTACCGAATCCTTTGCTACAACTTTAATTCCTTGCTGCATTATCCTCTCCTTCTTCTTGTATCCAAGGCCTTTGCTTTTGAATCTTTTCCTTTATTAATCTATCTTCTCCTTGTTATTGTATCATCAACCAATTTGATTTACCTCTTGTTCTCCTAGGACAACTTGGTTAACAAAATCCTTTGGTGGGAAAGGATAAGAAACACTTTGGAGGAGAATTGTTATAGAAGAATGAAGGAA
>JAOSBK010000009.1:949574-960682 GCA_027568895.1 Erythroxylum shatona | reverse complement strand
TGTATAAATGTCATGCGTGCATATGATAATGATGTTGATTTTTATAATGAATATGAGAATGAATTCTAATGCATGTTAGAGAGAGAGAGAGATGTAGGTTTTGTCTAGTGACTTATCATTAATGATGTGTCTTCTCTTTTTAAAAATATGAAAATACTCACTGCTTCTTTGCTCAAATAGCTATGAAGTTTTAATAAACTATTCTTCAATAGTTGATGCTGATATTTTGTGGCCCTATGTAAATTAATAAAACTTTCTCTCGTTGAATCAATTTATTACGATTGGTACTATGAGATCCCACATCGGTTTGAGAGGGAACAAAGTATGCCTTATAAGGGTATGGACCTCACCCTTACAGACACGTTTTCCATGCCCTAATGCACTAGATCTCATCAGAACTCCGAAGTTAAATGTGATAGGAAAAGAGCAGTACTAGGATGGGTGACCTCCTTGGAAGTTTTCGAGAAAAGCAAAACCATGAGAGTTTGATTGGGCCAAGGCCCAAAGCAGACAATATTTGTGAGTAGGTGATCTGGGCTGTTACAGTGGTATTAGAGCTGGTACCCGAATTGTTGTGCCATCTAGGCTGGGCCTTAAGGAGGTGGAGAGTGTGATATCCCACATCGGTTGGAGGGGGAACGAAGTACGCCTTATAAGGGTACGGATACCTCTTCCTTACAAACGCATTTTTCATGCCCTAACGCACTAGGTCCCATCAGAATTTTGAAGTTAAATGTGCTAGGAAAAGAGTAATACTAAGATGGGTGACCTCCTGGGAAGTTCTCGAGAAAAACAAAATCGTAAGGGCTTCGCTGTGCCATGCTCAAGCGGATAATATCTGTGAGCGGGTGATCTGGGCTGTTACAGGTATAATTAGGAATTTGTCTTATTATAGTCATACCTGATGCCTCCAGGTCATAATCCACATAATAAAATTTTTTAAACAAATAATAATGGTATTGAAAATATGTTTTCATGGGCTTTTGGTTAATATTTACTTTTGAAAATATAATATCCGTAATAGATTTGAGGGGGAAATATTTTTGGAAATGACTTGTGAAAAGACCCATCCTGGAGTTCCCCTTCTAGAACCTGAGTGAAGCCCTCTAGACGATCCCACAGTAACCCTTCAATCGATATCTAACTCAACCGAACGGTTCTTGCAAAGCCAAGCTATTCAACTGTTAAAAAACCTTTTATATTCATGCATTTCATTTAAAAGCCTTTATAAACATCCATTTTTTTACACAAATGTACATATCAAAATGACACAATCATAGTAGCACTCGACGATATAACTATTCTAATTACTATAATACCTATACGCATGCCTAGGTTGGTTTGTTTAAAAACATAAAAATAAAGGTGAGTTAAATAAGTTTAGTGAGTATAATTAGTTTACTAAAAGTTAAAATTTTATAACAATATAATTGAAATATTATGATATAATCATAAAGCTCATGGAAAAGCATTTTCATAACAATTTATTCGTGCATCATCAAATTTGGTAATAATATAACATTTCATTAAAAAAACTCAAATTTTTTGAAATACCATTTGAAAATGTTTTTTGACCTTAAACTCATAATATATAAGTTTCCATTTTTCATAACTTTGCTATCACGACCCCCTTTGGATTGTGATTAGTGCTAAAGGAACAGTAAACTTAGGTTTTACTAGACGCTTAGCAAGCCTAAAATTCCATCAAATCCCTATATCCATAGTAAATATGAGATTTCAAAATAACCAAACTCATGCTGATAATAATTAAATAGTTTTAATATTATACAATACTGATTGTGCTACAACATTGAAATAGTTAATACAAGGGAAAATTTAACACATACAAGATTATTACGACTCTAGAGTCAAAGGTCATTAACAAACATACATCAAACCATATGAGAGGAAAAAAACTGACGAAGTACCCTGTGTGCACAACCTAGTGACACCCACTAAGTAACTAATAATATAACAATCATCCATATTAAAACGAGCACAACATTTCAAAAAAATATGTATATATGTGTCAACCCATATGTATAAATGTCATGCGTGCATATGATAATGATGTTGATTTTTATAATGAATATGAGAATGAATTCTAATGCATGTTCATAACCATAAATATTAACTCATAGGTAAAATGCGCTCCTTCACACCAAACCTAGCTAGTGTCATGAAGTGGAGGGTTCTACTCTTGATTGATCTATAGAAAGAAAAGTTAGAGTGATCATTAGGATTTAAATCCTAAACCAATTTCAAACACCCCAAGAATAAGACCATGACTTAATATTAAAGAGCTATATATTCTATTTAAAAATGACAATGTCATGTTTTACAAAAAAGCCTACTAAAAATTCGATAGAGTTTTTCCTGTAAAACAGACATCCCCCTTTCAAAAAAAGGGTAAATTTTTCATTAAAAATACACTTCTATGACCACCAGTAATCACAAGTCAATTTAGGTTTTCAAACTACATGTCTATGCCCAATTAAGTCCATAATATCGCAAAAATTCATAATAAATCCAATCATAATTCAAGTATACCAATTTCTAACCCATACACCCTCATTTCTACTCAATACAATAAGATATTCTCAATTCTAATCAAGAATCACTCAATTTAATCAATTTCATATATTTCTATAAGAACGTAACCCTTTTAAACTTTTTATCTCACAAGCAATAAATAATTTCAATAAGTTGCTTTTATAAAATTTGATCTACATAATATTTCAAAATTTATAAAATTATTTCAGACTATTTCTAATCTAGTCAGAAAATCACCACTGTCATTGAAGCTTAGGATACGCACGCCAACATCAGAGTGGTGATGACTTTCATTACCCACCTAGAAATGATGAACTCACCCCCAAGAATCAAATGGCACTGGTCTCATCTCGAAACTCCTCCTGGTTTGTGAGAATCGAAGGTTTAAATCTCAAAGGTGATTCATTTATGTTCACCAGCAAAATGGGCTAATTAATGTCAATTTTTCCTCCTTTCCTACCTTTTTAAAGCCGTTATACATGATGATGATATTAGTTTCACCCAAAAAATGACTAAAAATAAGAGATCGGCTACTTACCTAAATGAACCAAAATTTCCAGTTGTGATTCCTCCAAAGTCGAGTTGTTTTTAAAGAAACAAGATTAGGAGTTTTATAGAATGTCCCGAGAGCATTCCATAGAGCCCTAGATAGTCAGAAATGGTGGTCGGGTGATGAAGGTATGAGTGTCGAAAGTTAGGAGTAAATATTAACCTATATGGAAAAGAGTTTAAGTGAGAAATTAATTAAAGCTTTCTTAAGTTCAACTTATACTTTTATAGGCTTTTCTCCTTATTGGTCCATTATAAGTAATTTAACAAAAATTTGGATTATTACATTCTCTCCCTTTTATATAAAAAAATTGTCCTCGAATTTTAAATCTCACCATATTGTTGAAATAGAGGCAAGTATTGACTCTAAATATCTAGTTTCGTGTCCCACATACAGTCATCCATCGAGTGATTACTCTATAAAAATTTCAGTTTGGTATCTCTCTTGATCATAGCTAATGAATGCGATAATCTACTATAGAAATAGGTTGTCTAAATATGTTAAATCGCCATCAATCTTCACACTACATGATCGAAGGATATCAGAACGATCCGAAATATATTTTTTAACTTAAACACATGAAACATAGGATGAACTCTATATAGGTTTGGTAGTAAAACCAACCTCTATGCTACTTCACCCACTTTAGATTTAATCTCAAATGAACCAATATACCTTGGAGCTAGTTTACCTTTCTTACCAACGTTTTCACCTACTAAAGATCTCACATCTTTCCTCTTTAGATTCGCGTAACTCTTTTGTCTACTAAAATATATTTTCAATCTTTGTTGAATAATAGGGATCCTTTCAGAAGTGATTTGTACTAATTCAAGTCCTGTAAATATTTGTTCACCAATTTCCCAATATAAAGTTGATATGCATTTTCTTTCATACAAAGCTTCATAAGGAGCCATTTCAATACTAGCATGGTAACTATAGTTATAAGCAAATTTAATCAATGGCAAATGCAAATCCGAATGACCATTACAATTAGTAATGCACCTAAGCATATCCCCTTAAGTCTGAATAGTTCTTTCAAACTGGCCATCTATTTAAGGATGAAAAGTAGTGTTAAAGTCCAATCTTGTACCTAAATCTTTTTGTAACTCTCACCAAAAAACTAATGTAAAGTTTGAATTCGTATTAGAGACTATAGATTGTATTACCCAGTGTAAACACACAAGTTTATTGGCATATAGCTTAGCCAACTTATCAATCGAATAAGTCTTCTTTATAGGTAAACAGTGTATAGACTTTCTTAATCTATCCACAGTCACCCATATAACATTATATCCAATATTAGTATGGGGCAATTTAGCACAAAATCCATAGTAATCATATTTCAAGATAAAAAAGGTAAAATGCAAACTCTGTAAGCAATATAATTTCGATGAACATTTAATGGATTTGTCTCGTTTCGAATGGTGGATTAAAAAATATTCCACGGAAGTATTTACATGAACCAGTACATCCTAGGATTACATAATTTCTAGAAGTATAGTTTTTAATGGAGAGAAGATAATCAAACCCTTCAATAATATTATGAATATTAAAATCATCAAGAATCTTACTAAGCTATTGTTGGCACTGAGCACTAGTATGTAAAAGCTATTTTTATTCTACTCACAACTCTATAACTTCCATCATTTTTAGAAAATATAATGCTAGCTAGAGGATTATGGACCTATCCTTTTATATAAGAGAAGGCATTTAATATTTTCATAGCAGTCTGCTCTGTTAATCACTAGAAATAAAGTATTTGCTACAACTCTTAGCCTGGAAGTTGTAAAAAGCAAAATATCCCAGTGATTGCACCCTCTCTATCCAATTTTTTTTTTGCATAACAAGCATTCTATATACATGGTACTCCTATAAAAGAATCCAAATTTGATCTTCTCAGGTTCCTAGGTAGTAATGACACTAATAAGTACAATACCAAGGTTTACAAAGGCGTCCTAATTTTTAAGACGACAACATGCCATATTGGTCTCGAAAACCCCTCCTAAAAGCATTTTATTTATTACCTCTCCTCGTTTCCAACTAGTAAACTTGGTCATAGTTAAATTCCACTCAGAGCACCAACTAAATTCATCAGTCCTAAATATTGGAGGGATAAGGGGGTTTGGGTTTTCTAAAATTGATTTGTAATCACCTTCTATTCAGGTGAACTTGTCCATAACTATTTTCTACCTAGTGATGTCTTAAGAAACAAAACATATCCCCATCACATTTTAATAAAGGTCCTTGTTTTGAAAAGCATTAACAAATATGTTGATAGGGCCATTGTCGACCTCAAAACCATGTGTTTTGATCTCAAATTCGATATTTTGTTCCTTATTGTCCTACAATGCTAAGAACAACATATCTTTGACTTTGT
Source organism: Erythroxylum shatona (assembly GCA_027568895.1). Taxonomy (NCBI): domain Eukaryota; kingdom Viridiplantae; phylum Streptophyta; class Magnoliopsida; order Malpighiales; family Erythroxylaceae; genus Erythroxylum; species Erythroxylum shatona. The sequence goes on along the minus strand of JAOSBK010000009.1, from coordinate 955,202 downwards.
CTTATCAACAGTGAGATCTGTTAGTTTAGTAACTTTTGCATTTCACCCCTTAACAAGGCCATTAAGATCAATCATAAATATTGGAACTTTAGTTGTTTCAATTAATCAGACCACCTCACATATAACTGCTTTTAGTTAATGCATTCCTTCAACCTTTAGGCTACTGAGCTATGAATGAATCATTTTGGTGTCTGAACGCACAGTTTCTTTATCTTTTAATGCATTTATCAGTATCAATTATAGAGAATGAATTGCATCCATTTCCTAGTCCTTCCAAGGTAGACTCCTCATTTTAACAACTTCGAGAAAGGCCTTGAAGGATGATCTTGGATGCATCTTCCTAATGTTATCTTTCTCAAGTAGTTCATATTTTGCACCACCCTATTGAATTTTTTTGAAGCAATTTGAGACTGAAACCAAAATACTGTATCCTCAGAACTTATTCTTATAGTTGTCATGCCACACACCATATCACCTATAGGTTGAGCACCTGGATATCCATCCAGGTTATTCGTACTCAAACCTGTGGAATCCATATGGTAGTCAGATAGCCATACAGCTATATCTCATATCTAGAAATCATTTGGAGTTATTCCCAACCTCCATATCTTATTCTTGTACAATAGTGCAACATTATCACATTTCACAAGATCTATTATGTTTGAGCATTGAGTAACAATATCTAATAGGGCATCACATAACAGTTCCTAAGTTTGCAAGATGTTTGTATCAACAATTTAATTTTCTATTTTCAGTTCCTTATTGACATGAATAGTAAATACTTGAGTTAGAAATTCACAAGCATACCTCATCGGGAAAGAAATGAACCTTGGACTAGTGTTATGGCATACTATTAGACCCCTAAGTCTCTTTATTTTTTATGTATATGTATAGATGGGGCCATCAAAATCTTCATCTCTATCATTAATTATAGCTTCCATAACTAGTGAAACAATTGTATTCATGTTCTTCATATGAACCATATAAGGATAGATCAAAGTGAAACCTCTCGTCTTGAAGCACCTTGACATGTTTTGCATTACAATCAACAATCATTCAAACCTTATTCTTTATAAATAAAAGATGTGCAGCTTGAGGAATATCACTCGTTGGATAATGCAAACCTAAATAGAACTCCAAACTAGGCTTAGTTATTTCAGAAATAACTTCCTTATGGTCATCATCATGAAACTTATAAGCCATAACCCTGTCATAGCCAGCGAGATCAAAAACCTACAGAACTATAGTGTCATAAACCCTTTCCATGCTTCCATTACGTAAAGACTACAATTTGGTAACTAATTTCCCTGTAAGATTGTAGGAGAGTAGTTCCCTAGTAGTTATCATGGTGACATCATAAGGCTTCACAGGTTTAAAGTCAACAATCAAGTTACCAGTTACTCAATTGAGAATTTTATTTTTTAAAGAAAGGCTTTCTAGATGTCTTGTAGTTAACTAAAATAGGATTCACAACCCTAAAATTTATGGCTTTTTACAAGGTAGAGGCACTCATATGGTCAACATTTCATGTGCAGTTTCACTGTATACAATTATCCTTGAAGTTTCCTCATTTAAGGCCTACAAACATCTAAAGGGCTAGATGAGCTTGCCTTTCTGAATGTGATGAAGAGAAGTTGTGGTCATTTTGCCAAACTTAAACTCACAAATTTTTTTCCTATTGATCAAAATTCCTAAATTGCTTTTATGAAAGCTTGGACTATTAAGCTCTTGATTTTTTAGATAAAGCATACATTCAAACCATTTGAGCCTAGTGTTTTATTGGGATACAGGCTAAATATTGCATTTTTTATGTCTATGCTTGAGAGAAGATTATTATGGAAATCATTTTTCTATTGATTAATAAATTTAGATATAAAATTTTAGGTCTCATATAGTAATTAAAAAAATCAATAGAGCTTAAGGAATTATTGATGAATTTAAAGGCTATATTTTTCAATTCTTCTTATTAAGAATAAATGACTCCTTGAGCATCCCTTGAAGTAGTGATTTTATTGGTGTTTTATATAGACAAAATAGCATTGTAAAATTACTTATAGTTTATATCCCCTTCCTTCAACCATAAGAGTCTTGACTTTGCCAAATTATACAGAAGTAGAGCTTCGTCATATTTAGAGAGAGTTCTTTCTATAATTTATTAAGTTTGGTTGGTGCTTCATCTTTGAAATAATTGGTGACGTGGATTTTCTTTCTATTGATTACTTTGAGTTTCTTATTTATATTTTATTCTCTTTGTGAATTTAAAAGCTCGATATCCCTGTTTTATGATCCTAAAACTTCTTTGAACGACCTTCAAATTCTTGAAGTTTTTCCAAGTAGTTTTTGAAATTGAATATAGATTTTGCATTATTCATTTTGGTTATCATATTTACTTCAGTTAGAGTATGGTCGAAGCATAAGAGATTGTTAAAGAGAGCTGTGTGTTCTCAATGGTATTCATTTAATAATTGTTAATGAAATTTTTGCTACAAAAGCTTGTTCCTTTGTGTTTGATGTTTTAAGAAAATAAGTACCCCTTTTAATATGAGATTTGAAATACCTAACTGATTTAAGCTTCTACTAAAATCCTCATTATCTTAATTTAGCCATGTTCTTTGACTTTATGCTTCGAAAGTGCATAAATTTTAGTTAAAGTCTTTAAGCAAAATCTAAGGAATTGAACTATTGACTATATAAACTCTCTAGATCCTTCCAAATTATTTTCTTTTGAAAAAATTTAGTTACTTTAATAAAGGTGAACATTCATTCTAATATTATAGATGATCTAGGTCACCTAACAACAAAAATTATTTAGTGAAATGGCTATTGTGCAGCTAGATATAAAGCAAGTTAAAAGTAACTATAATTATTATATTATAATGAGCTTGGTGATTTTTTATCATTGATCAAATTTTATTGAAAAGATTTGAGCCTTTTTTGAATATGTTGGTTTTTGTTTTACTCTCTAAAAGATTAATCAAAATAGGCATCTTTGAAAGCAAGTAGTCTTTAAGCACTTGTTGTTTATTGGGGAAGTTTATTCTCCTTTTATTTTATATTATTATTAATATATCTTATAAGATTATGTGTTGTTTCACCTTTTTATTAGGTTTCTTCCCTGGTTTCTTCTTATTCAATTTTACAAATGTTCCAAGAGAATAAGCTTTTCCATCTTTAGTTTGATCACCATCTTTGTTATCCATCGGTTGTCATATGACATCAATCTTTTAAGGGATTTGTGTGAAAATTGGAGTAGATATGACTTTGGCCTATTCCTCTGACTTATTATTCTCCTTATTTAGCAGATAATTCCCATTTTATCTATATCTTTATCCAATTCCCCTTGTTCCTCTTGATTTATGCCTTAACCAATTCTTCTTACTCCTTTTGATTAGTAATTATTTTATTATTATTATTAAGGCTTGATAGATTTTTTATCTATGTTCATCAACTCACCATATCCGCCTATACTAAACTGTCTACCTATATTAGATTTAATGCCTTGAAAAAAATCCAATTGTCATTTATGGATAATAGATATAGGCATCATAGACCACGTGACATTCTTATCTAATAAATTTTAAACTTACACTTCTTGTCCAAGTAATAGAAAAGTTATTGTTATTGATAGGTCTTTTATCACTAATGTTGGTATATGAGACATACAACTTACCTTATTGATCTTTTTTTGAAAAATCCTTCGTGTTCCTAAGTTATCTGACAAACTCATTTATTCATATATATTTTCACATCAATTGGATGAGTTTTTGTCACTAAAATTAATATTTATAGCTTTATTTGATTATTCTTTAAATTATTGTGCCTTACATTTAATTTTAGTTTATAGGGGCAAAAATTGTCGTGTTTTGGTTTAACTGTGATAAGTTAATTTTTAGACAATTGATGCTTTATTATTTGTATTTCGTTTGTAGGTTATTTGAAGAAATTAAAGAAAAGAAAATTCAAGAAATTAAAGAGAAGCAAAAAAAAAAGAAAAAAGAAAAAAAAGAAAGTGCATTGGGTGAGCTGCGTGAATGTGTAGGGGGAAGAAGAAAAAGCAGATGGAAAGGAGCTTAGTGGACCAATGAAGGAGTAAATTAAAGAGAAGTGTGTGGTGTGTGAGATGTGTACGTAAGTGGGGTGAAAAAAAATTAATAAAGAAGGCTGTGGGGCATGAAGGAGCTGTGCGTTGTTGGCTTGTGAGAGCAGTAGATGACGTGAAGAATGGAGAGGGTTGTGTGGCTTGGGTCCTAGTTATGGGTTGTGGACCAAGAGGAATAATATGTGCAGAGGAAGGTGAGCTGTGAGTAGGGTAGGAGCTGAACAATTAATTAGACAAATCAAGCAATAGTTTAAGGTAGAGATGGGCGTTGAGTGGAGAGGGACAGACCATGTGTGAGTAGCTTAGGAAAAAAATAAAGGAGCAGGTGAGGCATGGGTTGAACATGAGAGCAGGTAGCATGGGGCTGCAACGTGAAGGCTAGAAGAATCAGATTGCATTGTCGTAAAAAGAAGAAAACAACAAAATAAAAAGGAGTTGGCATGTGCGTGAATTAGAAGCTAGACATGTGAGGTGTGAGCTGGAAAAGAAGAGGTTGGTGATGATTGGAGAGAACGTTGTTTGTGCTGTGTGTGAAAGAATAAAACCGTGTGGAGTGTGCTGGAAAAATAGAAGGTAGCGCAGGTGGTGTTAAGTGAGTGTGTTGTTAGCTTGGTGTCCATGTGTTGAGTGGAGTAGCTGCTGGGCATTGGAGGCTGAAGGAATAACGTGAAGTGTAGTTGAGTTTATGAAGATAGGCAAGAGGCTGTGCAAGTGAGAAGCTTGGAGTGAGCTGGCGTTGGAGTGGAGCTTAACAGAAAATAAAGGGGAAGAAACGTGAGGCTGTGGGTGTTGAAGGTGGTTTTGCGTGAGTGTGTAGTGTGTGAGGAGAAGTGAGGCTGAGACAAGTGTGTGAGAGTGGCTAAGAAGAATGCGAGATAGATAGGCAGCTGGGTCTTGAGTGAGTGTTTGGCTTGTGCTGTGACGTTGGAGCTTGCTGTTGTTGGTGGAGTGTATGGTGTACATGAAGTAAGGAACGAAATTAATCAGCTGGGAAGTGTGGCGTTGGTGCTGTTGCTGGTGGAGTTGAAGATGAAACCATGGCTAGTTGGGTGAGTGACTTGTGTGTGAGTGATTTGTGTGAGACGTGAGTTTTGCTGGAGAAATAAAAAGAAAATAACGTTGGGTGGCAGCTGAGTTTAGTGCGTGGTGTGAGCATGAATAGGAAGCTTGGACAACATTAAATTGTCACATCATCTCTTGAAGGAGGCTGGACGTTGGTGGAGGGGAGACGTTGTGTGTGAGTCTGGTTTGGGTCTATGGAGAAAAAAAGCTGAAGTGGTGGTCTAGTCTGGAAAGGTAAAATAAAACGCAGTGGTGTAGAAATCCAACCCATTATTCTCACATTCTATGGCTGACCGTCGGAGCTCAACGTCGGCAACTTCAATGAATTTTCTCGGCTAATTTATCTTAATCCTTCAGTTCAATGGCAAGGGCAGGAGCTTGGCGTTTTTCTAGGGGAGTTTAACTACATTTATTTTCTGTCCATTTAATTATTTAGTAATTCATAGATCTTACTATTTAATTATTTG
>JAOSBK010000009.1:934283-949474 GCA_027568895.1 Erythroxylum shatona | reverse complement strand
ATTCATTAAGGATTCATTCAAACTCTAAAACATCTCTAAATCAATTTATGAATCATTAATCATCATCCATGTAAAAGCAAGACATGAATCTACCACATTCCTCATTCACATTTTTAGCATGTGTCCATCATCATTTTATGATCATTTAACACTTAACTATCATCATAACATGTTTCATTCAACAATTAAAGAAGAGTGCTTGATTTACCCAAAGCTTCTTCAATGACTTCAAATCACACTTAACCTTAGCTTCCTTCTCTTACACGAACATCATCAATCAAAAGTAGTAGGGCTAGGTCTTTATTGACAAAAAGAAGAAAACAATAATTTTGAAGAAGCAAAGTGACAAAGTTGAACAAAAGTCAACATGGTAACGGTGAAAGTGAGGTGTCATAAGTGAAGAAGAAAGCACATGAAGAAGATGGAGAAATGAAGGATGTCTCGTAAAAGACAAGTGAAAGATCATAATGTGGGTCTTTCACTTAATAAATTTCGAAATTTAACAAGTGGTGTGGCAAGTGTCACTTGTCACTTGCCACATGTCACTTTCTTATGGACTCTCTTTGGTCTTTTATTTGGCTAGTCCATTTGTGTCCTAATTCTAATCCAATTAACCCCCAATTTTCAATGACACTTATCATTAAATCCATATGTCATTTAACAAAATTTTGAATTGCAAATTAACAGTAAATTCTACTACCATTTGTCATTTGTCTTGTCACTTAGCATTTTTCCTAGTCTAAATTTTTTTTCCCAAATTTTCCTAAAATTCACCAAAAATTTAAAAATCACTAAACGCAATTTCCAATTAAATTTTTAGTACATATAAATCATAATTCTCAATAAAATCACCTTTATAAACAATTATACCCAGAATGTCCATGAATGCATGTACAATCATTTTCGTGTGCAAAAATTACTATTCACATGTGTATGTACTAACAATATACATGAGCATGAAATGCTTTTTTTTAGTCTCTCTTCGATCTCACATAAGCCAAATTGTAGGGTTCTAGCCCTTAATATGGGAATGGGATGTTACATTTCTCCCCCCTTAATAAATTTTGTCCAGGAAATTCTTATCTAATTGATCAAACAGGTAGGGGTATGTTTCCTCTTATGTTCCTCCATTTCCCATTTAACTTCATCACTCGAATAGTTTCTTATAGTTGACCATAGTCAATGAAATCAATCCTTTAATTATTTCTTCAGGTATCACGTCATCATAACATGTTATTCAAAATTTTCACTTCACAAGCCGACAATACATCTTTGTCAGATCTTATCATCATTTCTTAGCATATTTACATATCACAACTTATAATTATGAGACATCTTTATGGATAAAACAACTCATAAAGTTATTGGTCCTATACTTTCAATAACTTCCTGTGGACCAATACAATTCCAGCTTAGTTTATCTTTTTTCCTAATTTGAGGACATCTTTATCTCAATCTATGCACACCTTGGTAAGGTGCTACTCTTAGAAATATTTCATCTCTCGCTTAGTATTTCACATCTCTATATTGTTAATACACTTAACTCTTAGGTCTATCTTATTATATTCCATAACTTCGATGTTGAACCACTTAACTCAATTGTCATTATCTTGGATCACTTAACTCCTATTAGAGACTCATTTTGATTATCAACAGTATCTCGAATCAATTCTGGCCTTCAACCATTTTTAGGCTTTATTCATTTCAATGTAAGGCAAACGACTCTTTTTATCGTTTTACGCCTCATATAATATTCTAAAGATATCACTATGATAATGGTTGTTATTCTTAAAGTCACTTAGAACTATACATTGATCTCATATTCCTATGAACTCCCAATTAAAAGCTTTAAGCATATCTCCAACATGTAAGATTGTTGGTAATTCAATCATTCAGTCACTTGATTCTACATTCTTAGCCGCTAAATGTTGTTTATGCGAATTCCTACTAAGATGTATAGCTTAAGTTGTTATTTGGGCTTTCATTAATAATCTCCTTGCTCAATCACCTTTATCGTATATACATACTTCTTATTTCAATCACAAGTATCATTTTTCCAATTCAAACTCGAAATTCATATTCATTTTCAATTCCTCAATAAGATTCACAATTTTGGATCCTCACTTTGGGCTTTGTCAATCTTTTCATGTGAAACTGACCTTAAATTTCAATGCGGCCAATACTACTTCATTTTACCCCAAAATTCAACTTGACGTTTTATTCTCTTTATTGCAATAGAATTAGTGACCTCATTATCAAAATTTGTGATACATTGTTATGGAATTTTCTATTCAATGCATCATATTATAACACTAGCTTTGTTGGAAAATACTCATTTGCATAATCCTTTCAATCTTTTCAAACTCAATAATTATGTCAATCTTTACTAATCTATATATCTATCCAAAATGTTTCTGTAAAATAATGTCTCCAAGCTTTCAAAATAATCACTATTACAGCAGGTTCCAAATCATATATCGAAATTCAGCTCATGAGGCTTCAATTGTCCCTATGTACACAAAATCACTTTATAATGTTACAATAGATTCTATCTTAATCTCTAATGGGAAACTCTCTGTGCCCATGATTAGTTATCGCAATTCCTCAAGTAAATAATTCCTCGATGAGGTAATATTATCTCATGCAAATTTCTGTTTTCCCCAATTAACTTCTTTTCTAAAATGATTTTCTCCATGCATTCGATTTGCTCTGATTTCACATTGACTTAATTCTAATGTTTGTTCATTTATACTGGTTTCTCCACACATTTCAATTTATTTACAATCTTTACTTCCCGGGTTAATAACACATTCCTCGTATTTAATTTGTATCTCCTTTACATATTTGCATAGAATATAACGTGGGCAAAAGTGCTCCTCACATTAGCAATAATGTCACCTCTAATTCAATAATCCAATCACATAGTTGGATATGTTACATCAGACAAAATGCATACACTCTCAGTAGCATATTTTACCTCCTATGCTTGAGTCTTTGCTAGGAATTTGACTCCAATATTCGTTTTTTGATGTATTACATATTCATTTCTTATTTGTTCCTTTATTGATGATTCTTAAATTGAATTATCTGATCAACTTAACATAATTAAGGGAAATTCTTCTTTGGAAGAAGATTTCTTTCTACTTTCATCGATATCGCTTACAAAATTCTTATCAATCAACTGTCTTCACCATTGCTTGTCAACCATTCTTAGTACCTTAAGAAAATCAATTTCAGCTATTGATAATATCTCATTAAGATCAACTTATGCCATAACTTATATGATCAAAACATCCTTTCTTTTTTTTAATAAGGCTTATTAAATCATTAAGCAAATTATTTACTCTAGTACCTTGGTATATACCCTCAAAATCATTACATCTTATCTGGAGACGTATTTAGGAGAACTCACCAATTATTAGTTTTTGCTAAGGATACCTTGATCTCATTTGATTCTAGACAACACTTCCCTTTTTTGTGCCTGTCCTCGATCGTGGGGATTATGCCATGATCGTGTCCTTCTTGTTTTTCCTCAAATTCATTATATATGATAACATCATTAACAATCTCAATTCATTCCCAATTGATCACTATAAGCATTTTCACGTCTTACTCTAACTCATCTTGGACTTTGAACTATAAGAACTATGGCTAGCAATTATTCAATAAGTCACCGATTGCTTCCTATATCATCTCCACACATTTAAGTCACATATGCTTAATATTTTCACTTTTCATGGTGATCCCATTATTAGATGTGCACTCTCACAGGCAAATTAACTTAACCTGAACAACTTTTCCATCTATCGTTATCATCTTCTCACCTTCCAATTTCCATTATTTCGTCATACGTACGTATGTTCACAATCAATTCGAAATCATAGATGCATACTCATCCTGAAATTTTGATTTCATTCCCACTAACATATTCTTACACTGAGTCATAAACTCTTATCACGATAATCAAACAACTATTCTAAGCCCAATTTCAACCTCTCTAGATCATAGAAATTTTTTTTTTCATCCAACTTTGTTTATACACTTTAAATCTTGTCATTTCTACCATATCTCTATTTTCCTCAATCGATCCACAACAATACATTCATATCTTTATCACATTCAGGAGTATATCACCATAATATAATATTGGTGTCATAGTCAATAATACATCCTCCAATACAAATACATTGAATCATTATCCGCCATATTTTACCCACATACTATTTCTCATTTCTAATTATCCACAAACTTTCATTTTCTTACATTCTGAAAGAGTCACTCTTCTTACTAATTATATCAACTCAAACTCTTAACACGTGCTCATGTGTGAGACTAATGAAAATGGGACTCAGACTGGGGGATCAATTGCCGCTATCTACTATGACATGACAAAAATGCATGTACTTTGACACATTTTAGAAAATGCCCATATAAGATAGTAATTCTAGGATCTGATATCACATATGTAGCACCCCAGACCCTCGAGACCTATACTCGACATCTCAAGCGATATCCAAGTCTGTGCTCCGCGAGGGTGGCATGCTAGAGCACTCAATCATTCAAAAATTGGTAAAATTTTTTTTTTGAAACCACAAACATAATATGCGAAAAAAATAACCAACCCAGGCCTACTTTCATTCATAAAAATTTTCAATCAATACAATACAATTAATAGAATTTCAATAGTCTATTGGGGCCCATTATAAATGAAAAATAATATTTTAGATAAATTTTTTGAATAAAAAATGAAAAATAATATTTTAGATAAATTTTATCTTCATAATTCTAAAACTAAGGCTTTGTTCATTAATCGTCTTACTTATCTAACCCTGGCAAAATGGAGAGAACTAAAAAAATGATCATCTTTTAAACACCACTAGAGTACTCCTATTCCATCATAATGTACCAAAACATGCTAAAGAAAAGTTATTCTCATATCTGTATATGTGATTAATAGGATGACATCACGTGTCTCAGGTTCCAAAACTCCTTTGGTATGTCTTAGTCACTTTTATCCAAATGTCAAAATTTTTGGTGATCTTATACCTAGGATTTATAGTTGTACTATTTTTTTCATGTTCATAGTCCTTAACAAGGAAAATCGGAGCCTATGGTAGTCAAATGTATCTTCCTAGGATACTCACCTAATAAAAGACTATAAATGTTACTATCCACCTTCGAAGAACATTTATATGTCTACTGATGTAAACATTTATCGAGTATGTAACCTATTATTACTAATCTTATCTTTAGGATTTATATCTAGGAAAAATAAGGAAAGAGAAAATAACATAAAAATATGTTTGACATCTTCTTTCCCCATCTCTATCACTACTATCTTCTAGTCCTAAGATAGATTCATCTGAGTTAAATAAAAGGTAGATTTATCTGAGTCAAATAAGGAACCTAATCCTATTGTGTCTATGAAGAATGATAAATCTGATATAGATATTAATATTAATAAAGGGTTATTTATGATGGTTTATTCAATAATGCAAACTGATGTTCATAACCTGAAGACAGTTCAAGAATTTTGCTCACATCATCCAGTAATAAATGAGATATCTAAATCCATTCAATTTGAAATGTCTAGTGAAACTAATAATTAGGATGATGATAATGAATAACCTATTACTCTGTGAAAAGGAACTCGATAATGTACTAAGCATCCTTTTTATCCTTTATCATACACCATATTCTTTATAAATTTTCACCTTCCTATAAAACATTCCTTATCAGCCTAAATGCTATTCATATAGCTGATACTTATATCTAAGGCATTATCAAAAGAAGAATAGATAAAAGCCATGAGATTTGATATGGACGCATTAAAAAAAATAAAAATCTACAAGATAGTATAATTGCTAAAAGGAAAAATCCATTAGGAAGCAAATAGGTATTCACTTTGAATTATAAGATGGTGGATCTTTATAAAGCTATAATGTGAGAATGGTGGCTAAAGGGTACACTCAAACATATGAAGTGTATTTCATTAAGAATGTTGGACTTGTTGCAAAGACAAATGCGATTAGAGTCAATTTACCCTTGACAAATAAGTTTGATTATGAATTATAACATTGTCAAAAATGTGTTTCTCTATGGTGATTTGAAAGAAGAAACATACATAGATATTTCTCCTGGATTCAATGACAATATGATAAGTACTAACGTTTGCTAGTTGAAAATGCTCTTTATGGTTTAAAGTAACAACTAAAGACATGGTTCAACATATTTACTAAGGTAATGATAGCCCTGGAATACAAACAAAGCTAAAGTGATCATACATCATTTATTAAACGTTTGAATTTACAGGTAGAATTATAGCATTGAGAGTTTTTCTTGAATATATAATTGTGACTAGCAACAGTAAAAAGGAAAGATAGTCTTTAAAGGAATGTTTAATTCAATAGTTTGAAATTAAGGAAACAAAGAGTTTAAAGCATTTTCTAGGGATTAAAGTAGCTCATTCCAAATAGGGGATCTTCTTCTCATAATAGAAGTATGTAGCTAATCTTTGAAAGGAAATATTAAGACACCTGTGCAAATCGCCACTAACTCCTATAGGTCATAACTATAAAGTTAAAGATGCTAAAGAATATTAATCGGGAAATGTATCAGTGTCTAGCTGGTAAACACAATTTATCTATGATATATAAGGGCATATATAACATATTCAGTTAGTGTAATAAACCATTTTATGTATGAACCCAGTGAAGTTCATCTGTAGGCAATTTATAGAATTTAATAGTATTCGAAAGGAACTCTAGGGAAAATAATTCTTTTATAAAACATAATATGTTATGCTTAAAGTATATAATGGTGTTGATTATACAGGGTCACCAGTTGATAGAAGATCTACCTCAAGATATTATTAAATTTTAGGTAAAATCTTATAACATAGAAAAGCAAGAAGCAAAATGTTATGAAAAGATCTAGTGAAGAGGTAGAATTCAAATCTATGTACTAAGAATTTGTGACAAATAGATATATTGAAATTAATAGGCATTTTATCAAAGAAAAATTTGAAAGTGGGTTAATGTGTATGACTTATATTCCAACCAACTGGAGCATAGCATAAATGTGTTTACAAAAAGGTTGAGTACCAAAGTATATCAAAGTATCTTTGGCAAGTTGGAAATGACATATCCTTATTCACTAGCTTAAAAATGAATGTGAAAATTGGTATCAAGTTGAATACCATTTTAGAAAATTCAATTTCTTAGTATCCTAAAAGTTATAGGATTCTAAAGGATTGTTCTCTTCTTAGGAAAGTACAAAATTCTAGGGGACTATTTTCATTTCCTGCGAGAGTGTGGAATTCTATAAGATTATTTTAATTTCCTAAGAAAGTATGGAATACTAGGAGAATAATTCCTTAAGATTGTTTCTTATTTTTCTTCTCTAATATGTATATAAGCAAGTGTCCTAAATCATTTAGGAATAAGAAAATTCATTTTCACTTTTATTTTATGACACAGATAATCTTAAATTTTTCTTGATATGCAAAAGAAACATCTGCTTGATCTTCTCTTATCGCTCAAATGCTAGTCATTCATTATTATTTAAAGAGCAAATCTTATTAGCGTGCCTTTTGTCCTCATCCTTCATCCTGCTTGCTCTACAAAAGGGTTGACTATCGAAGTATTTCAAAGTATATTTAGCAAGTTGGGACGACATATCCTTATTCACTAGCTTAAAAGGGAGTGTGAAAATTGGTATCAAGTTGTATACCATTTTAGAAAATTCAATTTCTTAGTATCCTAAAAGCTGTAGGATTCTAAAAGATTGTTCTCTTTTCTTAGGAAACTACAAAATTTTAGAAGACTATTTTCATTTCCTATAAGAGTGTGGAATTCTATAAGATTATTTTAATTTCTTCAGAAAGTGTGGAATACTAGGAGAATAATTCCTAAAGATTGTTTCTTATTTTCTTCTCTAATATGTATATAAGCATGTGTCTTAAATCATTTAGGAATAAAAAATTCATTTTCACTTTTATTTTATGACAAACAATCCTAAATTTTTCTTGATATGCAAAAGAACCATTTGCTTGATATTCTCTTATCCCTCAAACACTAGCCATTCATTATTATTTAAAGAGCAAACCTTATTAGTGTGCTTTCTGTCCTCATCCGTCATCCATCTATGAGGTATGAAAGTATTTTAGTAATGTCATATTTTACTTATTTCTCTAAGTAACATCACTAGACAATTTCTTTAATTCCTATCTTTGGTTCCTCTTTAATAAGAATTAGCTCATCATTTGCCTTACAAATGCAAACCTTAATATCTTTTATCTTCTCCAACTGTAATAATTTAAGTTGATTTTTAATGGACTTGAGCTTATTTGAGCATATAACGGCCTTATAACCTTTTATTTCAATGTTCATGCCCTTAAAAATAGCTCCTTATCATTGTTGAATCTAAAGAATTTTTTTTAACCTTATTTTTATCAACATCAGTAATCACCTTAATATGATAGTGATCTGACTATTGAGGAGTACAAACTAAGCTAAACTTTTAGAAAATTTAATAAACTAATGTATATTACAAACTTGTCTAGTTTCTTCCTTATCAATCAATTGTCTCCTTATTTGTTGCTCCTAGTGAAGGAAGGACCAAAATACCGTATATCTTTTAGAGTTGCACTAGTGAAGCAATTCCCCATCTTTAAAAAAACTAAAGTTTGTATTTAATTATAACAAAAGCTATTATGTACACGATCTTAAACAAGAATCATACACCTTAAATCAAGTGAAGCTAAACTAAACCTAATATATATATATATATATATATCAAAAAACAAAAATTTACATCAAAATAACCAATTTACTATAAATTCTTGACTAACTTTATTTGCTTATCATTGGCAATTATAACAACTCTAATCAAATTCACAATTTGCTCAGTAAGTTAATGTTTATGTAGTTCCTCACTCTTATATAATCGCCTATTCCTTTCTCTCCAAATGGAATCAACGTCCATTTGGAAGGAAAGCTTGATGATTACACTATTCCTCTAACCTACTTAAGTGCATTTTAAGATTGTATTTAATGTCTCATACCACACAAAATTGAAGCTTGAAAGTTGTAACATACTCAAAAGTCTACTCCAAATTGACTTGCTATAATTACATTCAAAGAAAGGATGATCTCTGCTTTCATTCAACTGTTTACAAAGAACATAGATAGGATCAAACGTACTAAACCATCTGTCTTTAATTTTTAACTTGTTCTTTATCACTAGCCAAGTGAACACACGTCTTATTCAGTATGTCCCTTTCATCTTCCTATGCTTGTAATTTTTTATTAAGATCTCCTGTATTAATCCAAAGATTTTGTATTAATGGGCTCAAACAAACTAGGTTTTTCCAAAGATAACTCCTTTGAAACTCTAAATTGGATGCATATATGAAGAATATCTCTATTAAGGTTTGAATTTTATATATGGACAATACAAGTTGGATAAACTGACATGAAATAATGTTTTATTGAAAATTGACCTTATCATTGCCATAAGCTATTACAATTTTACCATTGTAATGAGCTTGATGGTCGGATAAAATGCTCCAAGCACTTTGAGCTTATCAGCTTTGATCCTCATTTCTAAAAGTTCAACCCCATATTGTTCATTGAAAGCAAAAAGTTATTCATCATTTGTTGTTTCTTAAGGCAATTCATATCCCTAACATTCTAAGCAGTAACCAAGAGAAGAAGATAGGCCATGAGGCCTCTTCTTTTAAGATTTTTTTTCCTAGTTTTAACATCTAGAAACTTCTCTATATCCCCTAAAGACTCATTTTTGACTCCAACCATGGAAGGAATTGCCTCAAAGGTAAAAACGAAAATTCAATTATTTCCTTATTTTTCTTTTTTTAAAAGTTTAAAAATTCTACAATTTTCTATATCATTTTTTATTTTCTTTTTTTGGATGTTTTAAATAGCACGAGTTACAAAAAAGTGATGTTTCGAAATCACTCCTATGTTACATGATAACGAACTAGGGGCTTCTAAAGAAGAAAGTCGTGAATAGATACACTATCTGATCAGTGAGACATGGAAGAAGATGAACATGAGGGGGCCGACAAACCTAGCTAAGATGCTGATGGAGATAAAGATGAAAATTGCCTTAACTTTCACAAATTTGGGGTTTTTAATTTATAATAGCATCAAATTCTTAATGGAACGTAAGTTTTCATTAAAGAATTATAGCGAATTCCTAGTTGAGAAATTTAGAATTTTTAATCCTTGTACAAATTAAGCCACATATAAGTTACTCTTCATATGTATAACTTGGTTAAAATTGAGATCACACAAAGAATTATGTTAGAAGACATTAAGAGAAGTACTTTATGTAGAATGGTTAGCATGGTTGAAGGATAAAAATAGAAAGGCTTAATAAAGCGAGGATCGAAATAGAAAGCCACCCATAAGTAATGCAAAAGTAATTATCCCATTAGAAATATAACCTGGAGGATGGTACTTTTTCGTATATCACGTAACTTAATTTACACGGGAATTTCGTAATAACGAGTCAGTATTCGCAGTTGTATCAATATCCTACTATTATTCCAGTTTTCCGATACATAAAGAATGATAACGGCTTATGTTCGTACCCATGCATACATATGGAGTACGTCGACAATAGGCAACTGCCTATACACTACTCGATGCTACGAACATTTCTACACTCTACAGCAAACTCGTAAGACTATAAATTGAAATGTACATGCGCATATCAAGCAATGGGGTAAGAAGGTTGCATGGCAATTCCACAGAGCCCTTCCTTTGTATTAACATCTTTTTGCATCCTTATGTATCCTTGTTCTCCCCATTGTGTTCCCCATGAGTTCTTCACCAACCAATACTTCGTTCCGTTTGTCTCTCCATATCCTACAACCGCAACTCCATGATCGAGTTGTTTACCGCATGCGCCAGTAAAGATACCACTTTGGTAGAACTGAAATGAAAAATCTCCAGCATCAATGGCAACTGAAACTGGTTGATTTGCCACAGCTTTCATTAGGGCCGATTCATTGTTGGCCGGCACATCTTCGTACCCCGTTATTTGGGCTGCCTTACTTGCCTCTGCGAGGGCATTGCAAGTTCCATTGCTTCCTGTGTAGGGGTAATTGGTCTCAGTTGTCAGGCCTTTGTTTTGGATAATGAATTTGAAGGCGTCATCCATGAGGCCACCTTGACATCCTTCATCCTCTCCCTTTGTGTCGCAGTCAACCAATTCTTGTTCTGATAGAGAGATCAAGTTCTTGGTGGATAACTGAGTCATTCCTTCCACGGCTGCAACTGCTGAGAATGCCCAGCAAGATCCTGCAATTTTAATTGGACAATGAAATGGCTGTCTAATTAATGATGAGTAGTATGGTTTCGTAAGTGACATACCGCATTGGCCTTGGTCTTTGATGGGTGTTACGGCTCCTTCTTTCCTCCAATCCATGGTAGCCGGAAGATCACTTGTGTTTTCGTACCTGAAAGGACCTGCTTCGCACATGTGACCCTTGAATCTGTTTCTCCTACTTCTGAACTCCTCGTTCCTGAGGTCCGCAAATTGATTGATACCCAACTTGTAAGCTTTGTTTCCAACAGCATTGAAAGAGTCAATTCGTTGAACATTCTCTCTGAATATTTTGAACCGGATCTCTTTTTCTGGGGCGTCCTTGTAAACACGTCCATAAAGAGCCATCCACTGATCGTGCCTCTGCTTCATTGATAAACCTGGAAGAGTACGAGCTGTAGAATGGGATGGCAATGCTGTGAGTAATAGAGTGAAAACGAAACCCACACAAAGAGAATGGTCCATTGTTAGCAAGAGATAAGTTACAATGGGGAATGAAGGAGTAGTATAGTGTACATATAGGGGAGGGAATGGGAATGGGAATGGGAATGTAGTCTGAGTTGAACGTTGATTTGTAAATTGAGGTTGTGGTGAGAGAGACGTACAAGTGACGACATTCGCTGGTGTCTTGCCGAATCAATTGGGATGTGTTTACGACCTTTAGAATATTAACGTTCAAACAAATGATGTAAACAGAACACTTCATTCAGTTGTATTAAGTGAGAAAAAATCACACGTCTAGTTGTTTTTTGGTACTCAAAACAGCCAAATATTGTTACTTTACGTGCAGAAATTGGTAATATATAAATACGTAGAAGAGATTTTTGTAATTTAGCAAACCAGAAGGGAACATGAAAGGGGCTCTCACTCTGTCTCTAGAAGATTACTTCAATTTCTTTCACTCGCAAAATCCCTCTGCTCTCACTGTCACTTCCCTCAATCAGGTACGCATCTATTTATCTTCATCTTCTTCTTCTGCATAGCTCATCCATCCTTTCATCAATTTTATTCATCTGTGTTTCAGATCATTTTCATGCACGGTTTTAAGAAAATCTATAAACTACCCAAGGTTTCTATTCTATCCTCTCTATCTTTAATTTTTCAGCACCAGCCAAACACATTCATTGTCGCTTGCTCAGTCTCGCGTGCGTGTCTTTTGTTTTTTTCTTAATAACAGAAAGCGCTAAGCGACGCCCTAGAGACTATTGGGTTGGTGAATCCGTCGCGCTCTACACTCCAGGACAACGAGATCTCGCCTTGCGCCTTCATGACTGTGGAGGACGTAACTGCCGATCTGGAGGAGCTGAATTGGCAGGAGTGCTGCATTACCTCCATTCAAAGTTTTAACTCCGCTCACGACCATAGCGTTTCTTCCTCCACGACTGATGGAGCGTCTTCGCTGAAACCGCCACAGCGCAAGAGGAAGAGAGGTCACCCAGCCGCCAATGGTCACTCATGATCATCTTGAACAATTCCCAGAGTTCAATGAGTACATTTTGATAATTTTAGTGAAAGTGAAAGGGCGATATCGTGTTTGTTTTGGCTTATCGGTTTTCTTTTCCTTGGAAGAGCAGAAAAAGAGAATATGTGTAGCTGAGCTGTTAAACAAGTTGGAAATAAGCAACACTTTTGTTTTGGGGTAGTGAGTAACTAATTAGATGGTTACTAACTAACTAAAATGCATGCTACAGTTAGAGTATGAAGGAGATGATTTTAACATCAATTTCACAGTTATGTCCAGTTTACGAAAGTAGTATGTGTTACTAAGCTCCGGAGTCCTGCAAAGCAATTTGACTTTCTTCCTGCCCAAATTTCCTAACTTTTGATATTTAGCTGACTTAGACTCTACTAATGTTGCATTGTATCAAATTGGGATTTCATTTTTTCAACAACTTAAAGGAATCATGTTTCCGAAAGATTGTAGTTTGGGGTAGTGAGTAACTAATTAGATGGTTACTAACTAACTAAAATGCATACTGCAGTTATTTTTTTTTAAATACAAGGGAAAGCTAAACACAGCTAAACTAAAAAACACATCACACGGTGGTACTCAACTCCTTGGCGATCCCTGTGGAGCAAAACCTGGAGGGGCAGAGGGGGCTCCTGAAGAATATGGAGTCCTGGGCCGCAATGTACTGCAAACGCGGCCAGTTGATCCGCGCACTGGTTGCCTTCTCGATGGACATGCTCGAGTCTCATCTCCCAATCATGGTGGAGAAAGTCTCAAGTACCTGCCAATAAAAATGGATTGATATCAATCTCCGAAAAGGGAGATAAAAGTAGGTGGATGACCTCTAGGGCCCGAGTGGACGCAATCCCAAAGTTCAAGCAAGAGTGAGGCCCGAGTGGACGCCCCAGAGCTCAGCATTGATAGCCAAGCTGCGACCAATGTGATGGGAAAAACCACCGCACCATTGGCCTTGTTCGTCGCAAATAAGGCCCCCAGCAGTACTGATACCCGAGCTCAGGTTAAAAACACCATCCGTGTTGATCTTAACCCAGTCCCCCGATGGTGTGGTCCAGGCCACTCGACTATCCACCAAAAGGCCCTGATTAGGAAACACTCGGCTTTCAACTTCCCACGCTCTAACAACCCACTCTACATACGCCAAAACCGCTCGTGGTGCATCAACCGGCCAGGCAAACCGGTCCTCAAAAAGGCTTTGATTGCGCCACTTTCAAAGCATCCAACAAGCAATGCCAAAGATAAGGCACCATTCTGCGTGCGCCACTTGGTGCCTCTTGAGTAGGTTGGCCGTCATCCAAGTCTCCGTAGGCTGGTGAAAGAAATCTCGATCGACAATTTCCGAAGGAAAATTCCCCCAAAAAACTTTCACTCTTGGGCAGTCCCGGAGGACATGTAAGGTGGATTCTTCCAGCCCGCAAAAGTGGCAGCTGCTGTCAGATGCAATGTGCCTTGCTACCCGTTGCTGGTTGGTCAGGAGTTTCTGCTTGGTAACTAGCCAAAGGAAGGTTCTGATTCGTTGGGGTCCCAGCCATTTTCAGATAAAATGCCACAGGCCAGTAGGGATGTCCCGGATGGGCCCTTCTTCCACAACTGATGGAGCGTCTTCGCTGAAACCGCCACAGCGCAAGAGGAAGAGAGGTCACCCAGCCTCCAATGGTCACTCATGATCATCTCGAAGAATTCCAAGAGTTCAATGAGTACATTTCGGTAATTTTAGTGAAAGTGAAAAGGCGATATCGTGTTTGTCTTGGCTTATCGATTTTATTTTCCCTGAAAGAGCAAAAAAAGAGAATATGTGTAGCTGAGCTGTTAAACAAATTGGAAATAAGCAGCACTTTGTTCTGGCGTAGTGAGTGACTAATTAGATGGTAACAAACTAATTAAAATGCATGTTGTAGATTGAGTATGAAGGAGATGATTTTAACATCAATTTCATAATTATATCCAGTTTACTAAAGTAGCATATGTTACTAAGCTCTGGAGTCCTGCAAAGCTATTTGACTATCTTTCTTCTTGCTCAAATTTCCTAACTTTTGATATTTAGGTGACTTAGACTTTGCTAATGTTACATTGTATCAAATTGGGATTTCATTTTTTCAATAACTTAAAAAAATCATGTTTCCAAAAGATTTTAGTTTGTAAAACACCTTAGCTTCAATTTTGAAAATCTAGGCAAAATGTGGTCAACACACAACATTTTGGATAACATTTCTCCATGGCATCTTATTCTTTCCCTTATTAAAATTTTTCTCCTTTTGTTTGTTAGTTTTTTAGGCGATCGAAACTCTCTTGTAGGGACCCGTTTCCGGAACCCAACTCATAACGAACGAATCACAGCTTAACTAAAGTCGCTTCATTTTTTTTTTCAATT
>JAOSBK010000009.1:905360-918365 GCA_027568895.1 Erythroxylum shatona | reverse complement strand
ATCAATTTCCTTAATGCAAAAATATCTATAACACAAGTCATATACAAAAATTCTCATTTAATTTCATTTTCATATTTTTAATTTCCACAAGAAGTTCGGGGCCCAACATAGAACCACCCAGATGTCTATTAGTCTAACAATGTAAGTACTTACATGGGACATTAAGACCTATTAGGATTTCAGCAAGATGAGTCAAGTTTATGGTATTCCAAATTGGATAAAATAATAGATAAGCTAACAAACAAGGAAGAGACCTAGAAGAGCAATTTGATTAAGTAATAGAAAATCATGCCGCTTTTACTTACAACTTGGAGATTCAAGTGAGACAGCTTTCCTATGAACTTTGCAAGAGCACTGTGGAAGACTCTCTGAGCAATTTACATCAACAAGAGCAATACGAGGCTATCATGCCTAGAAATGGGGATTTAGGACCCCATTTTTGGAGCCCAACATCCTGAGTTATAAAACGTGATCTTTCTTACCCCGTATTTACGGAGCCTAACTCTTGCTCTGATTATTATTAAGCATAATTTAAATAATTTTTGACGTTTTCATAGATTAATTATTTTGGAGTTATTTAATTATTTCAAAGTTAGTAGGATTTATTTCATGGGTTAATGGAATTAAAGTGTTAAGTTATAAGAATGTTCAAGGGTATTTTTGGCAAGACACTTAAATATAAAAGATATAAGACATGGAAGGAAGGGCAAATTGGACATTTATCAATCATTAAGGGCATAATTGGAAGAAGAAGTGTTGTTTTGCTTTTAAATGAAGAAGAAAAATGTGAATTGAGGGAGAGAAGAAGAGAATAACGAAAATAAGAAAGAAAGAGAGAGAGTGTGTCGTTGTTGGAGAGAAAAGAAGGAAGTGAGCTAGGTTTCATCTTTTCTTAGCCTTTAAAAAATATTTTGAGGTTGATCCAAAAAAGATAGAAGAAAATAAGAGCTTTCATTAGAGCTAAGAAACTCTTCATTTGGTGAAAAATCAAGGTAAGCCCATTTATAATCTTTTGGAATTTTGGAAGGCTTTGGTTCATAAAGCTTAGGAAATCCATGGGTTTAGGCTTTCTAGGATCAATTTTATGCATATATTTCTTTGGGTCCTCAAATTGGAATTCCTATTGACTTGGGAATTTTGTTAATGTTAAGAGAATCAAAAGAAGAAGGAGGAGCAAAAGTAGAGACATGTTTTAGCAAGGTTTTAAGCAAGGAAATCAAGGTGGATTACATATTTATAATTGAGTTAATAAGCCATAACTATGTTTTCAAAAGCAAGAGAATTAAATGATTTCAAGTGTTTTATAAATGTTACATGATTGCTATTTAAATGATTTGAGAAATTCTTATATGTTGGTATATGAATTTTGTTGACAAATTGTGAAATGAAGATGGAAATACATGGAAAAATTTTACGTTATGCCTTGAAAAAAGTCATGGCATTTTGTGTAAGTGAAAGGAAGAAAAAGCATGAAAGTATGATGAAATGATTTAAGCATGAATATGTGATTTTGTTTGGGTAAGAGTGGAACCATTTCGGTCATCACATGCACGTTATCAAGAGCCTTCTCCTAACTGCCAGCTAGTGGCATATGAGCTCCGAAAGATTGACTCATTTTGTTTATGGTGTAAACTTCGGTTTTGCCATTTCATTCCATGGAACCCTTGAGTCATTTGTTTGTGCATTGCATCTTTAAATTGTCAAGTATGGTGCATAATTGAGTGTTATACTTTAATGGTTAAATGTATATGCTATGTTTATCTGATGATATTTTAACTATGAATTTTGAGCTAAAATCGTAAATTTGGTTGAGAATTTGAGAACTATGTGCTTTATGAATTCAGTAAGGAATTTTTTTGACAAATGACACATTTTAACGATTTTGTTTATTCTCCATTATAAACTTGTTACTCATAAGCTTTTAAGCTCACCCCCATTCCATCCCATCTTCAGGTAAAGAGAATGAGATCGAGTAACCAAGATTCGAGGCATCATTCCATTTTTGCAATGTTTTTGTAATTTAAGCTAGATTTTGTGAAAAAGGCTTTAGACACATTTCGAGAATTATTGGGTTTTGTACCTTTTGTATTTTGTATTTTGATACTAATGATGTAATATGGCCTAGAATGCGATTAAAGCTTTGTAAACTCTTATCTTTAGTGTTAATGAAATATGAATTGTGTATCGATGATGTGAGTTGAAATTAGGTATACTTGAAAAAGTTATCAACTTGAGTTAATAATTTTTGAACATGAATTGTTGTTATATATATATGCATAAGTGAGATGTTATGGAAAAGAAATAGGAATTATGAATGATGAGATCTAGTTGACTGTGACGAGTCAAATGAGAAGCGATTAGAGAGTTTAATGAAACAAAAATTGGTAGTTGAATTGTTATGAATGATGTTGCATTAGAGGAAGTTAATTTGGGATGATTTTCAAGTCGTTCATAATTTGTATTCTGAATTCAGGGTAAAAACTATACTAATATAGGCTGAATTAGACAAAGTTTCTTCTTGGAAATTGTAGCTTATTCTCTTAGCTTTCTAACGATATAAAGTGTGCAATTTTTGAATATCGGAGTTAAGAGATATGATTATTATAAGTTGATAATGTTGCATTGGATGTATATACAGAACAACTATAGTAAATGATGAGAATTTGTTGTAGTGATGAATCAAATGAGTAGAGGTTAGAGAGTTTAATGAAAAAAAGTTTGTGGTTAAACTGATATGAAGTGATATTGCACTAAAAGGGATAAATTTGAAAATATTATGAGTGAAAGTGATGTAGGAACCATTGAAGAGGCTTTAGAGGGGCTTGGGTATCACCTATGTCCGTTAGATGGACTTTAGGTCCAACAAACAGACTTTCTCAGGTTGGTAAGGACCCCAAACCTCACTCATGTCTGTTAAACAGACATTAAGTCTGTTAAACAGACCTTCTCAGGTTTGGAAAGGCCCCTAGCCCCATGTATGTCCGTTAGGTGGAGGTGTATGTACGTTTAACAGACATACACTATACGCTTTTGGAAATTGGCATTTTTGACCCTCTAAATGGTAGAATCTCTCTTCTCGCTTGTCACAAAAGTTGTAGATCTTATAGTCCTCTTTGAAACCATCCTAAAAAGACCTTAATCTAATAACTCTAGTGAATGTTATGCCAATTTTCCCAAAACAGGTACAATATGATCAAGGACATAATCATGTTTCATTCTTTGGCAATAACGTTATCATCTGACCTCCAAATGAAGTGATTCTTAAAGCAATAGATTCCTAACACAATTTTCTATCTCTCCATAAAAATTGGTAGCGTTTTGTTTTGATTTGAAAAAGTTTGATGGAAAGAGAGTGAGGTAATCAGTTGGAAGAGGATGAATTGGTTATAAACATAGGGATATTTGAGATGTTATGAGAATGAAGATGAACTTATGATATCTAATGAGGGTTCATTGAAATAACTCTACAGGGTAATACGCTCACGGTTTATGACTCCGAATATTGGGCTCCGAAAATGGGGTCTAACAGGGGAAGAGCAAGAAAAACTAGCGGGAAATCAAGTTGAACCCTATCTTGTACATGACCAAGGGATGAAGAAAGAGGATGAAGAAAAGAATGATAACCCTCCCTATTATTTCCTATATCTTGGTTTACCATGATTGAACATTAAAAAAAATTTAGGTAGACATCCATAAAGAAAACCTCATCATTCGGATTAATGATGACCAAGTGACATTATCATGAATGATGTATTAAAGAATCTAGAGGAGGGCGACTCATTTAGAAAAATTGATGTGCTCAAATATTTGAACGAATGAAAGGACGATGAATACTTGACAGCGAACATCAAGTTTGAAGAAGCTATGGAAGTCTCTGTTCAAAAAGCTAAAGAAGAAAAGGAGGTGAGGGAAAATGAGGAAGAACTAAGAAGAGGACAACTCACCCTCTTACCAGGCAATCTGTTGGATTTTATAGAAGATTCAGGGAGTTTTGTTATTCCTTGTTTTGTTAAGAGTTTGCTAGAAAAAAGAACATTATGTTGGAGTTATGTAAATATAGTGCCCTGGAAAGTAAGTGTATTTACATGTAACTTAATCTTCTTCTAGTTACTTTTGTAATGAAAATATTTATTATTAATAAAACAAAAGAGCTTCGTTTTATTTATATGAGCATTATATAACTAATCATAAGGTATCAAGATTCTTTTGTAAGTAATATACATAAATATAGAGATGTATGGAAAACATGTATATTATTATAATCTAAATTAGTTAATTCACAGTTGAATAATCAAGTTGGTCGCTTAGTTATAGTTTAGACTGTAATGCTGTGATTTATTTCTGTGTAAGTAAAGGAGTTTACTTCAAGGGAATGTTAAGTTTCATATCATGATAGTAGTTGACTATCGATAATGACACTATTAAATGAATTTGAAATCACGTATGTTTTTAAAGATTAAAGTAGGTCATTTCTTTAATCTTAAAACATACATTTTAGCATTCTTTTATAGCGAACCACAATGTTGATAAGTGGTGAACTCATATGTGTTTCATTATAATTCTTGATATGATTAGAATATATTTTTACAGAGTATCAATCTAGTGCCTACATGTTAGAATTATTAATTGAAACATGTATTAGGGAACATTAACTCAAATAAAGAGTTTATAATGATATCATCACTTTTAGATGTTTTATAGAGATAGGTGATTAAACTGGCGTCAGTAATTTGATAGACTAGCTACCCATCAAGTCTTAACACTAAGATGAGATCTTATGTGTTAATCACTATATAAAGTAAAGCGAGAGATCTAAAAGGAAAAACCAATTAAAGGAAATTTTATTTACTTCAACTTTTATAATTATTGTGACTTTTTAATTTTTGTTTTTAAAATAATAATAAATATTTTTATTACTAATAATAATTATAAATTAAATAAATATTTTTAACATTTTATATAATATTCATTAATAAAGTATTAATAAAAATATTTTATTTTTTAAAATAAATAATTTAGACATTATTATTTATAAACTAATATTTATTTTATAAAATTTTAATTATTAAATCAAAATTTGTTTGAAATTTATATATTTTAAAAATATTTAATATTTATTTATATTTATTAATAATTATTACATTAATTTTATAAATGAAATTAAAATTGTGATTATTATTTATTATTATGATTTTTTGAGACAAGGTTAAAAATATATAGTACAACTGTACAATATGACAATGAACTATTTTGTAATTTTAAAAAAATTCAAGGATTATTTCATAAATTTAAAAAATTATCCGAAACAGTACCCAGTATTAACCGGTACTAGTATAGTATCATACCAGAATTCAATCTAATACTAAATCCAATATGGTATTCATAACATTGCCTTTTATACTTATCCTTCGATAGTTTTCTTAGGATGATGGCTTTGCTTTAATTTAACCTTCCTACAGATTCTTCGATTGTTTTGACCTTGTCTAACAGTCTTTTTAAAAATCCTTTTATACTTTTTTATATTTAATTTCATTATTTACTTTAAAAGAAAACTTATATATATATATATATAGATAGATAGATAGATAGATATTTGTGTGTGTGTGTGTGTGTGAAATAGAAAATAAACATGTGCGGTAAAGGCCAGGCATATTGATAATTATATTGGTATTGATTTTGTTTAGAACATGTAGAAGCAATAAAAACGAAAGTAGACCAGATGTTCAGGAACTAGTTGATACAGTTGACTTCCCTCATTATTACAAATATGATATTAATCTCCATTCACTTGGAAAATGGGCAGCCATGAGTTGCAGTTGCAGTTGCAGTTGCAGTTTCACTAGTGTTGATTGGGATTTCGTATGGAGAGACAGATGGTCCTCCCAGTAGGTCTCCCATTAACTCTAAAGGATCGAAATAAAGCTCAACGTCCTCTGCCCTCAACGATTCGTCCACCTGCCAAGTCAGCACTTTGATGTTCACTTCATGACATATAGGAAACGCCCAAAGACTAATAATCTTTTATGGTTCATTTTGGTTGGCTTTGATTTTGATGTTTATCCATTATCTTATGGTGCAGTATGTGGAATTTGCAATTGAAAGCCAAATAGCTAACAACACTATTTTATATTTTATCTATATAATAGAACTTAATTTCTTTAATTCAATAAATAACATATCTTGAATTAGCTAAAAACAAATACAATTATAAATGTATTTAAATAACACACAGTCTTTTAACAAATTTTCATAACTTTTTAGTGCGATTAAAGTACCTCCAAACTTCTAAATGTAATTAAAAATAGAAATGAGATATAATAGGACTTATTTTCAAAGAGAAAATGAATTACAGCATTAATATTTAAAAATAAGTCATAGTTAACTACTTATACAATTGTATTTTAGCAAAATTATTAGTTTGGAATACAAAAGGGGATTACATAGTTTTAGAGAAGTTACTAATTCATGTGCAATCTAAAATGAAGTGGAACAATGTGCGATTCAATGTGAGCTTTATATATGCTTTTATATTGATCTTTTAGAGGATTTATAGAACAAAATCAAAGAAATTAGAGAGCTAATCAAAAAGGACTTTTAATTGTATGATAAACTCAATAGAAGGTCAAGATAACTTCAACTTGAGAAACAACACAGAAGAACTACTAGAATGCTATGGAGATAAGCAAGTTGTAGATCTGGAAATGCATGGATTAATACTCTCTTAGTTTTATATTTCTTGAAAACCATTTGGGCCTCCCTATAATAAATGCTTGATAAATTATATCGATGAATGAATCTATGACTTCTTTAAGCTTATCGGCTAACATTTTAGAGATAGTCTTACAGGTAACATTTTAGAAAGAGATAGGCCTTATGTTATTTAAAGAATCCAAATTTGGCTTCTTACGAATGAGCGTCATATATTTTATGTTAAACTCTTTTTGCATGATCCTTCTAGGAAAAGAACTATATAATTATTTTAGTAAGTGAGTTACCAATTAAGTGTCAGGATATTTGGATAATGAGGACATTACAACCATCTAAGATAAAGACATTCTTTAAAGTAAAGGAGAATAATACATTCTCAACATCAAGTTTATTGAAATGGTGTATAAGGAATGTATGAATGGAGGGTCTAATGAATTAAGTGATACTAAGGAATGTATGAATGGAGGGTCTAATGAATTAAGTGATAAATTGCTTTAAATACCCTAGATATGATGATTAATGTTGATAATAACCTAGAAGCTTCTTAAAATAGTTGGGCACTATACCTTTAAGATCATATTTCTTATTTTAAGTAACACCATCAATCAAAATTTAGGTGATCATGTTCTTATTCATACAATATAGAATAACATTATGGAAGTATCTAGAGTTTGTTTCACCTTCCTTCAGCCTGTTAATCTTGATTCTTTATTTGAGTGGCATAGAGTTAGCTTCAAGAGCATTTCGTTCGCCTGTTTTGACTATAGGATCCTTTAGAGCTTAATCTACCTGAGCTTGGATATTTATCAAAGAAGAAGCTTTCAATATAGCTTCCTGGTGTTTTTTATTTTATCAAACAATAGTTGCTTAAGTTTAGTTCTCATATATTAATGTTTCCTTAATATCTTAAAAGTTTCATATCATTCAACCTAATTCCCTATCTTGTAAATATAGTTTCATAAAATCCCTCATATTTAATAAGAAATTTGTTAAATTTGAATAGAAATTTGAAATAATTATTTCTAAGCCCCAAGTTTATGTTATATGGTACGAGTAAAAAGGTTTGTTGAAATTGTTTGAGTTAAACATAAATTTGTGAAGCAATGCAAGATTTGTAATGGTTCGATCTAATTCCTTTTTGATTAGCCAATTATCAATTTGTTTATTTAAACAAGTTTAGAAGGCTTCTCTAACATTTATATCAATAAGTTAAGTAGCTAATAGGCATTCCAAAATATCATCATTTATGCATCTCTCATATAGCCTATCTTATTTTGCTTCCTAGGAAAATAAAATGTAGCTGAACTTTCCTATGACTGACCAAGGTTGATTTATAAAGGACCCTATCAATTTTAGATCATTCCACAATTGCCTTCTTTGAAATTTTAGGTTAGACGCATGACATAAATGTGATCGTAAGGGTTTCATCTAGTTGTTGCACTTCCAAAAGGACATACTAACCTAAGGATGAAACCTAGTTCACTTTAACCTTATTAGGGTCATAACTGATCATGATTTAACCATTAAAGTGAAACTAATGATTAGTGATTGTTTCACAATTTTTTCTTTAAATCCCCTTGAAATGTTGCATATTAAGAACTTTTACCATTGTTTCCAAAACCCTTATAGTATAAAGTTAATCTTAGATAATCAACGACCATCTATTTCTTCTTGGGTAATTCATGCCTCTAAAGATATAGACCACTATTATGGAGATAATATATGGGTTTGAGATCTTTTCTTCTTATTTTTCATGGTTGTTTCCCATTTTTTCATGTGATTAAGACTTATTGCCTTATCCTCAGGACCTTTACCAATTATATAACTTTTTTTAGATCAACCCAAGCAGATTCCATGTGCTCTTTAGAGTGACTTTAATTTGTTTGTTTATTTAATTTTAGATTTTGGGAAGTTAGAGATCTAGGTGGTATAATTAAAGGAACAATATCATTCACTTATTTAGTATTTGCCTTAACATTGTCAATAGTTCCTTCTCCATTACATTGTTGAATATTAAGGATATCTTCTAAAAGCTTATCTCTCTAAATCTTTTTGATATATTTTGTTGTTCTCATTGATATCTAATTTCAAGCATCTCTTTTGTAAAGGATCATTGTTCATCTAACCTTATGATTGACATGACCTCAGGAAGATCCACTTTCATGGCTACTTCCATGCATATTCTTACAAATCCAACATGTATCTTTAGGGAGTTATGCTTATATATGTAGACAAGATGCCTTATCACACTTGTAAGGTGACTTAACCCAGCTATTATCTAGTATTCTATAGGAAGGCTATGAAATTAAATCCACAAAGGGATATGCTATTGGTTTCCTTAAACTTAACTTCGACCTGCATTTTAATATAAGAAGAGGATTTTCCATAATTTGATAGAGTCACCAATCCAATACTTTCTACAAGCTCTGGGTATCCAAGAAGTTGAATAGGAATTGTTCATAATCATTAAGCAATTTATTGTCCAAATCTGATATAGAGTAGTTTTTCAAGGCCCTAGATGGCACTATTGAAAATGCAACTCTTTCATCAAGAAAGTATCCTACTTGTGTGCTCTAAAATTTGACCACACCTTGTTACAACGCCTCAATTAGGGGAGAGATCAATAGGGAGTTGAAGGAAGAGGACCCAATAATAGGGTAAACAGGGGTTAATAGTCAAGGGTTGATGAAGCATCATCTAGTACTTAACTCCAAGTTCACTTAGTAGGTTTATCAAGGTCGTCGGGGTAAGTTTAGCAAGGGTTGTTACATCACTTCCTTAAAGTAGGTAGGAATCCTCAATATGAATTGTAAGTGTCACAAAATAGGGACAATGGGGGGTAGGAACAAGTTCATAACCAAAAGCCCTTAGTTTCATAACAACAAAGGGAGAAGATTTAGGAGAGGAGAAAGGGGATATAGGAGCAAGAAGGCATTGGAAGCCTAAGGAAGCAAGGAAATAGTTGGGATAAGCAAGATGTAAGCAGGGTAATGGTCAAAGAGACTTTAGATTGCTTTCTTGTTAGTTGGCAGGAAAGGAGCCCATTAAAATAACTAATAACAAGAAAGGAAGACAAAACGTGTGTGGAAGGTGTAAAGATGGAAAATTGATAAAGAGAATGAAGAGCATAAAATTGTGAAAGCAAGGAGAGTGAAATTAAAAGAGTTTTGCTTCAAGCTGGAATCAAGTTAACTAGCAGAGCAATTCAGTAGAACATGAGCAGAGGTAAGTTTGTGGTGTTCTAGGTTGATAATTGGATGCTAAATAAAACTTTACTAACCTTAATTTGGAGAAATTCTTCAACGACAATATTAGAAAAAGAGTATAAGATTATTAGGATTCTAGTGATGGATGGAAGTTGTACAATTTCTATCAACTACAGATACTTAATACGTCAAATTATATTAGTAGATTCTGATTCATATAATTTTATAGAGATGGATAGAAAGTGCGAAAGGTAAGACCTCAGAACTTAGCTCGTATGGTTCGAATATACCAATAATAATTACACAGAAAGAGAAGGGTTGATGTATGAATGAAGCAAATCAAATTGTTTGACATATTAGCAAATTGAACCTACATTTTTTCTGCTTGTTCTCCTTGATCAGTCTCTAAGGGATAATGGAAGCATTTGTCACCATAAGAAAATTGTAAATTAATGATAGAAATTTACCGACGGAACAAATTTGGTAGCACATTATCAACCAAACATGCTTTTCATTAGCATAGTTGTTAGGAAAAAAGGTGCTTTGTGACGAAAAAAAACTTCATCGGTAAAGGAGGAGGCGAAACTTTTGCCAACGGAAGTTAGTGGCGGATCAGTGAAAGTTGGCGTAAAAATACACACCAATGATTTCTAGCAAGAAATACCAACGAAATTTCTGTCCGTTGGCAATTTACTGATGGAATGTTTGTTCTATCAATAGGTTCAACGACGTCGAGTTGTTATTTTAATTCAAAGGAAAAATAACGTTGTTTGTTTAACCACAAATGGCGTCATTTCTTTTTCACATTTTAACGCAGGTCGATCCCTCCTTCTTGAGTTTCATCTAGTCTGTGAAAAAGTTCAGAAAGCCTTTCCCTCCAACCTTGTCGTCGTCATCTTCCAGTGTTCTCCGGTTATACACCATCGTTCTCGTCACTTTCTCTGGCTAGTCATCCATTGGGGTTAGTTATTCCTCCTTTTCACTTGGTTTTTTTATTTTTTTTTCTTATTGTTATTAGGGAAGGGTTTGTTTTTGGTTTTGGTTGATTTCATTTGTGTTTTCTACGTCTATTTCAAGTGTTAGAGTTCATTTTGTGTTTGAATATGTTGCTGTTAGTGAAAAATGCAATGTACTAGTGTTTTTGTTAATAGTTAAGCATGAGTTTGTTATGCTTATAAAGTGTTTGATGAAAGGCTTAAATGGATAAATTTATTTTGTTTTAACATAGTAAGTTAAATAGAATTAGATGCTGTGTGATTCAGATATAGATAGGATTTAAATACAATGTTTATACTTTTATAACAAATATATAATTGAACTAGTATATATATGATAACAATTTCAGAATGTCAAAACATATGTTAGAAAAAAAAAAGATATATATAACCGGTTTTCCAAGAACGTATTAAATAAGAAAGGGCTGAAAAAATGTATAGATCATTCTTACCTTAAGCACTCCTAATCCGTAGAACTCAACTTTTTGTCCGGTAGGAGCGTGACCTTTGAAAGGACCTTCAAAGAAACCCCAATGCCTGAACTTGAAAGAAATAACAGGAGGTCCTGAGTACACACTAAGCAATTCCCATGCAAAACCGCGCGGAAGTGCAGTTGTGAAGGCTTCATGTGATGACTCAAAGCTTTCTTCATGTGCTTCATAGTACTGAAACTCATCCGGTAAATTATTCTTTAACAAAGCATTGTAAGTCCCTATCTTCAATAACTCTTCTGCTGAAAGCCCCTTCCTTCCTAATTAAAACAGAAATTTTCTTCCGCTGTTGAGAAGTGCCTAACAAACGGTATAAGTTGATACTATTGTCTAAGATTAACTATAAGAGAGAACACAGAAGTTTGACAAGTTGAGCTGTTTCAAATCTTGTTAGTTAACAGAGTTAAAAGTAAAATTAAAGACAAAAATAAAGAAGAAAGGGAGAGGTTAGATGCTTTGACTCTAAGGAACATCTATTGATACAACCATTTTTCCTATGGATGTATTCGTTCTACATGCTTTGACTCTAAGGAACATCTATTGATACAACCATTTTTCCTATGGATGTATTCGTTCTAGTACTTACACAAACTTTGAAGAAAAGCAAATATAATTATGCATACCATTAACAACGAGATTGAATTTCTCAGGGATTATGGTTTTGATGTCTTGTAAACGAGTCTTATGCGAGACCTCCATTTCCCATGATTTGATAGCATTTTGAACTATTTCTTCTAGTGATCCTTTTGGCCATTCCTGGTTATTTGTTAGGCACATGAGTTGAAGACAAAGCAGAATATGAGGGGATCAGAAAATGAAGAAGTAGGGAGGACCTTTGTTCGGCCTTCTTCAAAGAGATGGTTGACAACATCGTAATTAGGAGGGCCACCATATCTCCACTCAGTGGTCTGAGCTTCATCATACAAGAAAGACCTGTACTTATCTCCTGTTATGGTATTATTAGTTGAGCCTTCTGTTTTGTTAGCCATGCCTATATAGCTCGAATATGCATGAAATGATAACAATAAAGAGTCTCTTTTATACAGGATATATATGGCACAACTTGCAAGGAAAAGCCAAAATATTTGGTGAGATAGAAAGGGAGACTAGGCCCTCATCTTCAATTATAAAAGTTATATATGGCACAACTTGCAAGGAAAAGGCAAAATATTTGGTGAAATAGAAAGGGAAACTTGGCCCCCATCTCAATTATCAATGCTAGGGGTCCAGTTTTACCGCGGAATATTGTACGTGTAGAAAAAACCGGCATCATTGAAGTATGGTAACAAGTGATTGTTATTAATAGCCCCAATAATACTCTCAATTTCTTAACATTGTGTATGTTTCAAGGGAATGAAAAAGAATTGGGAGTAATGGAAAGGAAATTAATTAAATTTCCCTTTTATAGTTAATTAATTAATAAAAGAAAGGAAAGTAAAGGAAAGTAAAGAGAGGGAAATTAAACCTCAAAATTTCCCCCTTAATCAAAAAAAAATTTCCGTCCAAAAGTGGATGGAAATGGAGAGAATTTAAAAAATTGACACAATTTTATCAAAAATACCCTTTTAAAATACCTCTTTATAAAAGACTATTTTTCTCCTACCC
>JAOSBK010000009.1:893863-905260 GCA_027568895.1 Erythroxylum shatona | reverse complement strand
AAGGAATACCTCATAATATATTATTAACAAATCATAATGTTAATACATGAATCACATATGTCCATTGGACTAGGGCATACTACTAACAGTTAGCACATCTTATGGGACAAGTTCGTGCTTAAAGGAAAACCTTTGTAACAACTCATATTAGAGCCTAATTTCAAAATGGTGGTAGGTAGCAATTTGATAGAACGTGTCAACTGAGTGGAGTCACTCATCGGCTGATTCCTCAAGGGGAGGAGTATGTCACTTTTTACAACACTCAATTCAAGATGTTGGAGGTACGAATCTAATAGTTGCAGCATCAAATAGTAGAGTTGATGAAGGCACAGGAGAATTTTAGATTTGAGATCATGATCCTAAGGCATGTCGTTGCAAGACAGGACATTAGACGAGCGGAAAGAACTTTGGTGAAGGTACAGGAGACACAAGTATTTGACGGTAAGCAGAGTACCAAGAAGCTTAAAAATTTCTAGTGGGACATAGAGCAATACATGGTGGTATGAGTGCTTCGGTTCTAACCAATTTATCTTGATGCATTTAAACATCTGATTCCTCCATCTTATTGTCACCTTTATATTCAAGTTTTTGATATCCATTGTTTGTCTCCGCTACTACTGACTGTAATTCTGTGATGCAACTCTCAACTTGTTGTTGCATATATTGGTTCATAATTTAAACCTTCATGCTTGCACTGCTCGTTAATGGATTCTTTAAGGCCTTATTCATATTGAATTCGGTCTGATCCTCGCCTATTTCAAGTGTTAAAGGATCACTTATATAATTATCGTGATCAGAATTTGCACAAATGTACAAGTAATGTTCTAACTGAATTTATCATATGGTGTCATTTATATAAACTTGTTCTCTATCCAACACCTACTTGTTTGTTTAAGTATCTCCATACTTTAATCTATGAGATTGACTACTTTCTTTAAAATGAACAATAAAATATGCTAGTCTTTTTAAATTTTATTAATGTTTAATCTTAGTAGAATAGCAATTAGGAATAGTTTATGGATAACACATAAATGCAATATGAATTTCATAATTATAATCTTATTATAATTTCATTTACAATGTATAATTATCTCGTAAATTTTATCATATACATCTAAATATGTACAAGATAAAGAATGTCTTTAAAATGTTTTGTTACTAAATTGGAACTATCTGATTGGTGTAAGGCATAAACTAATCAACTTTATCTAGAGCTGATCAATCTACTAAAAAATGAATTCCCCTTTTTCATTACAATATTTCTACTAGTTTCTCAACTTTGAAGCAAATCAAATTTCAATTTCATGTTCGAAAGACCATTATAACCCTGGCGAAATATCCTTGAAACCTACCAAGTAACGATAGAGAAAATGTAAATACTTAATGGACCAGGAAAGTGCTTTGAAGAGAACAAAGGATGCTCCATGTAACTCTTTAATCACTCCCCATACTTTCATCAAGTGACGAGTAACAAAGGATTAAATCTAAATATAAAATGAAAAGACACAACTGAAATTCTCTCATAATTTAGCATAAGTTCCTTTTTTTTAATCTCTTTCAATCTCTTATCCTTTTATACTTACGCTTCAATAGTTTTCTTAGGATGATGACTTTGCTTTTAACCTTCTTGTAGATTCTTCGGCTATTTTGACCTTGTCTAACAGTTTTTTTTTAGAATTCTTTTATACTTTTTTATATTTAATTTTAGAAAAAGTTTATACCAATATAATTATCAATATGCCTGGATGCATATTGATAATTATATTGGTACTAAGCTTTTTTAGCATGTATATTGATAATAATATTGGAATTAAGCTTTTTCTAAAATTATGTTTATTTTCTATTTCCAGTCATATTGATAATTATATTGGTATTGATTTTGTTTAGAACATGTAAAAGCTATAATAACGAAAGTAGATGAGATATTCAGGAACTATTTGATATTTACATATATAATATTAATCTCCATTCACTTGGAAAATGGGCAACCATGAGTTGCAGTTGCAGTGTCGATTTGGATTTCGTATGGAGAGACAGATGGTCCTCTCAGCAGGGCTCCAAATAACTCTGAAGGATCGTAATAAATCTCAACGTCCTCTGCCCTCAACGATTCGTCCACCTGTCAAGTCAGCACTTTGATGATCACTTCATGACATATAGCAGACGCCCAAAGAGTAATAATCTTTTACCGTTCATTTTGATGTTTATTCATTATCTTACGGTGGAGTTTGCAATTGAAAGCCAAACAGCTAACAACACAAGTTTATATTTCATCAATATAATAGAACATAATTTCCTTAATTCAATAAATAACATATCTTGAATTAGTTAAAAACAAATACAATTATAACTGTATTTAAATAACACAGTCTTTTAACAAATTTTCATAACGTTTTAGTGCGATTAAAGTACCTCCAAACTTTTAAATGTAATTAAAAAATAGAAATGAGATATAATAGGACTTATTATGGAATAGAAAATGAATTACAAAAAGTAGGTCCTAGTTAACTACTTATTTTTCAATTCAATAACCACCTACTGGAGCAAGCTGGGTTTAGGGAAGCATTTACTAGAGGCATTCGGGTCATTATAAGAGGGAACACGATATTCACTTGTGTAAAAAAAAGCTAAAGGCAATTAAGACTCAGCTAAAAAAAGCTAATTTTAGCAAAACTTCAAACTCACGATTGGTAGTCAAATTAAGAAAATGATCAATTAGAACGGGTTCAGGAAGCTTTATATATATAATTAAGTAACCTCAATGTAAGGAGCTAAAAGAGAGATAAAAAGAACAGGTAATGCAGAACTCCAACATTCTGGCAGAGATCAATCTGTCCATCCTAAATCAAAGATCTAAGGTGTGCTGGATAAAAAAGGGTTATAAGAATACATAATTCCTTCACAGATCTATACAGACAAGGAAGATTGGAAAAAGAATTACATCATTGATGAAGGAGAATAGGGAGGAGACTATCAGCATCAAAAAGGTAATGCATGAGGAATTATATGGTTTTTTTTTTTTTTTTGCCAATTCCTTAGGATCCAGCACCAATTCCATCTCAAATATCAATAACATTAAATCCATCATAAAGGATCAACTGTCAATGTAATTGATAGACATTATAATCAAAATTGTTGACAAATCTAAAGTGGAGAGGACTACACACCTTATATGGATCCTAATAAGGCACTAGAGACCAATGGTTTCAATGCCATGTTCTTCTAAAAACCATGGAAACACAGGAAGACTATAGTGGAACATAAGGAGGGAAGAATGCTAAAAAACTCAATAAGAAATTCATAACTCTCATTTCTAAACTAAAAGCTCTAAAATCTTAAAGTACTGTCACCTTATTTTATGTTGCAACATTATTTAGAAAGTGATAGTCAAGATACTAGCTAATAGGCTGAACCAACAGTTGATCATTTAACTGGTCCTTCTTATGGATCTTACATCTAGGGACGATCAATGCATGACAATATTTTGTTGATACAACAACTGCTCAGGAACTGATCAAGGAAAACTTTTCCCAAGAACTGTGCAATTAGGTTTACCTCTAAATAACTTACAAATTTATAGAATGGAATTTTTTATTAAATTTTTCAGGGCACTGAACTTCCTAACTCAATTTATTTAATAGATCAAACAATATATCACCATAGTATTACACGGAATCCTCATCAATAGACAATCAAAAAGGATGATTAAAAGAGCCAGAGGCCTTAAACAAGGAGATGCAGTGAAAGTTTTGCCTACAGAAGTTAGCGATGGATCAATGAAAGTTGTTGTAAAAATAGGCCCCAATGGCAAGAAATACTAACAAAATTTCAAGAAAAAATGACGTCATTGTTTAACCACAAACGACGTCAGTCCTTTTTCACATTTTAACGCAAGTCGACCTCTCCTTCTCGCGTTTCATATGGTTTGTGAACAAATTCAGAAAGCCTTTCCCTCCAACCTCAACATTTGTTTTCAATTTTGGTTGATTTTGTTTGTGTTTTCTGCATCTATTTTAGGTATTAGTGGTTCATTCAGATGTGATTCAGATATAGTGTAGATAGGATTCTGTAGATAGGATTCAGATACAATGTTTATACTTTTATAATAGATATATAATTGAACTAGTATATATATGGTTTCGCGAATCTTAATTGTTAACAGAAGGTCAAAACATATGTTAAGAAAAAAAAAAGATATACAGAACCGGTTTTCCAAGAACGTATTAAATAAGAAAGGGCTGAAAGGTTGTATAGATCATTCTTACCTTAAGCACTCCTAATCCGTAGAACTCAACTTTTTGTCCGGTAGGAGCGTGGGCTTTGAAAGGACCTTCAAAGAAACCCCAATGCCTGAACTTGAAAGAAATAACAGGAGGTCCTGAGTATACACTAAGCAATTCCCATGCAAAACCACGAGGAAATGCAGTTCTGAAGGCTTCATGTGATGACTCAAAGCTTTCTTCATGTGCTTCATAGTACTGAAACTCCTCCGGTAAATTATTCTTTAACAAAGCATTGTAACTGCCTATCTTCAATACCTCCTCTGCTGAAAGCCCCTCCCTTCCTAATTCAAACAGAAATTTTCTTCCGCTGTTGAGAAGTGCCTAGCAAACGGTATAAGTCGATACTATTGTCTAAGATTAACTAAAAGAGAGAACACAGAAGTTTGACAAGTTGAGCTGTTTCAAATCTTGTTAGTTATGTAAAGAGTTAAAAGTAAAGAAATTGAAAACAAAAATAAAGAAGAAAGGGAGAGGTTACATGCTTTGACTCTAAGGAACATCTATTGATACAACCATTTTTCCCATGGATGTATTCGTTCTAGTACTTAAACTTTGAAGAAAAGCAACTATAATTATGTATACCATTAACAACGAGCTTGAATTTCTCAGGGTTTATGGTTTTGAAGTCTTGCAAACGAGTCTTATGCGACACCTCCATTTCCCATGATTTGATAGCATTTTGCACTATTTCTTCTAGTGATCCTTTTGGCCATTCCTGCTTATTTGTTAGGCACATAAGTTGAAGACAAAGCAGAAAAAGAGGGGATCAGAAAATGAAGAAGTAGGGAGGACCTTTGTTCGGCCTTCTTCAAAGAGATGGTTGACACCATCGTAACTGGGAGGGCCACCATGTCTCCACTCAGTGGTCTGAGCTTCATCATACAAGAAAGACCTGTACTTGTCTCCTGTTATGGTATTATTAGTTGAACCTTCTGTTTTGTTAGCCATGTCTATATAGCTCGAATATGGGTGAAATGATAACAATAAAGAGACTCTTTTATAGAAGATATATATGGCACAACTTCAGAGGAAAAGAAATTTTTTGGTGAGATAGAAAGAAAGACTAGGTCCACGGCTTTAAATGGATGGCTGAGATTCGATACAAGATAAGGGAAAGGATCCGGCGTATATATGACACGACTTGCAAGGAAAAGGCAAAATATTTGGTGAGCGAAAGGGAGACTTGGCCCTCATCTTGGACTAAAAAAACCGGCATCATTGAAGTATGGTAACAAGTGATTGTCGATAATAAACCCCATTAATAATCTCAAATTTTTAAAGTCTCTGTGCCTAAGATGAGTAAATATGCATACAAACTGCTTGTTTTACAAGCGTATCATGATTTGATCGACGTCCATTTTCACCTGAAACTAATATCGACACATTTCAGATTACTCTACAACAAAGAAGACAATTGGTTACGACCAAACCGCAGCCAATTATTTAAAATATGTCGCCTATAGTTTATTGTGATATTTTAGTCTTGTAACATAAAGCATCATCATTTCCCGTAACTAAATATTACAAGTGATGTTTCTAAAAATCATTGCTAATACTACAAAATTTTTTTGTAGCTAAAGTATTAAAAAACATAGGTAAATAGTTTTTATTTACATTTTTTTCTCTCCGTAGCTATATAGTATTAGGCACATTTTTTATAACGTAGCGAAATGTTAATTGTTGCGCTTTTAATAATGTAACGACAAGTTAGTTGTTATGTTTTTAATTCATGATATTGAAAAAAATGTTTTGTATATAATGCGTCAATATACTTTTATTCTAAACTATTTGATTATTATTATAAAATTAAATCGTAAAGAAATATTATTAGTTCAAAATGTTAAAATTATCTAAATATCATAAAATTGAACCAAAAAATGACTTCTGATGTGAAGTATGAACAATGCTTCACATGGGTATTACTACTTTTTGGCCCTTTCCTAAACAATATGTATACTTCATTATGTTCAATGTTAAGCAAGCTTCATATTACATTTTCCATATTGCAATCATCTTCGTAAGGAAGAATCAATTTTACAAGTTTTATGTTGTATAATGTTTTGGACTTCATTTCTTGAGCTATAAAAAATTGTAGTAGACTCAAACTTCCCCTTGCTTCTCTAAGTTAAATGTTGTACCAAGTTCCTGTGTAATTCCAAAATTATGAACTTGCAAAAATTTTCATACTACGAGCCATCTTCTTCTTTCTTCTTCACAAATTTTAGAGGAGATCTTAGTACCTTGACACAAAAAGATGCATATGCATGATAGGTTTAATGGTTTGATGTTGCATCATTGACACTTGAAATAATTGTAATAAATGAGAGCATTTTACTATCAAAAGTATATGTGGAATATGTATGGTGGTGTTCTGAATTATAATTTTAATATATTTCCAAAGGAATGCAAGATAAAGATGCACCAAAATCACATGATGGAAGTAGAAATGCAAGGATTGTTTTATCACCTTATCAAAATCGAACTTGATCATATCTGGTGGATGAAATTGGGATGGAAAGATGGGTGATATTGCCTTCCCTCATTACTGCAGTCGCAAGGAAATTATTAATATTAGACAACGAAATATCCTTCAAAAATTGTGACAGACATGTACTCTGCCCAACTACTTACTCTGTTGTGAAGGTAACGTGTTCACTTTGTAAATTGGTAAGGTGTTATACACCATCTTTATAACTGATTTGAGCATGAATTCTAAAGTCATGATCTTGATAGAAGAGGAGTCTTACTGTTAGACCCATAAGTATAAGATAGTGGAATCGTATGGGCATCGGCAAACTTTGATCAATTTTTGACAAGCGAAACTGAAAATTACATTGGTATTGATTTTATTTAAAACATGTAGAAGCAATAAAAACGAAAGTAGATCGGATGTTCAGGAACTATTTGATACGGTTGACTTCCCTCATTATTACATATATAATATTAATCTCCATTCAATTGGAAAATGGGTTGCAGTTTTACAAGTGTTGATTTGGATTTCGTACCCAGAGACAGATGGTCCTCTCAGTAGGCCTCCCATCCATTAACTCTGAAGGATCGAAGTCAACCTCAACGTCCTCTGCCCTCAACGATTCATCCACCTGTCAAGTCGGCTCTTTGATGATCACTTCATGACACATAGGAAACGCCCAAAGAGTAATAATCTTTTATGGTTGATTTTGGTTGGCTTTGATCTTCATCCGTTATCTTATGGCTTTGATTTTGATTTTGATTTTGATGTTTATCCGTTATCCGTTATCAAATAGCTAACAACATGGCCCCTGCTTATTAAAGCACAATATCAGCCACTGATTCAAGAAGGCTTTAAATATCGATAGA
The DNA here is from genome assembly GCA_027568895.1 of Erythroxylum shatona. NCBI lineage: Eukaryota > Viridiplantae > Streptophyta > Magnoliopsida > Malpighiales > Erythroxylaceae > Erythroxylum > Erythroxylum shatona. The sequence goes on along the minus strand of JAOSBK010000009.1, from coordinate 897,638 downwards.
CATTGTGCACAGAAACTGAACTGAAATCAATTAAGAGGATTCAAACGGTGGTTAAAGTCAAAGAAAGCGTGAGGGATTCAATCAGGATGATGATGCCGAAATTAAGGCTGAAACAAAAAGAAAATGAATTACAACACTAATATTTAAAAATAAGTCATAGTTAAATACTTATACATCTCTTTCATGACGCAAGGAGAACTTGCTGTTTAATTACTTTGTGACATGTAGACAAAAAGATAAGTAAAACATCAACAAATTGACAGGATTATATAAAATTTATTATTATTAGAGGTACTAATTAATCGACAAATTATTGATTATTAATTTGTAGAATTAACAATTTCATAAATAATATTTAATGAATTAAAAATTAATTATATTTAAAAAATTTGATAACACCCTATCTTCAACTCGAATTTTGAGTAGCAAAGTAGTATCAAAGCTTCCAAGTATAGGCCTGGGCAGCCTCACGTCTCTGTTCGAGTTGTAACACAACCACTGCTCCACCACACTTCGCTGAACTCTTTTGCCCTATTCGGGGGCCTGGGCAACCTCACGTCTCGTGTTCGAGTTGTAACGCAACCACTACTCTACCACGCTTTACTAAACCCTTTTATCCCATTCGGAAGCCCATACTTGGAAGCTCTGATACCACTTTGCTACCCAAATTTCGAGTTGAAAGTATAGTGTTATCAAATCTTTTACACTTTGTAAATTATAAATTTTAGATCTAGCCTATCTTTGAAAGGTTTGTTGTAATGTAGTGATTACTAGATTCATGTTATATTTTTGGGTAACTTACCTTTGAATCACCTCTTGCAATTGATTTAATTTCATTTATTTAAATTCACCTTTAAAAAAAGAATTTATGATGGGATATTCTAGAAAAAAAAGGGTGTAAAAATTGTATCTTGAAAATTGGTTTGAAGAAATTTATGACAATGTTGACTAGAAATTTCTTTATAACATCATGAGAGCGTTAGCTTTTCTGGAATGTTTCACGAAATGGATGACCCTAAGCTTCACCATAACATCTTTTAGCATCCTCACAAGTGGAGAGTCCTCAAGCTTCTCTAACAGCTCCAAATGTATTAGATAAGGTGATCTTTTTTGACCTTGCTTATTTGCTATTATTGTGGAGGTATTAAAAAGACTTTGAAAAGAATTGTGGAGAGTGCCAAACATTTCAAATATCACTCCAAATGAAAAAAATTTGGGTGTTAAGAACCTCATCTTTGCTGATGATTTAATTATCTTTATTGGAGTTCATAGAAGTTCTCTTTCAGCTGTAATAAAGGCCATCAAAATATTCATTAAATATTTTGGTCTCTATTTAGACAATGATAAATGTTCCTTTCACATCTCTAAAAGTGATGAGGATAAGAGGCACATGGTAGAACACATCACTGGGTTTAGAGAGATGTCTTTACCATTTACGTATCTTAGAATTCCAATAACCGCCACTAGATTAAGCTATGGAAAATTGAATCCTTTGGTGGATAGGAAACAAGCAAAATTTGCTGGATGAAGTATGAAAGCTTTATCTCTAGTTGATATATCTCAATTAATTACAACTATTTTATATTTAATCCGTATAAATTGGGTTATTAATTGATTATTTCTATGTGTGTCAATTATAAATTACTACAATTGCACAACGTAGTTGAAGCTAGTATTGAAAAATACGGGTTGATCCTACGATGATAGCGATTTCTAATAGTTATCATTATCCTATTATCTAATTTATAAATTGATTATGATTTTTTATTAAAAGAAAATAAAAATTAAATATGTAGAATAAATGGGAGGCAAGATTGAATCAGATAATTAAGGAAGCACTTAGTAAACTTTCAATAGTAGAAAATTAGTATCTAGGTTTTGAATGTCCCTAAAACCTTTATTAGATTGATCTTTTTTATGCAATTGTTTTTTTATTTATTGGACCATAGAAATCCCTATGTTATTTTGAGAGCTAACCTTAAGTCTATTATCAACTAATCCTAAGGTTTTCAACTGAATTGCTTAGGTTAAGTTTATATGATTGCTTTATCAATTTGTGAATTCCTTTATCAGGCTTAACTTTATGTCAATCGCAATATATCAATCAAACCAATTGCATTAATAAAAGAATAAAATCATATTAAAGTATCAATATAGAGTTCATTTAACCTAAACACCAAAAGAATTTAGTTACACATGATCTAACATGAAATCAAACATAAATAGAAAGAAAAATGAATAATAATTCTAAATTTTCTAGGTTGTATTCTATCGAGTATTATTGGGGGTAGAGGTTTGATCTTATATTCTGATGGATCTTGCAATCAATTATTCATGTTTTCTACTTCTCTAGCTCACAGTCGCCTCTAAGACTTTCAAAACAACTCTGTAACTATACTCCTCTTATCAGCCTCCAAAAATGTCTTTTTACAGTGTTTTGACTGATGCACGGGCTAATAACCAAAATATTTAAAAATTGTGAAGCTGCATGACTTGAGAAATGTATAAAGGATGATACATGGTTGTGCATCCCTTCTCTTCTTCAAATCTTCATTTTATGCGATGTTTTCTTCTGAATTCTTCTCCTTTAAGTCCATAAAGGCAATTGTACTTTATAATCACACTTGGAGTGAATTAAGTTCCAAATATAAGATAAAACTATAATTTATCAAGAAAAAATATATCAAATATAAGGTATAAATATGATCAATTGTGCATTTATGAAACATCCCAATGCTTAAGTTTTTGCTTATCCTCAAGCAAACCATAATAAAAATCATCAATCTCTCATCAATTTTGATTTGTCCGTTCATACTGTACATGATTGTATTATATTGAATCAAATGAACATACAAATAGAATCAAATTATCCTAAAATTAACTTTTCTAAGCAATATTAATAACAATCACATCACAATCTCACTGAAGTAAAAAAAATTGATCTTTACACCCTCACTAAGATGTCACTCAATGCACTCAAGTGTTTAGGGTGAAGAGTATCAAAACACTCAATAAATGCATAATAGAACTCTTACCTTAGATTTACAATAAAATCACGTCTCCACCATTTATGTATAAAATAGAAACAAATATCTAAAAGTTTTTATACAAGTTGTAATTGGGCTTAGTTTTGAAGAACTGTTTACAAATACATATAGGTCCTTTCATTGCAACTATATTGGTACCATAAACTTATTCACGACTTTCCTTTCTCATCAATTGAACCAATTAGACCTTTTACGAATTTGAAGTCTACAACAAGTAAATAATGTAAATAACCTTTAAGGTTAAAAAAAAAGGTCTTTAAAAAGAAAGGATAAAGGTTAATATGTGTGTTTATTAAACGAAAAAGGCTAAGGCTATACTTAGTTATTCGTAAAGGTAAATTTAGAGATGTGGTAATTTTCAAAGAAATAGGCCTAAACAAGTTGTCAAATCTAAGTGCCTTCATTATGTCAATGCTTCTAGTTTAACTAATAAGATGTTGGGCGTCGTTTCCGGAACCCAACTCTTGCGAAAATATCATGAAGTGTGAGCGTAAACCCATAGAGTTATTTCCAAAAACACTTGTTAGGCATCATCCCACAAGGGTGGCGTGCCCAAAACAATTAAATGTCAAAATAACTTATTACTTTAACGTTGGATCCTATTTCTGAATGCGAAGTCAAACTCTTGCGGAAATATCATAAGGCTCTCATATCTTTACTTCATCATACTCTTTAATATATTACATACAACTAATTTTCATCATTCACATTTCAATACCCTCAAAACA
>JAOSBK010000009.1:856639-869500 GCA_027568895.1 Erythroxylum shatona | reverse complement strand
TAGCTCTCGGTGGCTGCTCCGGTCACAACTGTCATTAACTGATCATGCATTCATGCATGGAATGCATATGTCGCAATTGAACAATATCACATCACAATCAAACCCAAATTATCACATTCAAACAATTATTTCACAATTATTCACAGTAAAATCACAATCACAATTTAATCACATTTAAACACGGAGTTCCCAAATTCTCAGACAAACAGCACTTCTATGTCATAATCTCCCAATACCTCGGACCTTCTGTCCGGAATCCATAATCAAAACACAATCCCACCATTATTCACCACAGAAGTATAAGCATAAGCAAATAATAATTGAGGAACCGTCTAGGTCACTCACCTATAGCTTCCGAGCTAATGCCTGGAAGTCTCGGCAACGTCTGTGGTTTGACGTTCCAAATGCGTCTCTATAACAGTCAAAAATATTCACACATTACCAAATTGACAATCAGAAATATTTAATAATGCACATGTAGAAATTAAAATGTGTACAATACATGTTCGTGACATTCCTGGCACTATACCAAAATTCACGTCACAAAATTTTCCTCTAAATTTTAGAAACTCATTGACACCAAAATCACTCAATTCGGACCTCTATAGGTCTAATTACTAATAAAACATGGACTAGAAAAATAATTACTCGGTCCCCTCACTTTGACCTAATCAATTCACATCAATTTTATCTCTAAAAATTTCCAATTTCACATAGAAATGAAATTAAATATTTCAAGAATCCGATGCCTCAAGAATCAGGTCAATCGGAGGTTGGATGGAAAAGTTATTCACAAAAGAAAGCAATTGGTTGATTTTGAAACAAAATAACAAAATAAAAGATACCACCTAAATGTAACATCCCACTCCCGCATGACCCGAACCCTACATTTATGGTGATATCCGAGTTCGTGCCCCGCGAGGGTGACGTGCTACATCACTTAGTTAAAAACTAAGTATAAATTTTTTTTTAAAGCACAACCACACACCATACGGGAGTCAATTAACATATACAAGCAATAGCAATTACAATAACCACGTGGGCCCTTTCATATATACAAATCAATTTGTCATGTGTACAAACTTTTATAGAGAACGCCTGAACTGTCCCATATAGGGCTCATTAAACATTGAGCCTGAGGCTCTAAATCACTGTTGAGCTCAAGACTCAAATACAGTCATTGAGCTTAAAGCTCTAATCGGTGGCTGCTCCGGTCACAACTGTCATTATCTGATTGTGTATTCATGTATGAACTGCATATGCCACAATCAATCAGTATATATATCACAATCAAAACATAGGTCACAAGTAATCACATCATAGGCATATAGGTCGCAAATTCACATACAAGTAGCATTTCTATAACCAACTCCCCAGTACACAGTCATCGGACCTTCTATCCGGAATTCACAATCACAACAAATCTCAAACCCACCATTATTCACCAAATTCAGCAATCAATTTATAAAAAAATGCAAAGTAGAATAAAGGGTGAAATAAGACCATCTCGGTCTACTCACAGAACGCTCCAGATTAACATTTGCTTTCAAATTCTGGAAACGCCTGTCTGCAAACTCTTAGCCTGCACAACCCATTTATTCAATACGTCGCACACACATTAATAATTTTGCACAATTATAATTATTGATGCACATATATGTACGATGCATGTTCATGACTATCCCGGTATCAATCTATAAATTTTATCTCAAAAATCATTCCAATATCACAATTCAAGTACGCCTAGGGTTTAGCCGCACTAAAATCCTTAAACTCGCACTTTATGCTTATTATAATTTTTTCAAAAATCATACTTTCGGGTCTACTACTCCCGATCGATGAGTTAGTCCACAAAGGGTAACCTAAGCAACCTCTCCTTGATAGAAAAATTCTTCTATGCATTAGGAATTCATAGATACTAAAATCACTCAATTCGGACCTCTATAGGTCCAATTATTGTTAAAACACGGACCAGAAAAATATTTATCCAGTCCCTTCACTTTGACCTAATCAATTCACGTCAATTTTATCTCTAAAAATTCACAATTTCACATAGAAATGAAATTAAATATTTCACGAATCCAATGCCTCGAGAATTAGGTCAATTGGAGGTCGGATGAAAAAGTTATTAACAAAAGAATGAAATTGGGACAAAATAATTAACAAAAATAACAAACTAATTAAAAAAATAAAAAAGGAAGGAAAATGTGCTGAGTGCGTGCGAGGGCGAGGACGAGGACGTTCCTTCATCCTTGCCCTCGCGAGGGAGAGGCGTCGCCCTCACGAGGAGCGATATTCCGCCTTTCTTTTTTTTTTTGACACAAGTAACCAAAAATGACAAATAAGGTCTCATTGGAAAGATCACAAAAAACCCTACAAGTTTTATGAAGGACTCACAAACCAATTTCACCCGTAAGGGTGTCAAAAATGCAATCAAAGTTTCTGCCTAATCACAAATTTTCCAAAATAGTGCAACATTCTTTTAAAAATCATATCTTCCCATTCCCTTTGCCAAAAATTCCAAGCTTTATAGAAAAAGAAAGATCAAAACATATTCTACAACATTCATGAACAACTTGGAATCAAATTCAATCTCTAAATGGATCAATTTCTCAATCAAAATTTCTGCCCATATATGTGTCATCCTCAACAGTAACACAATCTTCCAAAAATCATAACTTCCTATCCCATTGTCTAAAAATTCCATACTTTATATCACTGAAAAGATCAGAAAACATGCTACAATAATCATGAAGGACTTAGAAGCAAATTCCACTTCTAACTAGGTCATATTCTCCCATTATTATGGCTTCCCTGTTAAAGATTGTTAAATCAGCATATCACCTAAACCATATCCATACTTTAAAACTCCATAACTTACAATTCTTACATCCAAAATTAGCATATTATACCTGATTACAAAGCTAAGACATTCCTCTACAGCTTTCCATAAGATCACTTGAGCTAATTTAAACCATAATAGTCCCGAATTGTCTTCAAAGCATAGTAATCACAAAACCTATACTTAGAGACATTTTCACACAAAGCACATAAATCTTTGAAAACCCATTTGAAAGTTCACAAGTCATAACTTTAAATATCAAAATCGAAAAATGTCATACTTAGTGATGATAAAAAGATAACAAGAAAATCTTCAATTTTCATAAAGACTAATTTAGCAAAATCTGTCTCAATCATCCTAGAAAAAATCTCCAAAGTTTCAGGTCACAAATTTTCAATGCTAGGATCATCCTGCACATATTGCCCACTTTCAAGGCAAAATTCAGAACCCTTCAAGCCACAATTGGACAGCACTTCCTTCATAAGAATTCTAGCCAAACTTCTCAAGTTTAATTCAAGCCAAACCTCATCTCAATTGCTTAACCATATAAAAAGTTATGACCAAAACATTGAAACATACACAAAGCAAATTTTCCAGATTCACAACCTAACTCACATTCTACATCTTCCATACCATTTCTAAACCAACCAACACTCAATTCACTCCATATATGCACCATAACTAACTCACAACCTATCCTTGAACAATAGTCCACAAAATTGCAGCACACACACTCAATCATCTTCCTTTAATAAACACTCATCTAACATCATCAAAATCAATCCAAAACAACTTAATTCACCTATACCACATGACATATCATTCATTAACTTCTACCTCATCAATCATCAATCAACCAAGGAATTAACATACCCATATAATCAAAGCACAATTTCCATGAAATTAAGTCACAAGACATCAAAATTAATGCATCTAACTACCAATTTATAACATAAAGCATAATCCTCACCTACTTGAGCTTCCACTTCTTCAATTCTTCAACAATACACCAAAATCTCTACCTCCCAACACATACACGGTCATCAACTCTCAAGGCTTGGATATGGATTTTCAAAGAACAAAGAAGAGCAAGCAAGTAAGGTAGAAGAGTTTTAGTGTGGGTGAAGCTTGGTAACAAAACATATAAGGAAGAAGACCAACAAAGAAGGAGGAAAGAGTGGGGTTACGAAAATGATGGAGAACTCCCAATTAAAACACCAAATACCTTATGAAAAGGAGAAGTGTCGTGGAAGAATGGAATAAAAAGGAAAAGTGTGGAATTAAAAAATGTTAATGGAGTTAAGGCCATGTTTGGCTTCACAAAAGTAATTCTTAAAACCTAAGTCCAATTTCTACACAAATCATCTCCCAATTTTCAATGGCTCAATTTAATAAATCCTACCATCACGTATCTAAATTCCAGTGCCATTGGACAGTAATTTTTACTACTGGTAACCAATAAGTCTGCCACTTGGCATTATTCCTAGTCCAGAAAAGTACCCCGAAAATTTCAGAAAAATTTCTAAAATTCTTTAAAAATTCAAAACTCACAAAGGCCCACTCCAATTCAATTTTCAAGAACAAAAATCATCTTTTTCACAATAAGCACATTAGAGACACAAATATCGGGAAATGCCATGAATGCATGTACAATCATTACATTGCAAAATTCACTATTTACGTGTTTATATGAATGCATGAACATAGCAAAACAATTTTAAATACTCCTAACCCGTTCTAAATTACTATTTTACCCTTCCCATCGGTGATGGGATGTTACACAGACGATACATCTTTATAGACGATATGATGTCATCACAGACGATACGTCTTTACAGATGATACAATCCATACCCTCAGCATCTCCCCTTATAAGGATCATAACTTTCAACCCAGAAGTCCAAAAATTCCATACTATATATCGTTCGAAAGCTAGAAAGATGATCTACAACTTTCCAAAAGGAACATTTGCCTAAATCAGCCAAGACTAATCCAGATTTTCCCTTATGAAAACTTAAAAATGCATTGTACAAACTTGAGGGAGTCCTGATCAAAAATGCAATCATATACCATTTGCCTCAGAAAAATAAGAGTTTTACAAAGCTTTAGTGGGCATTTCAAGCAATAAATACATTAATATCTCAAAATTTCAAAATACAAAAGGTACATGAACCATGATTTGCTCAAAATTCAACTAAAGCCTTATTTTACAAGATTTGCTTCAAATCCAAAATAAACAAAGATCATAATGATGCCTTGACCATTGACTACTCAATATCTTCCTCATCACCTAGATATGCGGAGGAGAATGGGGTGAGCATAAAGTCCGTGGGTAATAATTTTATAATCGGTAACAAGCAAAACCATTTGTAAAATCACTTCCATTGCAAAATTTACATTTATGTAGACTATGTATGCATCACTCCTTTCAACTTATCATGAGCACATAAGCATATAAAAATGGTTTGGGAAAATCCATAAACATGACGAAATTACACAATTCCACGTAGTGGTCCTATGTAATCGTAAATTTGAAGGAGTCTATGAAGGAGCTCCGTGCCACTAGCAGGCAGGAAGGAGAAGCCTTTAACTTAGTCAACGTGTAGGTGACATTCTTGAGTGGACTACACTAAACCCACATAACATGTAATTCATGAACTGAAAGTAGTTTGCCCAAAAGGCACATTATCTCTTTTAAGGATAGCTATGGTGAGCTAGTGTATAATTAGGAAGAGTTGGAAGAGATGGCTAGAAGACATTTCAAGTATATTAATGGAGTATCAACACATGCCTTTAGCAATGGTTCAATGGATATGAACTATCATTCTACGTTACTCAAACGAACCATAAATGAGGAGATTAAAGCATTTATATTTTCCATTCATCCAAACAAGTCCTTAGGTCCAAATGGCTTCAATGCCAAATTTTTATAGAGAAATGGGATGTCCTTCAATCTTAGTTTCAAATATAGTGCATAAGTTCTTCAGAAATGGCAAGTTGCTCACTGAAATGAATAATACTTTACTAGTCTTGGTTTTTCAATATTTTAATCCTGAGAGTTTGAATGATTATAAACCAATAGCTTGCCACAATGTACCTTATAAGATCATTGTTAAAATTCTTTCTAAGAGGTTAAAGATTACCTTACCTAGATTAATCAATCTAAGTCAAGGTGCTTATATCCTGATAGTTGTGGCTTAATGTGTATTTTTCTAAGTATTTGGCATGTGTTTCTTACATAATAGGATATTATTTTGGTGTTTTAGGATGGTTGTTCTTTTATGTTTGATGTTGGTTTAGGGTAAGAATTGTTCATTTTAGTGTAGGAATTAAGGTTGGTCCCCTTTATGATTGAGCTAAGGACCAAGAGAGGAGAAAAGAAGTGGAGGAGTTGTAGAACAAGAACCCACGATCGTGAGAATGGACCTGTTACCCACAACTTTAGGAAATCTCTTCAGAATGTTTCTACCACATTAACCCACAATCGTGGGAAGCACAGGGATACAAGGATAATTCCCATGATCGTGGGAATTGGAGTCAAAATGAATATGTGGGTTTCACTTGTTTTTAGGGTTTTATGACTTGTCTTGTGATATATAAGGGCACAAATCCCTAGGGAAAAATGAGGGTAATGGGAAACTTCCCTCCTTGAGCTAAAAGACAGATTAACAGCCTAAAGAGAGGTAGAGAATCAAGATTTTCATTCCCAATTGGGTAAAGAGCACACCAATTCCAGATTTTCCAAATTTTGACAAAGAAGAGGAGTAGCTTGCTTCATTTAGTTATTATTTTGTTTTTCTCTTCTAACATCTTTATTATAGATTGTTTGATTGTTAGGGATGTTAATGATATTATGAGTGGCTAAAATATTTTAGGGTTTGTTGTTTGGACTATTTGTGAACCTTCAATTGTTGATTTAATAATATAAATGTTTGTGTTATTTATTAAGCTTAAACCTTGCAACAAATTGAGAGAGTGAGCTTATTGTTCTGTGTTAAATGTATAATGAGAGTTGATGTTTAATAGGCCTATAAATAACAAGTTATTGATTTATTAGAAAGAGATTTCAATAGATTGATATACTGCCTATGGGATAGCTTCATATCTAGTTGAATGTTTAGGAAAGGCTTTGCATATCGAGAGATCCCATTATTAATCCTAATTTATTGAACTAGTGACATTTAGTTACACTTTAAGAGAGGGTAGCTAAAATTTTAGGAAATCTTGGGCCAAGCATAAATTGAATCAATTAACCAAAGGAGAGCAAATAGGGATAATAATAGGTTCTAATTTTTATTCTTGATTTTCTCCAAGTTTTAGTTTATGATTTTGACTTTGGTTGTGTTGTTTCCTTTTACCTTTAATGTGTCTTTGTTTTACTTATCTATTTAAATTTGTTTGAATCAGTTTCTTAAACAAAGACTAACCTGAATTAAGTGGTGCCTAAGCACAATCCTTGTGGGATCGATATACACTTTTTTACTACAAGTTATGACCCATATACTTGTGATTTTAAGCATAATACTAGTAGTTTGTTTGACAATCAACAAGTTTTTGGTGCCATTATCGGAGATTGTTTGTTTAGCATCTTTTTTAGTTTGTTTTACTTTGATTTAAGAGTTTTTGATACTTTTCCTTGTGTATTTGTAGGTGCATGAACACAACGAGCATGCAAACATCTACTAAATTTAGTGATGAAGACTTATCAGATATCATAAGGTACCAACAAGAGTTAAGAAGAGCGAAGCACCAAGACAATATACAAAGAAATATGGCAAAATAAGGAGAGCAAAGAGGAGTTGAGAGGACACTGATGGACTTTATGAGGACAGTTTCAGTCCTCAAGGAGTTACAAGGTCAATGATTTAAGCCAATAATTTCGAGATCAAGCTAACACTCCTCAACATACTTCATAGTAGTGTGCAATTTTATAGGTTGTCCAACTAAGATCACAACAACAATCTTGGAAATTGTTTGGAGATCTGTGACACCTTCAGATTTAATGGGATGTCTGATGCCGTGAGGTTGCGATTGCTTTCTTTCATTTTGAAATATTAACAAAGGCATGGTATAACTCACTTAGTTTATAGAAGATCACTACTTAGGAATAGCTAGCCCAAGCATTCCTTGCTAAATACTCCTCCTTGACTAAGACAACAAGAATCATAAAGGAAATCACAAATTTTTAACAAAGGGATGGGGAGTCTTTATATGAAGCTTGTGAGAGGTTTAAAGACTTACAAAGAAGCTTCCCCCACCATAACCTTCCAAGGGAATTCCTTTTGTAAACATTCTACAATGGTGTAAATCTTAGAACAAGAGGAACCATTGATGCGGCTGCTGTAAGATCTTTGATTAGAAAAACTATCGATACAGCTTATGATCTTTTAGAAGAGTTAGTGAGCAATAGTTATATGTGATCAAGTGAGAGGAGTAGACAGGGGTAAAAGGAGCAAAAAGGTATGATCCCAATTAACTCCATTACAACTTTAAAAGCACATGTCACAGTCTTTACCAAGCAGTTGAGCAATATGTAAGGAGCATCTTCATTTACAACTAAAGTTATGCAATCATAGTGTAAGTTATATGGGCAGGACAACCATTGCATACCAGAATGCTTCTTGTTGGGAGCTAGTAGCACAGAAAAGGTAAATTAGTTAGGCCAACCACAGTGAGGTAACAATTTGTACTCTAATAATTATAATCTGAGGTAGAAAAACCACAATCTAGTGATTCGAGTGAGACAACGTTCTTATGAATTTTGTAAGAGAAGTGTGGAAGACTCTCTAAGAAATATAGAATTACATCAACGAGAGCAATATGAGGCTAAAACACTTAAGGATATGTAAGAGCTAAAAGAACTAGTGGAATACCAACTTGAACCTTACCTTATTGAAGACTAAGAGATGAAGAAAGAGGGTGAAGAAAAGAATGCCAACCCTACTTATTATTCACCAATTCTTGATATATCATGTGTGAACATCAAAAGATCTTTGGTAGATGTCTATGAAAAGAACCTTATCCTTTGGATTAATGATGAGCAAGTGGCATTCAACATGAATGATGTACTAAATAATCTGAAGGTTTTAAATAACAAAAGGACAAAGAATAGATGACAACAAACATCAAGTTTGAAGAAGCTATAAAAATCTCTATTCATGAAGCAGAAGAAGTAGAGGAGATGAAGGTGATTAAGGAAGAAAGAGAGAAACTCACCTTCTTATAGCACAAAATGTTGGATTCGATGGAAGATTCAGGAAGTTTTGGCATTCCCTATTTTATTGACAGTTTGTTAGTGAAAAGGACGTTACTGAAATTAATTTATTTTCTTAACTTTATCTATAATGTCCTTCTAATAATTTTGCAATTTGTAGCTTACTTATAAACTACAAAACAAAATTTAGGCATCATGGGGGAAGCAAGTTGCTTATAATTGATCTGGCTAAGTTTTAAAGGATGAAGGTCAAGTTAATGTCCATAAATTAGCACGTTTAATAGTTAGATTTTAATCGTTGTGTAGCTAGGTTTGTTTTAAATTCTTAAATAAGTTTTGAATGACTTGGAATGGTTTGGATTGCCAATTCTTTAACTCTCTTAAATTACTTATAAGATAAGAAAACACTCTCGATGTTAGGCGGATTTGGTCTCAACCCTATCGACATCACCACCTTCATCACCATATATGGTTTCATGTTCTAACCCTTTTCTTTTCATTTTTTTAGTATTTTATTCTTATGTTTTTTTTATATTGTGTTTTATTTCCCCTTGGTTTGTTTGTGTACCATTCCCACATTGAGGACAATTTGTTGTTCAAGTGTGGGGAGAGTTGTGTGTTTTTACCTTGAGTGTGAATTTTACATATTGTATGATAGTTTGTTTAGGTTGCATGATGTGAATTATATGAATGCGTCAATGATTATGACTTAAGCGGATAGGTTTAGCCTTAAACATAGTCTTTTAGGTTATGAAGAATTATTAGCTTGTAAAATTTGTGACCTATGTTACTTAAGGCTAAATATGTTAGTTAATTAAGGTATGATGTTAATTCATTCACCCTAGGAATTTGCTATACTCATGTATAATTTTAGGCTAGACAAATAAGTGGCATTATTAATACATTTTCATGAGAATGATTAGCTAAAGTAATAAGGTAGGCAAAATTTTTTCTTAAAGAATTGTATAATTTTAACTAAAATAACTATTCCGCTTGCTTTTAGGTTATGAATAAAGCTAGTAGCCAGTTGAGAATGCAATGTAGCTGAGTAACTGGATCGACATGTATCATAAATGTGTGCCTTCATGTAAAAAGGCTATAATGACATTCCAACTAATCAGCTTAGCAACAGCTAAATTAGTTAAGCAACCAGATCGACATTCATCACAATTGTTTTCCTTTGTGTAAAAAGACTAGGTCCATGTCCTTAAATAAAAATAAAAATAAAAATAATATTTTCAAATAAAAAACCTACCAAACTTGTTAGTAGCTTAATTTTTCATGAAAACCTAATGAGGAATAGCTACACTTTTATTTTGACTGAATGATTATCAATGTGTGTGTGCAAGTGATAGAGGTGAATAGACTCAATATTAAAATTTTGATTAGTTTGTATATTTAGTCCAAGGTGCTTAGACACGGATTTCAGTTGTTAATAAGTTAGAATGACCTGAAGGATTGTGTTGATAGTTAAAATTGTTTGTCTAAGTTGAAGTCACTATCTCATTATTGCATAAACGTGTTTTTTGTTTTCTTGTGATGTCTATTGTTTTGTTTGCTTGAGGACAAAAGTGTAGGGATACGATAAGTGTAAATTATATCGAGTTTTAAGGCATATTTTAATATGTGTTTATCCATTAATCCCATCATTTAGGATGTGTTTAGTTTAGAATTGTGTTAATTTGTTGATTATTTGTGTTTAAAGTGTTTATATGTTAGTACAAGCTTTTGAGCTTAAATATGATGTTTTTTAGGTACCTTGATGTATTTACTAGTATTTTAGGGTCAATATCAAAGAACGGAGGAGCTTCGAAAGACATTTGTGCCGAAACAACGGCCATGATTGTGGCATAACTAGATATAGGCTTAGATATAGGCCACGATTGTGGCCTGCATCGAGAAGACGCGTAGTAACTCCCAAATTTCTCGTTTCGCAGGATTTTTGGACCTTTCGAACTCCAAAAAAAACCCTAGTTTAACCCTAAACATAAAAGAACAAGAAGAATAAAAAGAAGGAGCTTTTGCATCAGCCACTTTTGAGAAACTCTAGAGAGAATTCATTGAGGGATTGAGGAAGAGAATAAGGAAAAGAGAAGTGAAGAAGAAGCTAACTTAACATACTTCTTAGATCAGGAGTTTTCTGAGATCGCTACCTCCTATCAGCCATTCAGATCGTATTTCCTGTTTATTCTCCATTTTAATATTGAGATGTTCTAAACTCATTTTCGGGGTTTTATCTTTGATTTAATGAAATTTGATTATTTATGTGTTATTTGGATTTATTGTGATTTAATTTCTACAATTACATAACTCGTTGACAAAATGAGAGGGTGAATCAAATGAAAAATAATAAAATTAGGCTAATGAGAATTGGGTGATTAAATAGAACGAGAATTAAATCAAATCGGTAAATTGTACAAAGAGATATCTTACATAGATTTTTGATAGTTTATTAGACAACTTCATATCTAATTAGAGTTTTGGATAGGTTGTTAATTAAGAAATTGAAACATTCATAATCTGATTAAGGTTTATGGATTAAGGTTAATGATTATAACTCGAGAGAGAGTAATCAACCCTAGGATTATCTAAAACCAATAATCTAGTAATTCATAATCGATTAGGTTAGCTTTAAAGACATGTAAAATTTCCTTTCTTTTAATTGGTAATTCCATAGGTTGAGTCTTGAGTATGTGTACAATTGCTAAATTGTTAATATTTTCGTGATTGATTCTTGAATTGATTTAATTAAATTCTTATTTTAGTTTCGTTACATTTTGAATTTCTATTATTTGTTTTGGATTTAGATTGTAGGATTATATTATCCCTCCTCGTGGGATCAACACCTTAGGTATTACACAAACGATCTGTGCACTTGTGGATTATCGAGGTTATTTAATTAAAACTTACACACATCAAAATAACCCGATCACGGATAAAGCCCCTATCATGGATAAAGCTTATTATCGTCTTATGTATTGAAGTCTTTTGTTACCAAATGTTATTTTAAACTTCCTCCATGATTTTTTATTTTGCCAACTAATACTTATTTGAGCTACAATCTCCCATTTACATCATTTAATATTAATTATAATTTATAACAAAATAAAAGTGAATTATTATAAACTTACATACACATTCATATAGTAAAAGTCATTATTTTTTTTGTTAAACATAGGATTGAACAAATTTGCTGGACCCTGCTTTCAAAGCCCAACATTCGAAGACAATTAACAGTCAAATAACATTGTAAATTTTTTAGACAAATAACACATACGCGGAAAAATTGATAATTAAATCGGACCAATTTATTTAAAACCATTTCAGTCACAAAGATGCAAACATTATTGCACACATCAGAGTTTTAGTAATCACTTGGGCCCATTACAGAACACGATGTTTGTTTTCACAATATCTTTACATTTCAAAAATCACCCCTTTTTCTTTAATACAAATACAAAATACAAAATACAAACTACACGTGACACCATTGAATGATTATGCTTAGAATGATTCCAAAATACAAAAAGTTCCTGGACTAACTTAATTACAAAAGTCTTTAACTATCTTGGAGTTCCAATGCCTTGCAAAGATCATTAATATTCTCTTTCTGCACTTGAGGAGGGAAGCATGGGGTAAGCTACACAACTCAGTGGATAATATATTTATAGCCATTGGCAATTGACCAAAGACAAGCATATGTATGGATATATATATATATATATATATGTATATATATATATATATATATATATATATATCTAGCGATTCGAGCACTCGTACTTTATTCCAGCACTGTGAACAT
>JAOSBK010000009.1:836651-849842 GCA_027568895.1 Erythroxylum shatona | reverse complement strand
GATTTTGCTAAATTGGTCTTCATGAAAATTGAAGCTTTTCTTGTTAGCTTTCTATCGCTACTAAGTATGACATTTTTCGATATTGAGGTTGAAAGTTATGATCTGTTGACTCTTGGATGTTATTCCAAAGATTTATGTGCCTTGTGTGTGAAAATGCCTATAAGTGTAGGTTTTGTGGATACTGTGCTTTGGGGCCAATTCTGGACTGTTATGGTTTGAATTGGTTCATGTAGCCTTATTGAAAATTATAGAGGAATGTCTTAGCTTTTTAATGATGTATAATATGCCATGTTTGGATGTAGGAATTGTAAGGTATGAATTTTTGAAGTTTGGATGTGGTTTAGGGTGAGATTATGGGGGCGAAAACTTTGATTGAGATTTTGACCTTGTTAGAGGTTGAATTTGCTTCCAAGTGGTTCATGAAAGTTATAGAATGTGTTCTGATCTTTTCATTGATATAAAGCTTGGAATTTTTGGCCAATGAAATAGGAAGTTATGATTTTTAGAAAATGTGTTTTTGTTTAGGATGACATTTACAGAATAGAAACTTTGATTGAGATTTTGACCTTTTTAAATGTTGAATGTGCTTCCAAGTTGTTCATGAAAGTTGTAGAATGTGTTTTGATCTTTTCATTGATATAAAATATGAAATTTTTGGACAATGAAATATGAAGTTATGATTTTTAGAAAATGTGTTACTGTTTAGGATGAGATTTATAGGATAGCAACTTTGATTGGGATTTTGATTCCTTTAGAAGTAGAATTGGTTTTCGGTCCTTCATGGAAATTGTAGAGTTTTCTTTGATCTTTCCATTGATACCAAATTTGTCAAATTTAGAATCCTGAGTGAAAAGTTATGCATGTTGAAAGAAGAGAGGGAAAAAATGAAAAATACGGCTCATTTTTTAGCCGACTCGCGATCGCGAGCCGGCCCTTTTGGGTGAGCTGAGTCGCGCTTGTCGACTCACCTACCATTTCCCCACTCTTTTGCTTATAACTTGTTCATCCGACCTCCGATTGACCCAATTTTTGAAGCGTTGGATTCATAAGATACCCCTCTACCTCTCTATAAGAATTTATGGATTTTGAGATTAAATTGAAAAAAATTGATCGAATCAAAGTGAGAGGACCGGTTGAAAAGAGTGTGATGGATATTTTTACTGAACATACTTCAGTATTTTAGCAATATCCAGACCTATAGAGATCCGAATTGAGTAATTTTGATGTCTATGGATTCCTGAGACATAGGGGAACATTTTTATTAAAGAGAGGTTGCCTAGGTTATCTGATGTTGACGGTCTTATTGATCGAGAACAGTAGACCCGAAATATGTGTTTCAAAAAAATTGAAATAAGTCTATGAGCAATAAATTGCAAGTTAAATGATTTTTGTGTGGCTTAAAACTAGGAACAAATGTGTTTTGATACGGGAATAATTTTGTGATGCAATTTATGGAACAACACCGGGATTGTCATGAACATGCATTATACATATTTCATTTCAGTAATGTGCATTATTAAACATTTATGATTGTACAAATTGTGACGTATGTGTCTCTTGCATAAATGAATTATGCAGGCTAAATGTCCACATTTAGGCGTTTCCAAAATTTGGAAGTGAAGGCTAATCTGGAGCATACTGTGAGTAGACCGAGATGGTCTCATTTCATTATTTGTTTTGTTTTGTTTCATTTTGTATAAATTGATTGCTGATGGTAAGAGGCGTATGCTTAGATACAACAAAACCCTGAGGTCTCGAGTTCGAGTACCAGAGGGGACAATACCTTTGAAGGTTGTGGTCGCGTGCAAACTTGAGGTATGCGGGGCCCAGTTCGCCCTGGTACTTAAAACACGGACCCAACATCTAACTTGTCAAACTAGCTCTCAAGAGTTTTGTTAGTAATCAAATTAAAGGTGTTATTGAAACCAAGAACAAATTTAAAAGGCTCAATAGGATTGCTACAAGCATAATAATGCCAAGAGAGCAGTTGAAACTCAAAGGCCAAAGGAACATCAAAAAGCTCTAAATTAGCACAATTCAATTTTAAAGAAAAAAATCAAAGATTAACTGGTTAAGAGAGGAAGATGCCAACACCAAATTTTTTCATCATTCCTTCTTAGCAGAAAGAAATAGGAATAAAATTATAGAGCTCCAAGATAACATAGGGAAAACATTCTCTAATTAGAGTAACATGTAATAAATAGCCAAGAATTTCTGTATCAATCTGATGGGGACTGATGAATCTAATCCTACATATTTTAATTTAAAGAGATTATTTAACAAAACCATCAGTCAATATTTGAAGGGCCTTTTGTTGACCCCTTTCACACATTAAGAAGTGAAAAGAGCTTTATTTAGTTTACATCCCTCAAAAGGCCTAAAACTTGATGGGTTATCTGTTTGTTTCTTTTAGAAAACCTGGGATATTAATGGCAATCTCTTCATTGAAGCAGTTCTAGAATTTTTTGCTTCCTCTAATATGCTAAAAGAAATGATTTACAACTACATTTTCCTCATTCCTAAGAAACAAAATTCTTTTTACAAGGTGGATTATAGAACTATCTCATTTTTCAACACACTTTACAAAGTAATAGTCAAATTATTATCCAACGGATTGAATATAGCATTGAAGCAAGCTATGAATGCAGCTCAAGGATCTTTCATCACTGGGAGATCTGTTGGAGATAATATGCTTCTAATACAGGAGTTAATAAAATATTACAATTCATGAAGAGCCATTAGAAGTTGCTTATTTAAAGTTAATTTCTACAAAGCTTTTGATACTATTAGATGGAATTTTATTCAATCTTATGAAGTAGCTCTTAGATTTCCAAATCAATTTGTTAAGTGGATTATGGAATGTATCATAAATTTATCCTTTAGTATTCTAGTTAATGAAGCTCCTACTCAATCTTTCAGGAACACTAAGGGAATTAGGCAAAGGGATCCCCTATCCCCTTTCCTATTCACCTTAATAATAGAAGGGCTTTCTGGAATGCTTAATAAGCATACTACCAGCAATGGTAGACGCTAATTTCGCCATAAATTCGGAGAGCTCAGGATCACTCACTCGATTTTTATTGATGACCTAATGCTTTTGAGTGGGGTTAATATTGAATTCACTAAATTCCAATTAAACATCTTGAATCTTTTTATAGATTGGTCAAGATTGAAAGTCAATGCTAATAAGAGCAACATGTTTATCTCTTCTAATGTGAGCAACCAAGCTATCTTGAGTAGAAGTTTAGGCTTTGTAATTCACAGTCCTCCCTTTAAATACCTTAGCATCCCGATTACTTCTACTAAACAAAAATTGTTTTATTTCATTCCTCTTATTGAAAAGTACAAAGCCATAATCAATGCATGACAGAACAAGTTTTTATCCCTTATAGCCAAGCTTACTCTAATCAATTCATTCCTTAACAACCTACATGTTCATTGGAGTGCACACTTTCTACTGCTAAAGAGAGTCATTAAGGAGATTCACATAGTGTGAAAATTAGAAAATTCAAAGGGTGCAAAATTCAAATGGGAGGAAATAACTACTCCTAAGAGGAAGGGGACTTAGGGATTATTCCTATATCTTTTATGAAAAAGTCGTACTGAGTAAAAAGATTTGGAGAATATATATTGATAAAGGAGCTCTATGAATCAAATGGATTGATGAATTCTACGATAAAAATCAAAACTTCTGGCTGGTGATAAGCAATAGGGAACATTCTTAGAACTTTATCCATATGTTGACCTTGAGGAGTGTGTTATATCCCTGGATTAAACATAAATTGGGAAATGGGGAAAACACATAGTTATGGTATGACAACTGGACTGATCTAGGTCCTTTGATATTGAGAAATGAAATCGTTCATTTGAGAAATAGAATCTCTACAAATGCTAAAATCTCTTCACTCATCCAATAGGGATAATGGTTTGCAAATTTAAGAGGATTCTCTTCTTTAGTAACTTATTTACCTCAACTCCATCATATTTAAAGGGAGGAACACATTGCTTGGACTCTAAATTCCAAGCATCTTTACAAATGAATCTTGCTATAAAATTTGTAGAACAAACCTGGGAGATGTATCATGTTATGAATTACTTTGGAAACACTCCTTGAACCCTAAAGCTTCCTTAATCACTTAGCTTGTGATAAAGAACACAATCAAAACAAAAAACATATAGTTTGGTATATATGACCCCATGTGTATGTTATGAAAAAAAGTTGAGGAGGCTAGGAAACATCTCTTTTTCCTCTACAGGCATTCCAAAGTTGTTTGGAGTAGAGTGCTGAGTATGCTAGTGGAGCACTTCCAACTTCCAGACTTACTAATTGAATGGACTCTTGCACTAGGTCACTATAAAAGCTAAACAACTCAAACAACATGCAGAGCTCTTCAATACTGCTGTCACCACAACCATTTACTCAATTTGGAGAGAAAGAAACAACAAATTGTACAAAAGAGCTAACGTTGGGAAGCATCAACTAGTTGGTAACATCCTAAATTGGATTAGAGAGAACAAGACAACAAAAAAGTACAAAACAAACTCACTTCCGACATGAAATGTAGATGGAATCTCTAAGCTTGGGTTGCTTATAACTTCTAACTTGTTTGTATTCAAATGAATAAGCTATAACTAGGAACTCATTGTAACGCTGTAATAACTTGTGCTAGTGTGAATAAAATTTCATTCACTTTTCAAAGAAAACATATGAAAAGTTTATATTTGTAGAAAAATATGCATTTGCAAAAAGTTTAGTAATTGAAACAAATTTTTGTTTTTTCTTCATTCTTCTTTTTGCTTGTTTTCATGTACTTAAAAAAACATCTTTTTTTTTCTCTCTTTCTGCTATTTCTTATGTTGCATTATAAATTGCATGACCTTTTTAAGCTTTAATAATTCAATGAGAAATTTTAGCTAATAATGAACACTTGATCTAGACATTTTTCCCCATTCCTTCCTGCACAATAATTAGCAAGTGATACCTTTATTCCCTTTTGTTTGTCTTGTAGCTCTTGCCCATTTCAGATTATTGTTTGGCAACTTGAACTATCTTCTACTTTTTTAAGAGATTAGAACTTAAATTTTTATATATCAAAAAGTTCTTAAGGTAAGGAAATAATTCAGGATGAAAATTAAAGAAAAGTTTGAATGTAAATTAGTACCTGAAGATGGCTTTTGATGTGAGAAATATTAAGCTCATTAACACTCATCATCTGCAGAATTCTCTTAGGTGTTGCCTCTGCAAATTAAAGCCATAACCATGTCACTGTATCTTACTTATTATTTGTCATCTTTTACCTGTTTTTTCTTGGTTTTATTTTGGGGTTATATGTGCACATATATAACCCAAAGTTTTCAACAACCTAACTAAGGTAGCTCGATATTGAATCTTGGAATCTAGTTTTGGAAAAGGTCAGACTTGATATCACTAAAGCGCTAGGAGAAACGATCATCAAGACTACTTACTGTATTTACCACCAAGGCTTTCAATGGCATCAACAAAATGTTGATGAAGCTCAGGAGTCCAACGAAAGCGCGGAACTTCAGATTTTCTGTATTGCCTCACGCCTCTTCTGGGAAAAGATTTCATGGCTCGTGCTGGTGCTTCGTGATGACTATGAAAATACTGATCAGAAGCCTCAAGGTCATCAGGATATAAGGATATGAAGCGGAATTAAAGTCCACGGCTTAGAAGAGAACCGTAAATGTTTGCAGTCTATGACCAAAGACTTTTATGCAAAGATGTGATGTCTTGTTCGTGGTTGCTAACTCAAAGTTCAAACTTGCTTTAATTGGATGCAGCTCCTTCTTTTACGTTTCTCTCCCTTCGTCGAAAAGGGTCATTATATTTTTGTTTTGAATTATGGAATCGGATTAATGTTGGGAGATAAAAAGAATACCCAAATCATTTTGACGTAAACATGATATTTTCCAAGAAAGAATCCTGAGATTTTGAAAGATTAGTTCCGTGGTGATGGAAAATCAACCGTGGACAAAAATGTATAAGAGTTGAAATGATTAGGCTTTTGGAGCACGATGATAATACATGTAAAAATGATTAGGTTTTATACATAGGACGTGTAGCGTAGAAACCTAGGACATGCATGTGCAAATTCCGTTTTGCTTGTCATTTGGCCTTTTTCTTTCTCTTCTCTTGGAGGAAGTGAAGGTTTAGGCAATGCATACACCATGCAAAGTCAAGAAGAGGCAATAAAGAAACAAAAGAGGGTGGACGTATAAAATATAAATACATGTGTGTCTTTAATTGAATCCCCTATCAGCCTCATTTCCATAAAAGACGGTGCCTACTTTTGGACCCATCCTTTTCTCGTCTTGCGGGTGCCGTGTTCAACACACAACACTCCCTTATGTCCTCACAAAAAGCACCAGCCTCATTATCCCTTTCTTAATTGTTTCCTCGTCAATGGAAGTGAATTAAGGAAAGCTATATACTGTATATAATTTAGGGGGGAAATAATATAAAAGTTCTTTATATTTTTATTCATTCTAAAAAAAGTATTTTAATTGTAAAAATTACTAACTATCAAAAATATAATGAAAATTTGTAATATTTTATTAAAACCACGTCAAAATAGTCATGCATAACAATTTATATTATCACGAATGTGTGATTGTCTTTTCCCATTGTTTACTTCCCGTAGAATTAGGGGCAAATTGGTTCACAGTAAAAAATGATAATAAGAATAAAAATGAATATAATTATTATAATTATGATTGGCGGTTAAAATGAAAGGAAGATTACTATTATCATTGATAGTAGTTGATTTGTTGAAAATCTTGAGAAGCATATTCTAATTAATTATATTGTATTACTAAAAAAGAAAAAATAAAATTTTGTTAATTTTTTACTCAAATTTTAATATATTTTAATTAGTTATATTTAATTTTAATATATTCTAATTAATTATATTTAATTAATTACATTGTTTTGTTAAAAATTAAAATTAATTAAAATTTTATTTGACATAAAATTTTAATATATTATTAATAATTATATTTAGAATATATTTAATTTTAATTAATTATATTTAATATATTCTAATTAATTATATTTAGTATATTCTAATTAATTATATCAAGAATATATTCTAATTAATTATATTCTAATTAATTCTATTTAAAATGTATTTAATTTTAACTAATTATATTTAATTAATTATATTATTTTACTAATAAAGGAGGAAGGAATGACTTTCATTTCTCATGTATTTAGGAGTATGAAGTAATCCCTAAATCCCTAAAACTCATATATGAAAATACTGTTCATGCAATGATAATATATATCCAACCAACGTTTTTCACTTCCATACCCATTAATGTCTTACAAACCCATGAACCAAGTACCCCCTTACTTATCATCGCAAAATCTCAAAATTTCCAAGTCATTTGCCCAACTTGTGTTAGACTTCCAGCTTCTTCAACAAATAAGGTAGAACATTATTATATAAAGAATAATTGACTATTATTTGGGAAGAGTTGGCAAAGCAAATCTTGTTACCTCATGGTTTATATTTAACGATTTTGATGATAATTATATAATATTTTAAAATTCAAATTGAATTTATTTCTTTTTATTATTAACAGATTAATTATCAAAAGAACATAAAATATAAGAAATATGCTTCGAATATGGATGGTTGAAGAACTTTGAAAGATATGTACTTGTGAGCTTGAAGAGACTCGTCAAATTACTACTTGATTTTATAATGAAACACTCAAGTTGGATACTTGGGGACTGAACATAAGCTTGGGTTGTAAGCCAAACTAGTATAAATTGACTGCATCCTTCTTTTCTCTCTCTCTCCTTATCTTTTACATTTCCAAGTTATATTTTATGTGTGTTCATTTTAGTAAGAGGCTCCTTCGCTTTTATAATAGGCTCTTTTATTTTTCAACTTGCTGATGGTTCCTTTCATTTTAACAAGCACTTTCCTTTTTATTGTCTTCAAAAGGACTTATACTTTAGCAAGCTCCTGTCGTTTAATAGGCTACTAACATTTGACAGGCACCTATTGTTTTAATTTTTAACAGACCTATGTTTTTTATATGAATTGAAAGTAACTTGCAAATTTTTAAGTCACATACAACACTTGTGAAGCAATGAGCATACACAGACTTTCGAAACATTTTAGCAGCATCTATATTCTTCAGAGTTATATCATTCTTAATGTGCCTTAGATAATGAAATCACTCTATCAAGAGAGAAATTGTTTTTTATTCTACATTTTATTTTTCTATGAGCTTTTAGAAGCTTATTATACACTTCGATTATGGATGGTTGAAGAACCTTGAAACATATGTACTTGTGAGCTTGAAGAAGCTCGTCAAATTATTACTTGATTTTATAGTGAAATATTCAAGTTGGGTACTTGGAGACTAAACGTAAGCTTAGGTTGTAAGCCAAACTAGTATAAATTGACTGCGTCCTTCTTCTCTTTCTCTCCTTATCTTTTACATTTCTATGTTATATTTTGTGTATGTTCATTTTAGTAAGAGGCTCCTTCACTTTTATAATAGGCCCTTCTATTTTTCAACTTGCTGATGGTTCCTTTCATTTTAACAAGCATCTTCCTTTTTATTGTCTTCAACAAGACTTATACTTTAGCAAGCTCTTGTCGTTTAATAGGCTACTAATGTTTGACAGGCACCTATTGTTTTAATTTTTAACAGGCGCATGTTTTTTATATGAATTGAAAGTAACTTGCAAGTTTTTTAAGTCACATATCAAATATGAGATGATGCTTTCGTTTCACTAAATTTACATTCTGAAATAAGATATTCTTTGGAACAATTTATTTATTAAAGCATATTGGAATGCTAAGAAAATCATATCAAAGTCCATACATGCATGAATAGAATAAATATAACAAAAATTTGCAAATAACATATAATTGTGAATTTGCAATAAAAAATAACATAATTTGAATTAAAAAATTAATAAGAAATGTAATAGAATGGCTTTTCTCATGATTAAAGTCCAAGAAAATAAGACCATTTATCATGTTATGTCTTCAGAAGGGTAATAAATTTATTCACGGATAAAATCAAGGGCTTTATATTGCATTACCAAACAACACTTTCATGCTTTTGCATGCATTAGATGCATTAGCTTTAGAAAAATTTTGGATGTAATTCATTGTAACAGACAAGTTAAAGCTTAATTTAACAAAAACTATTAAAAACCTAAAATATTTTTATATTAATGTTACTTGGAAGACTAAATTATACTTTTTTCTTCAATTTATGATAACGTTATTTATTTCTTTAAATTTGAATTTTATGTTATCCTCTCTTTAATTATTCAAATTATTGATAGGTAAATTTGATATGCCTAAGACAAATTGGATGTATAGATCTACTTGTTTTATTAAAAGTTAGTAAACAAACAAAATTAGATTATTAAAAAATTATATCTAACTTAATACTTATAATAACATACCTTCTCAAAGTAGCATTGAGCAAAGACCAAATTAGTTACCTTTTATGTTCCAATCTTGTTTTTTAATAAATGAATTCAAATGTGCTTCAATTCCTTTCATACTTGCTTTATTGATTTATGAATTCATCTACTAGGTTTAACCCCAATTCAAAAGATTTATGTTATCCTATCTCTAGGGTTGCAATCAACTCCTTCAAATTATGGTAGATATATTCAAAAATGATATTTCTCAATCTCTACATATGAAATCAAATAATAAATAAAAAGGATAATCGGATCCAATATAACAATCACAACAATTGCATTAATAAAAGAATCAAATCATATCAAAAAAATTAATATAAGGTTTATCTAACCTAAATACTAACTAGACATTTAGTGATATATTATCGAACACGAAATCAAAAATATAATGAAAGAAAAATGAAATGAAAACAATGGGTTAATAATTATAAATCTCCTTGATTGTCATTTATCAATTGTTCTTATGATATAGAGGCTTAATCTTGTAATTTGATGGATCTGTTGATGATTTCTTCATGTTTTCCACTTCTCTAGCTCAAAATTGCACTTGGAGAATGAGTTCCAGTTTGGAATTGCTCCCCACATCTGCTCTCCGCTTCAGCCTCCGAAGACATCTTTTTATATAGAATTAAAGGGTTTTGACTGATGTACGGTCTTGTGTACAACCCTGCATCAAACTGTGCATCACCAAATTATTTAAAAATTGCGATTTTGCAAGACCTAGAAGAAGTGTATGGGAAGATGCACAGTCATGCATCTCTTCTATTCATCGAATCTTCATTGTATGTTGTATTTTCATCTAAGTTCTTATCCTTTAAATCCATAAAGGAAATTATACTCTATAAACACACTTTTAAGTGCCAAATATAGGATAAAAGTATAAAATATCAAACAAAATACATCAAATATGAGAGTAAAAATATGGTGAAATATCCATCTATCAATAGCATTTTAAAATACCCAAATAATTAAGGCTTTTATAACCTAAATTTCAAAGTTCAAAATGCCATTAACAATTCAAATGCAATGCATAACTAGACCAAGTTTATATGCAATTAGCTAAGACTCAAGACTCTTCAAAGAAAACCCAAAAGATGAGAGTGATTTGGGTACAAAAAACTTAGAAATCAAGATTTTACAAACAAACCCAAACGGTCCTGATTACTTAAAAGGGACCCCAAACAAATTTGAAGCTGGCAGAAAAAGTTGGCAATAGTGACAAAGTTGGAGTTGTGCAAGTTGGTGACAACAACAAAGTTATAGTGGCATGAACTAGAGAAGGCAAATAGATCATGGTGTTTGTAAATCATGGCATCACAACAACGATGACGAGTGTATAAGAGGAGGAAACCAAAGTGATTTGGAAAGGATAATATGATGACTTATGTTATGAGTCTTGTGACTTGTGAGAGTGAGAAAACGAGATTGAGAGTTGAAGAGGGAAAAGGAGGAATGGTTAGGATAGGAATTTCTTTTTAATTTAGTCCAAAAATTTGTTAAATTTATAATTTCATTCAATATTTAACCAGTATTTGAATACTAATTAGTACCTTTATTTTGTAAGGTATTATAAATTACACAACCATTTTTGGGTTAATATAATATGGTAATCTATACATTAACTATGAATCAAACTTAAAAAGGAAATTAGTATTATGTACCAATATATGTGTATACTTGGAGTCTTCCTTAAACTTTTCCTTAATTTGATTTTATACTTACCATTTTTTTCTTGTCTAAAATCTCATATACTTCTATAAAATAGTTTTAAATTTTGTTTTAGTATAATCACTCAGCTAATTTTAGTCTTCAAGAAAGATAGAGAACAAATTTGTAAATTTCTTCGACTTGTTCTTGAAAGGTTTATCTTTACATAATATGCATGATGAATAGAAATCTCAAATAAGTATCATATTTGTACAAATTTTAGTGGTCTGTTCATAAACATGGTAAACATTGTGTAACAAGAATGTATTAAGGAAATCAATTATATCAAGAGGTATCCTAAGTAGATATGTTATCAAGAGAGATTTGTGGTGTGGGCTTGTCTAGCACCAAATAATGGATTATAAAGAAACTCATGATATATGCTCTTGAACTTTAGGGAATGAGCTAAGTCATCAGAGTATATTAATTATCCTTAATTTTTATTGACATACCTTATTAACGGAATCTTACAAAATTAATATTCATTTTGTCAATTGTTAATGTTATTTACTCAATTAACTTGTAAGGCTTTTGATATCCTATTGCCAATTGTCACATTAAACATCACAGAAGTTTTAAAAGAAAAAAGAGATTTTTTAATAGTGTGAAATTTACTAGATGTTTTAGAGATATGTGACATTTTTTTAGAGATAGGCATTTAGATCTTTTTTATCTATCTACTTCCCGAAGCTTCAAGGTGAAAATTTGTCGCCATGCTTCTTCTTCTATTGGTGTTCGCATATACAGAGGTAAAGATTGTAAAACTAAATTCGTTGCTACAGGGAAGTATTCTTCTCCTTTTTTTCTCTCTCCTATCATGCATCATTGCTACATGTTTCTGGATGATTTAGTGCACAGAGGTGGTTGTTGGTTATGCCATATTACGGCTTGCTTTATGCAAGGCATATTTCATATGACCAGTGTCTTTTCTCAAGAATTGCTGTAAAAGGAGGTATTCTTCCCCCTTTTTTCTCTCCTATTAGGTGTTTTAAGTTCTCGTCCTTGTGTTGCTATCTTTATGCTGATTTTGCCATGTTTTATGACAGAAAGTGGTTTGGATTTAGTGTTGGCTGCATGAAATGGGTGGGTTAATGTTCTTATCATCTTTCAGTAGTTCTTTTCTTTTAAGATACCATTGACGTTTCAGCTGCTACTTTGGTACTGTTTGTTTTCTGTAATTGTTTCCTGGCTGATCCAAAACTTGCTTGACGCCGATAAGTTTTTTGTGCAACCTCACTGAGTTTTAGTGCCTGTTTGGTTCAGCTTTTGGAGACTCCAAAAGTACCTTTTTCCACCGCAAAAGCTATTTTCAGAAAAAATGGGTGTTTGGTTGCAAATTTCAAAAGCACTTTTTAAGAAAAAATAGCTTTTTCAAAAGCTAAAATACAACTTTTTTAAAAGCTAAAATTTGGAGCTTTTCAAAAAAGCCCAAATTTCAGCTTTTTTGGAAAGTTATTTTTTATGTTACTTTCCGTCACTTAAGTAAATAAAATTTGAAATAGCGACTGTTCTCCTCTTGACAAAACCAGTCGCCGACTTTGTTTTGTTTCTTCTGCTCATCTATCCCTCTCATCTTCTCAGGTTGGTTCTTCTTTGTATTTTTATTTGTCTCCTAAAATTTTATTTTTCTCCATTGAAGGAAGATGTTGAACATCGGCGTTAAAAAATGACGAACAACGCAGACCTTTTTCTGCGTGTTCGTTAATCTGTTTCCACTTCACCGACTCGTTAATCTGTTCCCACCAGTTATGCGCTTCTTGCAAATTCAAGGCCACCACTGCCTCAACCTCCATCATTGCATCAGCTACCTAGCCGAATATTGTTGTGTTTTTAAGAAAACCAAATTAGATTTGGACCGAATCAACCCAAAAAGATATTGGATAAAAAAGAAACAGTATAGTAGAAGAAAGAGCAAGTTAAATTTGATTTTGTTTTTACATTTAATTATATTATTAGATAATAATTCTTTAAAAAAGGGAAATAGATATAAATGGGTTTTT
>JAOSBK010000009.1:821085-831227 GCA_027568895.1 Erythroxylum shatona | reverse complement strand
AAATCATTTCTTTTCTTATCAATATCCTTTAATTTAAATCATCTATGACACCATACATACACAAAAACACTTCTCAAGTTTCATTTTACTCATGTAAATTTTCACTCAAAGATCGGGGTCCAACATGAGAGATAATTGGTAATATCTACAAACCAAGGAAAAAAGGGATTTTCTATCATTATTAAGGCCTCGTTAAGAAAACGCTCTTCAATTTCCTCTGCCTCTTCATCTTTCACCCCTTCAAGTCTCAATAGGTTGTCCACTACAACATTTTCTGCTCCTTTCTTGGTTTTAATCTAAATGTTGAATTTTTATAGCAAAAGCACCCATCAGATGAGCCTAACCTTGGCATCCTTCTTTACAAAGAGATAATGCAATGCCACATGATTTGTAAAAATAATAACTTGTGAGCCCAAAAGATAAGAACGAAAATTTTCATATGCAAATTCCACTACAAGCAACTCCTTCTTAGTAGTAGTGTAGTTCAATTGTGCTCGTGTCAAGGTCTTACTGGCATAATAAATTGCATGTAGCCTCTTCTTCTTCTACTGTCTAAGTACACAACTAATGATATGGTCAATTGCGTCACTCATGATCTCGAAGGGAAGTGACAAATCTAACGACGTCAAAATAGGTGTTGTCATAAGTTCCTTCTTTAACTTGTTAAAAGCATCTAAACAATCAACATCAAATACAAAAGACACATCTTTAACTAACAAGTGAGTCAAAGGTCTAGCAATAAGAGAAAAGTCCTTGATGAATCATCTGTAGAACCCTGCATGACCAAGGAATGCTTGAATGCCCTTGATGTTAGTAAGAAGTGGGAGCTTTTCAATCACTTCACTCTTAGCTCAATCTACCTCAATCCCCCTACATGAGATCTTATGGCCCAAAAGAACTCCCTCTTAGACCATGAAATGACACTTCTCCTAATTCAAAAGTAAATAAGACTCCTCACTTATTTATAACACTTCCTTCTACACAACCTCTTACATGTTTGGATTTAACTTTCTTTTCCTTTCTCTCACTGTCTTGCATCCTTCTTCAAGGTTAATCCTATGTATCATCACATTGGGGTTAATCCCCCTAATATTAGAAATTTTCCACCCTATGGCTCTCATCCTCTTCTTAATGGTCTCTACCACTTTCTCTTCCTGCTCAAAATCCAATTGGCTGGAAATGATGATGGGCAAGGTGTGGTCTTTACCTAGAAATGTGTATCTTAGGTGAGAAGGTAAGGGTTTTAGTTCTACAGTGGGTGGCTTTACAATGTAGGCTAGTGTGGGTGCATCCATTCTCTCTAACTTCTCTTGCTCACCCTCCTCACATAATTCATCTTCGCTCACACTCTTATCCTTATACACTTCAACAACTTCCTCAACTTCCTCTTCAACTTCCTTCACCCAATCATCTACAACATTAATCTTCATACACGCAGTTCCATCCACTGGCTTATTCAAAGATTTAGTCATTTCAACCTGCTTATCACCAATTCTCAAAACCAGTTTTCCTTCATGCACATTAACTAATTCCCTACTAGTATTCATAAAGGGCCTACCCAAAATCAATGGATAATTCCTATCTTCTTTAAAATCCAACATAGCAAAATCAACAAGAATTACAAATTTATCCACTTTTACCAGAACATCTTCTACTTCTCCAAATGTCATCTTGATGGTTTGATCTGTAAGTTGGATAAGCATGGATGTTGGTTTGATCTCTCCTAGCCCCAATTTCCTGGGGATCAAGTTAATACTTGTTCCTAAATCATATAAGCATTTAGAAAATTCAAAATCACCAACAACACATAAAATAGTAAAACTCCTTAGATCTTGTAGTTTTGAAGGCATTGTGCTTGTGATGATCAAACTACAGTTCTCTGTCAAGGTCACCATCTAATTGTCCTCCCAAGTGCATTTGTGCATCAATATGTCCTTAAGAAACGTCACATACTTGGGCATACACTCCAATGCCTCCACCAATGACAATTTAATATGAAGGTTCTTCAACTTCTCCAAGAATTTAGAGAATTAAGTGTATACTTGATGTTGTCTCACCCTTGTGGATATGGAATCTTATGTTTGTAGGGTGATGGTGGTACATATGGCTTCTCTTCTTCTTTCTCTTCTATCTTCTCTTCTTCTATCTCTTTGCCTTTATCTTTCCCCTTTTGTTGGCTATCATTTTCCACACTTAGCTCCTCTAATTGCTTACCACTCTTAAGTATGATCGCCTTAATTTGTTCCTTTGGATTGGCCTCAGTGTTGCTTGGTAAGCTTCTTGCATTCCTAGAAGACAAAAAATTAGCAAGTTGACCTCCCTGTACCTCCAAGTTGTGGATGGATGAAGCGTGGTTCTTCGAAAGCCAATCTTGTTAAAATTCGAGAGGTCCTTGTACTCTCACTTGGCCACTAGTATTGTTAGTATTCTATGAAAATTTTGGGTCATTTTTCCACCCAGGATTGTAAATGTTAGAGTATGAATTATTACCTCTTTGCGGCAGGCTCAAGCAATTTACTTGTTATGTACCACTGGCTCTCAACAAGAAACATTTAGCTATGCCATGGTTGCCCTACCTATATAACTCATAATGTAATTACATGGCTTTGACCATGGATGAAGAAACTCTTTGCATATTGCTTAACTGCTTAGTGAGGGCAGTAATTTGTGCTTGTAAGACTATCTTCAAATCAATTAAAATCATCCCTTTTTGCTCCTTAGACCCTTGGCTACTCCTTTCATTTAACCACTTGTAATTGTTGCTTACTAACTCTTCCACAATGTTATAAGCTGTATCAATAGTTTTCCTCATCAAAGACCCTTTTGTAACTACATTTATGGTTCCCCCTGTGCTCTGATTCAAACCATTGTAGAATGTTTGCAAAACGAACTCCCTCAGAAGGTTGTGGTGAGGACAACTCCTTTGTAATTCCTTAAATATCTCTAAGACTTCACACTACATCTATGGTTCCCCTTGTGCTCTGATTCATACCATTGTAGAATGTTTGCAAAAGGAACTCCCTCGGAAGGTTGTGGTGAGGACAACTCCTTTGTAATTCCTTAAATCTCTCCTAGACTTCACAAAAAGACTCCCCATCCCTTTGTTGAAAGTTTATGATCTCCTTGATGATTCTTGTTGTCTTAGTCAAAGGGAAGCAATTAGCTAGGAAAACTTGGGCTAGCTATTCCTAAGTAGTTATTTGCCCTTAATAAGTGAGTTATACCATGCCTTTTCCTGATCCCTCAAGGTAAAAGGAAATAATCTTAACCTCATAGCATCATTAAACATCCCATTAAGCCTGAAGGTGTCACAGATCTCTAAGAAATTGGCAAGATGGGCATTGGGATATTTATTTAACAACCCATAAAACTATACATTACTCTGAAGTATGTTAAAAAGTGTCGGCTTAATCTCAATGTTATTAGCTTGAACTATAGGCCTTGCAACTCCTTAAGGATTAAAACCTGGCCTTATAAAGTCCATTAATGTCCTCTCAACTTCTTCTTGCTCTCTTACTTCTGCTATATTCCTTTGTATTATGTCTTGATGTCTAGCTCTTCTTAGCTCTCTTTCGTGCTTTGTAGTGTTTGAAAACTCTTCTTCGCTAAGCTAGACCTTCTCATGTTCCTTGCGTTCATACACCCGCAAATACGTAAGGAAGAGTATCAAACACGTTTAAATCAAAGTCACCAAAACTAAATAAGATGCTAAACAAAACAACCCCTAGCAACGACACCAAAAGCATGTTGAGTGCATAACTATTTGTTTTACACTAAAAACCACAACTATACAGGTTGTTACTTATAGTAAAAAGTAGATATTGTCCTACAAAGACTGTACTTAAGCACCACTTAATTCAAGTTGTTCTTTGTTTAAGAATCAAATTCAAATAATAAAAACTAAAAATAAAC
The DNA here is from genome assembly GCA_027568895.1 of Erythroxylum shatona. NCBI lineage: Eukaryota > Viridiplantae > Streptophyta > Magnoliopsida > Malpighiales > Erythroxylaceae > Erythroxylum > Erythroxylum shatona. The sequence goes on along the minus strand of JAOSBK010000009.1, from coordinate 827,315 downwards.
TAAATCAAGCAAACTAACAACAAACAAATAATGTAATAGAAGTGTAGAAACTTTGATTTCAAGATTAAAGATTAGAGATCACTTTTTTCCTATCTTGTCTCCCTCCTACCTTATTGATTGAATTACGCCTCACCTAAGATGTCCTAATGTTTCAATCACCCTCTCCCAAGGTGTAATCAAATGTCCCTAGCCAAATTAAATGGAATTAACTATGCAATCCGTCAATCTACAAAATCAATCCACCAATTTAACAAGTTTTGAAGCTATCCTATAGGTAATCAACTAGTTAATCAAGATCTCTCTCTAACTAATCAATTAACTTAATAAATGCAATTCTATAGGTGCTAACTCTTTCTGTACAATCCTACACAATTTACCCAACTCAATTTCTTAATATATTGTAAGGTTTAAGCACAACATTTATCAAAAGCATTCATTCATTCAAAACAACAAAGTAGGAGTTAAACAAGTAGTTTAAAATTAATCTCTAAAATAAATTCAGCCATTCATAATGGTAACAAGTTGAACCATATACATATTCTCCAGAATAAAAAACATAATAAAATAGCAAAAATAAAACAAATACAATGATAGCTTTCTTCCCTTTTCGTATCTGAAAATATGGAAAATGGAAACTTGATGGAAGCTCTTGATTATCCGTCTCAATTTCCAACTCACCTCGAAGTTTGTGATTTTTCGTGAATAGTGACCAAAACATGTGAATGGTGTCTATTGAATATCTATATGTGTCTTAGTCACCTAGGGCTTTTTTAGGATCTGAAAAGTCCCTTAAAAACTTGAGTCTAGAAGTTTCCTTGCGTATGTCCCGATGCTGGCCACGATCGTCACCTATATGACACAATCATAGTCCTTGAGTAAGCTCTCTACCTGAATCGTGACATAGGCCAATCTTGTTGCTTCTGTTGTGATCATGGGCCAATCCTAGAGCTTTTGTCACAATCGTGCCTTACATGTCATAATCGTGGTCTTATGTTATGGCCTAGGTTCCCTCCAAAACTCCTTCGTTCTTTGATATTGACCCTAAAAACCTCCCATAAACACTTAAAACATAAATAATTAACAAACTAACATAATTCTAACCTAAGCACATGATAAATAATCAAATTAACAACTAAACATAAACCAAACTACCCACTAAAACATAATGCAATTAACAACTATCACCTGGGCTCTCTTTAATCTATCATGAAGAACTTAAATTTTATTTGTTGTCACCTATACAAGCTCGGGACCTTTCAGTTTCCTTTCGCCTACCTCATACCAATATACTAGTGTTCTACATTCTCTTCCGTAAATTGCGTTAAAAAGAGCCATGTCAATACTAGCCTGAAAACTATTATTGTACAAGAACTCTATTAGTGGTAGTTGCGTGTCCCAATTCCCCCTGAACTTTATAAAACAAGACCTAAGCATATCCTGAAGTGTCTTAATAGTCCTCTCTGACTATCCATCCATCTGAGGGTGAAAGGTAGTGCTAAACTTCAAGCGCGTACCTAAGGCTTTCTGTAAACTGGGCCAAAATCTTGATGTAAACCTAAGGTCCCAGTGTAAGATAATAGAGATTGGCATACTATAAAGTCTCACTATCTCATCCACATACAGATGGGCTAACTTGTGTAAAGGACAATCATTCTTAATTGAAAAGAAATGTGTGGACTTTGTTAACCTGTCCACTATCACCCATATAGCATCGTGCCATTTCTGACTCTGGGGAAGTCCTACTACAAAGTACGTAGTAGTCTTATCCCACTTCCATTATGGGATAGGGAGTGGCTACATTAATCCTGTAGGCTTCTAATGTTCTGCTTTTACTTGCTGTCAGGTTATATACTTAGAACCAAACTCTACTATTTCCTTCTTCATCCCTCTCCACCAATGTTCTTTGAGAGTGTGCTACATTTTCATGCTACCTGGTGCATAAAGTAAGCTGACTGAGCTTATTCTAAGAACTCTTTCTTTAAGTCTCCTACATCTGGTACACATAATCGTTGTCCCTTATCACTGTTACCATCTTCCTTGATGGTAAGATCCATTCTTTGCCCAATCTCAATTTCTGTCTTCAATTTCATCAATTGTTGATCTTGTTTCTATCCCTTTCTAATATGATCCACCAAGATGGGATGAACATGAAAGGTAGCAATTAATGCCCATGAGTATGTCATATCTAATCTCACTCCTAGAGACCTCATTTTCACTAGAAGTGGAAGAAATATCGTCTTTAGTATGCTATCAAATTGGTAGGTCTCCTATTTAAGGCATCAACCACTACATTGGCATTTTCGGGGTGGTACTCTATTGTACAATCATAATCTTTCATTAACTCCAACCAATGCCTTTGCCTCATGTTTAGTTCCATCTGAGTAAACAAATATTGTAGACTTTTATGATCTGTGAAAATCCTACAAGGAACATCATACAAGTAATGCCTCCACATTCTCAATGAAAAAATTACTGCTGCTAATTCTAGATCATGGGTGGGGTAGCTTTATTTATGCTTCTTTAATTTCCTAGAATCATATGCCATAATCTTATCATTTTGCATGAGTACACACCCTAACCCCTGTCTTGAGGCATCACTGTAGGTTACAAATCCATCAGTCCCTGTCGACAATGTGAGTAAAGGAGTCGTTGTAACCTTTCTTTTTCATGAAAACTTCATTAACAGGCATCTGACCACTTAAGCTTCTCCTTTTTCACATAAACTTGGTTAGTGGGGTTGCTATCTTGGAAAATCCTTGAATGAATTTCCTATAATATCCTACCAATCTAAAAAAACTCCTAGCTTCTATCACAGTGGTGGGAGGTCTTCGATTATTAATAACTTCAATCTTTTGGGTATCCACACTCTATCCCTTGGTTGAGAGAACATGGCCTAAGAAAGTAACTTTATCTAGCAAAAACTACCAAAATTGACATTTACTTGAACTTAGCATATAGCTGGTGCTCTCGTAGGGTTTGTAATACTATCCGAAAGTGTTCTACATGCTACTCATTGCTGCCTGAGTACACTAATATGTCATCAATACAAACGTTCATAAACTTATCTAGGTACTCTTAAAACACCCTATTTATCAAATCTATAAAAACAGCTGGTATATTTGTTAATCCAAAGGGCATAACTAAGAATTTATAATGCCCTGTACCTTACCCTATAGGCAATTTTTTGAACATCCTCACTATGGACTTTCAACTAATGATAACCTGATCTTAGATCAATCTTTGAATAAACCTTAGGTTCTTATAGTTGATTGAACAAATCATCAATTCTTGGGAGTGGATATTAGTAGTGAACTATCATTCTGTTTAGTTATTTGTAGTCGATACAACCTTAAACTCTCATCCTTGTTTTTACAAATAAGACTAGAGCCTCCCATGGAGAAGTGTTGGTACGTTGGAGCCATTCTGTATAAAATAACTAAAATTGATTGGGTTTCTAGAGGTAAATCAAACTCAAACTCTATTATTTGGGGGTAATCCTAGAAGATCCTTTGAAAACATGTCGGGGAACTTTCTAACCACCAAAATTTCTCTTAGTTGAACCTCATCATTATTCTCTTCAATCATGCAAGCCAGATATCCTAGGCATCCATTACGTCGCATTCTACTAGCTACCATGGCAGTCATGATACTAATGGGAAGAACTTTCCATATACTATGAAATATCACCTCTGATTTCCCTAGTTGACTTAGCCTAACCTCCTCTTTAAAATAATCCACCATTGCTCAATGTGTGGATAACCAATCCATTCTTAGAATAACATCAAAATCCTAGATATCTAATATAAACAAGCTTGTCGGGAACTCCTTACCCTCAATTAGTATTCTACTATGTATGAACACTAGTTTAGCGAAGAGTAACTTTCTAACTGGAATGGAAACTACTACTTAACATCTAATAACTAAGGCTCGACACTCAATTTTGTAGAAAAATCCATAGACATAAAAGAATGTGTAGCACTAGGATCTGCTAAAGCATATGCTGAGTGACATCAGGTGTGGCATCAGCCTTTTACTGAGTGACTACAAAAACTTGAGCCTATGTATGCGGTCTCCTTGTTTGTCTTGTGAGGGCTACTCCCTTACCCTCTTATCCTCTACTAGATCCAATAAAAATCGATCCTTTAGTATAAGAACCCTGGTCACATTGTCTGTAACCCTCTCTAGCTTGTGAAGGTGTTAAAGATCTATCCACCGACCTCTCGGCGATGACTAACTGTGGACAATCTCTAAAAAGTGACCTTCCTGACCATAATGGAAGCAACCTGTCATATTCATCTGACACTCTCGCAAATGTATTTTTCCATAATTTCACACTCTCAAACTGGGGTCCTAGTGTCACAAGATCTCTGGGCCTATTCGGTGACCAAAAAATTACTGACTGGATGATCCACCTCTACTAAACCTCCTACCACCCATTCATCTTGACTTATTTTTCTTGGCTGATTCCTGGGATGAACTACTTGGTGCACTGCACTTTTATTCTAATCTTGAACTCTAAGTGATTGTTGTTAGTGTATGTGTAAAGCCAAAGATAAGTGAGTCTATAATCTGAGACTCAAGCCTGTAGCAATCCTTTTGCACTTCTACTCTTCACCATCAGCAATAAATGGAACACTTTTAATAAGTTATGAAAATCACTTCTCGTAATCCATCATTGATGTCGAACCTTGCTTTAGATGGAGGAACTCCTCTTCCCTTGCATCGTTATAACTCTATGGGTAAAATCTATTTGTGAATTTGCTCTAAAATTCTACCCAAGATACATCACTCGGATGTCATCTCTCAATGGCCTCCTACTGATCCTTTGCCTTGTCCTCGAGGAGGAAGGTGAAGAACACAACTCTTTGCTCATCTGTGCATCCCACAACTCTATATATCTTCGTGACCTGATCTAACCATGTAAGTGCACTCTCGAGATCTCCACTTCTGTTAAAAGTCTTTATACCCAATTTATAGACGCGCTCAATCGAGTATCCAAAAGCTTCGACACTTTCATATGGCTACTACATTGTTGCGATGAGAATCTGAGCCATTTGTTCCACATTAAAGCTCACTCTGGCTAGTTCCATAGCCTCATCTATGCATCGTGCTGTGTATAGAACAAAAATGAAAATGTGTAAAGCTTTTAGTTTATGAAATCATATGCATGTAAATCACAGCATTTTATTGGTCACTTTACTTTTAAAACAATGTAAAAACCTTAAACCAAAAAGGTGGCAACCTTTTTTTAAATAATCAGGCTTTAATACCATCATTGACAAGTTCGTATCCTAAAATGACTAGGCGGCCTATCTGGCACACTGCGGTGACCCTCTAGTTGATATCTAATCCAACTAAAAGGCTCCTATGGAGCTAAGCCTATTGCCTTATTTACCTAAAAGCCTTAACAGTAAAAGACGTAAGCAATGGAGTTTTTTTAAAAAAAATTGGCAGCACAACGGTTGTATTCTGACCTTTCTAAAATTTTCAAGTCTCTGTAAAAGTTCAAAAACACTTCTATAATCATCTTAAAATCCCCACTACAAATTTTAGACATTAAGTCCATTCACCAGCAATCTTAACTATCACTTCAATAATCTTAAAAAATAAAGCTCAAACATATTCACGCATTTATCTTTAAAACATTCATACATATGTGTTCTTTACACAAATTATAGTCTAACACATTGATCACGGCTCTGTCGATTCAACCTAAGATTGATCCTTGGAAACCGGTAAAAAAATAATAAATTCCAAGATCGCAATACAGGATGCAACCTCGGGTCGTCTCACTTAATTGTAACCAAATGAAAAAGGTCTAAGCTAGCCTAATTACCAAAAATTGCAATCAAAGTTGATAAAATGGGGGTTTTGGTCATTGTAAGAACTAGTAAAAGTAATTAAACTTGGAGAAAAAGTATGAAAGAATATTTTTGGATTTTTGGGGATTATGCAATTGACAAAAACTAAGATAGTGATCAAATTGATAAAATCCTCTTGAAAATGGGCGCAGGCTATCACAGTTCAAAATGATTTTTCGGGGATAGAATCCACTAAGTTTCAAAAGATCAACCCTAAAGGACTCTTTAGGTCCAAGGATTTAATTAATGAACTCCATCATTTAAATCCTTGTTAAAAACCTTAGTGTGAAAATTGGACAAGTAAATGCAATCGGTCAATCGGATAAAAACACAACCATCTAAATCAAACACAACTAGGCAGATTATGAG
>JAOSBK010000009.1:802517-820985 GCA_027568895.1 Erythroxylum shatona | reverse complement strand
TTTTTAACTTCGTCTACTTTTTCAACTCCGTCTGTATTTTTAACTTCGTCTACTTTTTCAACTCCGTCTGTTTTTGTAACTTCGTCTACTTTTTCAACTCCGTCTGTTTTTGTAACTTCGTCTGTTATTCATCAAAATCATATATGTAAAGTCATCTTGACTCAACAAGACACGATTGTGGGTCAATATTGGTGCTTTTGTCACGATTGTGGCCAACCTGCCATGATTGTGGGCCTATGTTATGGCCTGGGTTCTCTCTGAAACTCCTTTATTCTTAGATATTGACCTTGAACATGGCAAACTCATCAAAACACCTCAAATACACAACATTGAAGCTCAAAAGCATGCTCTAACCCATAAAGCACATAAAACACAAATATTTAATAAACTAACACCATTCTAACCCAAGCACATAGTAAATAATCAAATTAACAACTAAACACACACCAAACTACCCACAAAAATATGATGCAATCTATAACTATCAATGACCACCAAATTCCTCTCCAACCAGGAACTGGTCCCATATGTGTCCGACCTTACCACTATCCACATTTTCAAAAGGATGAGATTGAACGGTTAGTGGAGGAGATGTTAATGTAAGGGATAATCTGTCAAGTCAAAGTCCATTTTCTTCTTCAGTGATATTAATGAGAAAACATAATGGAACTTAGAAATTTTGCATAGGCTATAGGGCACAAAATCGTTTGACAATAAAAGATAAATTCCTAATACTAGTCATTGATGAATTATTGGATGAGCTATAAGGCGCCAAATTCTTCATGAAGTTAAACCTCAAGTCAAGCTATTTTTAGATTATGATAAGCATAAAGGATGTGCACAAAACATCCTTTCAAACTCATCATAGGCACTTTGAATTTTTGGTAATGCCCTTCAGACTCTCTAATGCTTCCTCTACTCTTCAGTCCCTTATTAATGAGATTTTTAAGGTTCATTTACAATAATTCATTTTGGTATTTTTTTTGATGACATTCTGATCTACAGTAAAACTTAGTTTGAGCATAAGAAGCATGTTAGGATTGCATTTTATATTCTGAGAGCTCGTCATCTTACAGTCAAAAAAAAGAAATGTCAATTTGCCAAACCCAAGTCCAATACTTGGGACATATCATCTTTTAAGAAGGCGTAAAGATGGACGCAGAGAAAATTGAAGCAATGATGGATTAACCAAAACCTGATACTATGAAAGCCTTGCGATTTTTTTTAGACTAACTAGATATTATCGTAAGTTTATTGCAGGTTATGGGAAAATCGCAGCACCACTAACAACTATGTTACTAAAAAAAGCTTTTTCTTGGACTCTAGATGAGGACAAAGCATTTAAGGCATTAAAGCAAACCATGACATGGGCCCCGGTTTCAGCATTGCCTAGCTTTGACCTTTCATTCATAGTAGAATGTGATGCATTTGGAAGTGGGTTTGGTGCTTTCCTTAAGAGCAGCGACCAATTGCATTTTTTAGCATTGCTTTAAAGGGAAAGAACCTTTTGATATCTATCTATAACAAGGAGTTGAGGGCATTAGTTTTGGCAGTTAAAAAATAATGATCATATTTAATGGGTCATCATTTTGTGGTGCGAATAGATCAATGAAGCCTCTAATTTCTTTGGGAGTAGTGAATAACAACTAAACCATAATAAAAATGACTAATAAAGTTGATGGGTATGATTTTTCCATTGAGTACAAGAAGGGGAAGAACAATGTCACAGCAGATGCATTATCACGAAGGGAGGAAATTAATACCAATCACACCAGGAGTTACAGCAAGTTCGACAGCTACATGAGCAAGGAGAGGCTATCGGACTATGGGATAATTGAGATGGTATTATGTTCTTTAAAGGACAAATTTACCTTCTCTCAAATTCAAAGTTAATTCCTGTCATTCTCCAAGAAATACATGCCAGTGGGCATGAAGGATTTTACAAGACTTTCCACAGAGTAATGGAAGTTTTTTATTGGAAGCAAATAAAGAAGACATTAACAAATTATCTCAAGCAGTGTAATGTTTGCCAGCATCACAACCACCAAATGTCAGCGGGCCTTCTTTACCCATTATCTATTCCTACACAAGTATGGACTGACATCTATATGGATTTTGTTGGTGGACTACCCTCATCTTAGGGAAAACAATTATCTTTTTAGTGGTGAACCGACTGTCCAAGTATACACACTTTATTCCATTAGCACATCCTTACACTGCACCAAAAGTGGCACAAGCATTTTTTGCAAATGTATTCAAACTTAATGGTATGCTGGGATCTATTGTGTATGATCATGATTCCACTTTTTAAATTATTTTTTAGAAGGAGCTTTTTAATATATAGGGGAAGATTTTCAATTACAGTTCATCATATCACCCACAAATAGATGGAGAATCCGAAGTTGTGAACCGAACTTTGGAGATGTACCTAGATTGTTCACTAGTTCTAGGCCTCATGAACGGGTGCAATGGCTTTCTTGGGCTGAATTTTACTATAACACAAACCTACATGCTTCTACTTGAAAAGTCCCTTTCAAGGTGGTATATGGCAGGTCACCCCCCATCGTACTTACTTATGTACCAGATATGGCAAAAGTTGATGTTGTAGATCAAACACTACAAGCAAGAGATCAAATAATTTGAGACTTAAGGTTTCAACTCCAACAAACTCAAGCTAAAATGAAATCTACATACTATAGAGGCAGCGTGGAAAGGGTATTCGATGTTGGAGATAGGGTATACCTCCATCTACAGCCATATCGCCAAACATCGTTAGCGTTGCCCTCGTTAGCGTTGCCTTGGTCACAAAAATTTTCTCCATAATTCTATGGGCCTTATTAGGTGCTAGAGCGAATTGGAGATGTTGCTTATCACCTAGACCTACCACCAGGAACAAGAATTCATCTTGTGTTTCATGTCTCCCTTCTCAAGAAACAACTGAGTGCTCGTAATAAGATTGACTCAACCCTACCTATTGTGTCAAATGATTTGGGATTACTGCAACCCTAACCAGTGGCAATTTTGGATAATCGCAAGAAAGGCCGTAATTATGAATAACTTATCCATTGGCAATGTCTCCCAGCAACATAAGCTACATGGAAAGATGAAGACTCATTCAAGGAAAATTTTCTAGATATTTTACTAGTTCTTAAGGACAAGGATTTTTTCTTCAAGGATGGAATGTCACGTGCCTATATTATGGTTATTTAGATTTTCATACGTATCCATATTGTCTCTTTGGGTTTCATTATTGTTTTATTCACATAAGTCAGCGAAAGTAATGCAATAGTGGGTTGTTGAGCTATTCTTCAGTTACCTATTCTTAGCTATTTATTTGCTACTTTTTAGTGTAAGTGTTTATCTGATCTTATTCAAGTGTTTATGATTATAAGTTATAAATTCCATAGATCATGAGTAATAAAGGATCACAAAAAATTCCAAAAACTTGACTCTTTGAGTTATACTGTATTTCTTCCTTTCTACTGGTATTTGATTAGCAACTTAGCTTGGGGAAGAGGGAGAGGTCAAGGAAGGGATCGGAGTCATAACACATGCTCATCGGTGCAGCCACGGGTAGACGCTTATATAATAACAAGAACAATGAAGAATAATTATATTTCATAGAGTATAATGGTGTCAAAAGACGAATCTGGTAAAGAAAATTGTATACCTTATGTTAACATAGTGTTTTACAAACAACTATATGAAAACAACACTTGTTAACAACTGGCCCCTGAGTATCAATTTCTCTTGTGTAAAAGGAAAAAGGGTTTTAACATATAGGACTTTTTGCTAACTGAGGCAAGGAATTATATTGAACATTTTGCTAATTCTGCGGACCGAGAAATGCTTTGCCATAGGCAATAGGCAGTGACAATAATTTCTTAGCCTTGTTAACATAAGCGCGTTTTGTAAAATTATCATAATCATTAGCTTCAATGGCATCTAGTATCTGCCGATATAGCAACAGAGATGCCCATACTGGCCATCGGCTAGCACCATTCAGCTCTGTAACGCCCTTCTCAGCTGCATCAAAGAACATTCGTGCACGCTTTATTTGTCCCTTCATGAAGCTTCGCCACTTGTTGGTCACTTTCCCGTTGAATATGTCATCATCAGAAAGACCAGCCTGTGCTAGCTCATCCAGCGGAAGATATATTCTCCCCCTTCTAGCACTGAGAAACAACAAACCAACTAATCTGAGTATTTATCCAGTTGAGGAATCAGGAAACAATTGATAAACAAAAATATGGATAAGTAATCATTTTCTCTTAGGAAATGTTTTCAACCCCATTGCTGCATCGCATTATAAGAATACTCGTTTTCTCTTCAAGGATCCAGCGTGATTTGCCCGTGAAGTTTGGATAAGAAACTTACTCCTCTCCGACATCTCTGAGTATGTTGGTGAGCTGATTGGCTATTCCAAGTGCTAATGCAGCATTGTAAACACTTTCTGTTGTAGCCTTAGATTGAGGTGCTATCCCCATTACAGGAACAGTCATCAGCCCCACTGTCCCGGCAACGTAATAACAATAAAGGTAAAGCTCATCAAAGTTCTGATATCTTGATTTTATCAAGTCCATTCTCATTCCTTCTACCATGTCTTTGAAGGGCTGCCAATATTCAGACAACCAGTTCGCTCAGGAAGTTCTTAACGCTAAACACAAGTAGGAAAGCATGCCTTTTTAGCCCCATGTTTTATGTTTACCTGTATATCAACAGGGTATTTTGAGACTGTATCTGATAGAGCAGCGTCATACATATCATATGGGCGACCTTCGAAAACGTCATTCAATCTTTGCTCCCATCTGTCAAGGGCTTTGGGTGTAATATGAGACGCATTGGGGCCATCTACAAGCTCATCAGTCCTCCTGCACCAAACTGTGGAACAATATAAAAAACCAGCGACTTCAAAGCTTTAGACAACTTTCTCGAGGAGATAGACACTTCAAAAGATGAAAAGTTCTCTTGCAACATGTGGCTTTAGTCAAGTCAGATGCAGCAATTTATCAAATGAATGAGATGGAATTCAGAGAAAGCAAGCTATCCAAGGTAAGTTAGGATAACTTTTAAGTTTCAGGGTGCACCTGCTATAGTAGACAATAAACATCTAGCAAAGTAGATTGAGAAATAAAATACTACTCGCGTTTCATGGATTTATTGTCTCCCAAAACTTCTGCAGACTAGCCATGAATTATGCATCTTTAACATATCAAATGGTGAAGACGATCTATTTTAGGAGTAACGAAGTTGTCGTGCAATAGATTCAATTCGGTGTCTCACCACAGAAGCTTAAATGATTTTCATAGATGTCAAAAGCTTCTTCAATTTAAAATCACGCAATCAAGCAAAATCCACATTCACATGATATCCATACGATGGAAATGCCATTTGAAATGTTACGTGATCATCACAAATTCTATTGAAAACCAGAATATGCTTTACTCAACGTCCATAGACAGAAAAAAAGAAAGAATCCTGAAATATACATACCATAAATAGACCAGACAGCTCTCCTCCGTTCTGGAGTCATAAGCAATGTCCCTAGAATTGAAAATAACTGGTAAGAAAATTAATATTGGAATATCCATTTTTGCAAGACTACTTCTTCCAGAATTTCCAAAAGCATCAAATGTGTCCCAGCAGAAATAGGACACTTTGCGAATCGTACGTTGCTTGAGAACAGGTCAAATATTTTTCACCGTGCACCAATGGAGTCCAACCCACATCAGATTTCAGGAATATTTTGCGATTTTTAATATCAAGATTATGCCCTTGTGAAACATAGAAAATGTTAACAGATTCGCGCACATAAATTGAAGATACTAGAAAATCCCAATCTTCACTTCACTTCACCAGTAAGTGTTTAAAGTAATATTAGTATAGCTGCGATGCTCTGATAATTGATCCCTATGTTCCGGGTTTTGAACTAGCAGCCGAAGGATCATTAGCCCCAAGAAAGAGTTTGTAATAAGTAAATGAAAAGTTTATGGACGCACCAATTAATTAAAAGAAATTCAGTAAGCTTTTGACTCGATGCCCATGTGCAAGTGGTGCCCTTTTGAAAAAGTTTTTAACAGATTCTTGTTTACTGCAAAAATGATATCTTTTATGCTTGAAAAGGTTAAATACGAGAATAAGAAGAAGCATGTTGGTCGCATATCGTAAACCATGAACAAGGGAGAGACAGAGGATAAAAGAGCAAGTACCCAAGTGAAAAGTCTTGGCATACTCCGCACAGACCTCACCACATCTATCATAAGCCTCTTTTAACAGATCCCAGTTGGACATTCCTTCCAGTTCCACATCTAATAAACTTCTCTCTCCTTTTTGTTCTTTCACTAAAGCAGCTTGCTTCAACACAGCCTCATAAACCTTATCCTCTGAGGATCTGACTGGGTTTGCCATTGCACCGGAAAAGGCAGAGACCCCAGAAGAAAATCTCAGTGTTGATGAGCAAAGTTTAGACCTTCCCAATTGTTTCCCACTTTTCGGCATCAAACTGAAAATACTAGTTCCAACGGCATTCTCTTTGGGACTAATCACCCAAAGAAGTACACCAGCCATATATCTAACAAAAAAAAAAAGAACTGTAATTGACGATCCCTTTTCAGAACGACCCTGGTTTTTGTTCAAAACAGTCCTAGCTTTGAGGAGAGCAGTGGAAGGCCAAAGTAAAGTTGTGGAAGTTATGGAGTGTGAGAAATCTGGTTTCTTTGCTGTCTCCTACCTTTGCTTTTATTGCTCCTTGCCTTGGGGTTGGCTAGTACGAAGTATCCAGTAGCCAATAGCCTTCATTTGTTGCATTACATGTAATCCAAGTTACACGTTTTATAGCTAAGGTTGATGATAAGAGTGATTCGTGCAAAAGGATAAACTTCTAGTTCCTTAAAAATAATACTCTCAACTTAAAAATATGTAACACTCAGCAAAAACATATTATTTTCATTTTCTAACTAGGATTATTGCTAATATTTTATAGTTTCAAAAGAATTTATTTTTAATATAAAATTAAAGAACCACTTATAACCTTAATTGAATCGCAAAAGTTAGTCTGCGAGAATATACCTTATGGTCGGAATTAGACTATTTGTTCACGTTACTCTATTCTAATTTTATTCTATAAAAATTTATCTATTAAATAAATAAAGCCTGTAAAGACTAAGATCCAAAAAGAGGCCACAACAAAGCTAGCTAGTATCCCCACAGCCACAGCCATTCCTTTCCCATCTCATCCTAAAGGACTCTCTGCCTCTTGCTTTTGCCCATTCCAGCTCCACACCACATCATAAATTACTTGATTTTCAGAACTAAAGGTACCGTGAGGACTACTATTTATGCTGGAATGAAGAATTCAACCATATTACAATGATTGCCAAATAAAATGCAAAATATATAGTTATATTACCATAGTAAAAAGTATTCATAATCGAGTTTTCTCGTAGTTGCTAATTAATTTTTCTATGGGCATAAGTGCATACAAGTCCAGGCGATTAGGTTACAAGTTTCACCTAATTCGCATCGTTGTTGACAGCTCCTGATTTGCTTCTTTGACTATGTTAGTAAAACTGAGAGGCAACAGAAATAGCAATTTACAAATTCATAAAGTTTTATGTTAAATTATACAATTAAGTTCTGAAATAAGACATGATCATCTTCAACTATCTATGCTTTGTTTGACGGATGAATACTGTGGGAAACTGCATTTGACAGAGAAATCATCTAACTCTGCAATAATATAACCATTTATATGTAAAGAGAATCTTTCATGATTCAGACTAACCACATCATAACGATAGGCTTTTTCAATGAAAGATAAAAAGGTTTAAGGTTTTCGAATCGTTTTGAAGTTCAAACTTTTCCCTTTCCATTGACAAGTACTAATAAACAAAAGAAAAGAACACTGAAGGACGAAATAGTCAATTGCAACTTATTCGGTATCATCCTGAAGAAATATATACGACAGGACAGGTGGGGACTGAAAAAGAGTAGGTTCTTGATCCTTCTTGTGCATTTGGCTGATGTGGCCAATTTCCGGTGTCAAATTCAATCTGTGAACTATGGCCACTGCGTCACTTTCATTTGGTTACTTTTTGCTTGGATTACTGTATATATCACACTTTGTGATAAAAGAAAGAAGAATAGCTAGGTATGTCATTGTTTTGTCCAATGCAGTGAGGACTTTGCTTCAAAACATTACTGGTGTGGACGTGATCATGAAGATTAGTGGTCGTAGAATATCGAAGAACTGGAACTGCAGAAATTGAAAGACCGCAGCGTAGGCGTAGCTCACGTGCGTGATCACAACACCACAGAAAGAAGCAAGTTGAATAAAAAGTGTTGTTGCTTTAATTTTCTCCACTTGTTCTTTTTTTGGTTAGTATTTTTACGTTTATGCATTTACTCTCACCAGCCATTTTCCGTACTTTTCCTTTTCAACAACAGCGCCGTGTTCTAATTTCTAATGAAGTCGCTACGAATCAGAAACACGTTGTTCAACACAGTAAATCATCACTTGAACAAACGCAAATGGATTCCTTCTTTTAGCATGAGACCTGGAAGGTTTAACTAAGAATATGTGATGTATTATCATTTTCCAATTTCCACCAGTCAATCTAAGTAGCAAAAGGAACATACAACCCGACTACTACATTAATACAGTATGTTACTTGTGATTGATAGCTACTCTATAGTGCTTATGAGTGTGCACTAAGGATGGCCGTGAGCTTTATAATCTTCTGGACACAAAATAAGAAAGGCGCATGTGCAGCAAGTCATCACTTTCCGCAACACCTATACAATATAATTGATCATTCATATCAACAAGAAAAATGTTTTTGAGATAAATATGTTCATTATGATTAAAAAAAGAAGATATTTTCTTCGTTAATCATTATTGATTACAGATAAAAGTACCTTCAACCATTAAAAATGATACCCTAATTTAATATGAACTATATTAGTACTCCATTTAATATCAAGTCTAGGTACAAAAATACCATTATTGATTAAAGATAAGTAACACCTATTTTAAATGAGAATATAGTGATTGATTGAAAGAATGTCATACCTTAATACAAACTATACTAGCACTCAGTATATTCAATACCATAGCTATAAGTAAAAGTTACTAAGACACATTTAAAATAAGTAACAACTTTTGTGAAAAATAGGAATACTATCTCTTAATACAAACAATACCCTTTGACTAGTAGTCTATTTATTCAATATGACACTTTCTTACAAACAATCCTGTCATTTATTGTAGATAAGCAAGACACACTTTTTTAAATAGAAAATTGATAATTGAATAAAAAATAATATGGCTCAATATAAACCATATTAGTACTCAATACATTTAATACCAAAACATAAAGAAAAAGTTTCCAAGATGAATTTAAAATAAGTTACAATTTTAATAAAAAATAGGAATACCATCTCTGAGTGTAAATCATAGCTCGCCTTAATACAAACTACACTACTGCTTTATGTTGTCAATAGTGGGTCTAGGTACAAAAACATTGTCGATCTCCTTCATTCTTTATTCTTCTCCTCATTGAGTTGTCGTAAACTATAAAGATCAACGTAAACCGCCTCTAATGAAAGTCCACACAAAGATAAAAAGAAGAAACCTCATTAGGAGATGGCTAGAATTCTTTCTTCGTGCTAGTAAAGGCAAGAATTCTTGTGAGAGCTAGAGAGAAAAAGAGTGTATGTGTAAGAAAGAACCTTTTTTTTCTCTTGTGTCTTACACTAGATGCACGATAATTAGATACTAACATAATTACACATGATAGGAATCTCATTATCATGATCTGATCATGATTCCCTCCATGCTATGCTTTGTATCAAGGACTTTATTAAATCAATTTAAAATCAACATCAAATTCATAAATGTATGAACATCGAAATAATGAAAACTACCTTTATTAATCATAAAATGATTTATAAAATAAGTGCTAAAGGTGATTGCCTTTAGAGCACTTCTGTAACAAACTCCCACTTGTACTAAAGTCAATCACCTTAATATCTAATTCCATAGGCGTATACATGTGACACAAAACTCTTTTGGAATATAGACTTGGTCAACGGATCAACTATATTCTGATCGGTGGGAACTCTCTCTATCTTGACATCATTTCTTCCAATGATTTCTCTAATCAAATGACAGCGCCTGGGTATATGTTTGGACTTATGATAAGACCTTGGTTCCTTTGCCTATGCTATAACCCTGTTGTTGTCACAATATAATTGCACTAGGTCAGTGATGCTCAGAACCATACCAAGTTCCATGATGAACTTCTTGATCAAAACCGCTTCATTTGCCACTTTTGAAGCTGCAATATACTCCGCCTCTGTCGTCAAATCTGCAGTCGTCTCTTGTTTGAAACTTTTCCAACTAACTGCATCAACATTCAATGTGAATACATATCTGGACTGGGATCTGGAGTCATTCCTATCATCAGTATACCTGCTTACCACAAGATCACCTTCTTCATATAACAAGAATACATCCTTAGTTCTTCTCAAGTGATATTCTTGATAGCTACTCAATGACCCTCACCAGGGTCCTACTGGTAACTGCCCATAACACTTAGAACATATGATACATCAAGTCTAGTATATAGCATAGCGTACATCATTAATCTTATAGCGTACATGATTAATCTTATAGCGTACATGATTAATTCTATAAGGAATCAAACTCATGTAAGTTTTCTCATCTTGTGTATTTGGACACATAGATTTAGAGAGAATACTCCTATGTACTATAGGAAGATATCCTCTCTTAGACTGCTCCATACTAAACCTCTTTAATATCTTGTATATGTATGTAGACTGAGAAAGACCAAGCAACCTCTTAGATCTATCTCTATAGATCCTTATCCCCAAAATATAAGTTGCTTCTCCAAAGTCTTTCATAAAGAAGTTCTTAGCTAACCAAATTTTGACTAATTGTAAAGCAGAGACATTGTTTCCTATTAGCAAAATGTCATTTACATATAGTACAAGGAACAAGATTAAATTCCCACTAACCTTCTTATACACACACGGCTCATCAAGATTTTGTGAGAAACTAAACTCTTTGATTGTCTCATCAAATTGGATATTCCAACTCTTGGATGCTTGCTTCAATCCATAAATGGATTTCTGAAGCTTGCATACCTTTTCTCCATTCATTGATATGAAACCATTAGGTTGTGTCATATACACATCCTCGGTTAGGTTTCCATTAAGGAAAGTCGTCTTCATATCTATTTGCCATATCTCATAATCATAATGAGCGACAATGTCTAGGAGTATTCTAATGGATTTAAGCATAGCTATTGGGCTAAACGTTTGTCATAGTCAACACCTTGCCTTTGATGATAACCTTTAGCTACAAGCCTAGCTTTATAGGTAACTACATTATCCTTCATGTCAGTTTTCTTCTTGAAAGCCCATTTCTACCCTATGGGTTTTATCTCTCTGGGTGGGTCAACCAAAGTCCATACATGGAATCCATTTCAGATTTTATAGCTTGAAGCCATTTGTCATATTCGAAACTCTTGAATACCTCTTCATAGGTAGTAGGTTCACCATCTTCTATGAGCAATACGTCATTAAGTTCATCTATAAGAAATCCGTATCTCTCAGGAACATGACGTATCCTACCTGACCTACGAACTTCTTATATGTCAGAAGGTTGAACTATTGTTTCATCTTCATGAACAACAGTCTCTAGTCCAGGTAGTTGATCTGCATCTATTTGAGCATCTTGAACTTTCACAAGTTTAATTTTGCTCTCACTATCTTCTCTTAGAAGAAACTCTTTCTCTAAAAAGACAGCATATTTTGAAACAAACACCTTTTGTTCTGAAACATGGTAGAACTGATATCCTATAGTTTCCTTAAGATATCTTACAAATAGACACTTGTTAGGTTTAACTTTGAAGCTTATCTAACTAAATCTACTTCACATAAGCAGGACAACCCCTAAGCTTTCATATGAAAAAGATAAGGTTTCTTGTTACTCCATATCTTATGTGGAGTAGCACCAACTGACTTGGATGGGACCCTGTTTATTACATAAATAGAAGTTTCGAGTGCATACCCCTAAAAGGATTTTGGTATATTTGCTAAACCTATCATAGACCTCACCATGTCTAACAAGGTTCAGTTTCCCATCTCAACCACACCATTGTGTTGTGGCATATAAGCTAGAGTCCATTGGGACAATATTCTATTATCTTTGAAAAAACTCTTAACTTATGTATTCACCACCTCGATCCGATCGAAGTGATTTAATACTTCTCCCAAGTTGTTTCTCAACTTCATTTCTAAATTCTTTGAACCTTTCAAATACTTCATACTTATATCTCTTAAGATACACATACCTATATCGAGAATGATCAGTGATAAAGGTAATAAAGTATATGAAACCACCTTTGGCATGTATGAACATCGAACCACATACATTAGTATGCATTAGGCCTAAAAGTCATCAGATGCCTTCTTCTGCTTCAAGGACTCCAAATAGTCTTTACAATTTCTTTTCCAGTGGCCATTCTTTCCACAATAGAAGCAAGTTCCCTTCGAGCAAATCTTCTTTGTTTTCTCTAACACCTCCCTCAGGCCCTGCGAACTTCTTCTTCTTTTGACTCTTTTTCTTCGAACCAAAAGAGTCCACCAGTATCACAACCTCATCTTTGCAGATAGATGTGTCAACTGCCTTGAGCATGTTAACTAGCTCAAAATTTATATTGGATATATTGTTCATCTGATAGTTAAGCACAAATTGTGAATAACTATCGGTTAAACCCATCAGATTAAGTCAATACTTAATTCATGATCCAAAAGAAAACCCAAAGAGGTCAACTACCTAATATAACTATTCATCTTCAGTGCGTACTGCACTGGAGATGTCCCCTCAACAATCTTGGACCGGAAGAGCAATCATAAAGTCTCAAACCTTTTGGACCTTGCTTACTCATCAAAGAGCTCCCTAAGATGATAGACTATGGTGTGAGCATCCATATCCTCATGCTGCTTTTGTAGCTTCGGTGACATAGTGGCTAGCATAATACAACTAGCCATCTCATTATCATCGAGAAGCTTCCTATATGCTCTCCGATCATCATTAGAGGCATCAACAGCAGGGGGATCAGGAAGTGGTTCTTCCAAGACATAACCAAACTTCTCATACTTGAGAACTCTTCTTAAGTTCCTAAGCCAATCAACGAAGTTTAGTCTAGTCAACTTGTTAGCTTCCATTAATGATCTTAGATTCAAACTAGTACTCATGGTGTTGATTCAAGTAATAGCAACCTTTCGTAAAAGAGAGAAAAGTTAGAATGAACTTAAATGCATGCCTATAAGGACTTTAATAACACGCATTATGACTCCTACTACTTTCACGAATTCATAACCCTTAATATACATCTGAGAGAACTCGTCGAGAAATTCTCCTAGTGGGTCGATATCTAATATCCTTAAGAATGACCTTAGGTTTGCCTAACAAGCCACCTTAGTTCAATTGGTAGGTATCGATCATACCAATTGCATCTCCAATACAACTATCAAATCTAGTGCTATCAACTGTTAATGTGTGCACACTCATTGGGCTATCAACTCTTGACACGTGTACATCTAATGTACACTACCCAACTTTGCCTTTGTCCACGTTGATCGTAGGTTTACCCAACAAACCAACCCTTCTATCTAAAACTAACCCATTAATCTAAAAATCTTATTTCCATGGTTTGAAACATATATGTGTAAAGCAAGTTTAGGTTTGCCCAACAACCTAACTTTAAAAGGAGTATGGTTCTCTCCATATTAAAGGAAGGCATTAGTTTTAATATTCTAAGTGAGGGGGTTATTTATATATGTAGGAAGGCATTAGTTTTAATATTCTAAGTAAGGGGTTTAAATAATATGGCAAGAATCAGGTGTGTGTGTGTGTGTGTGTGTGTGTGTGTGTGTGTGTGTGTGTGTGTATAGTTTCTATAACTATATGGCATGATATGGGATACTCAATCAAATTGGGCTAAGCCCATAACCATCCATCATGCAAGCCCACACATTCTCCTAACCATGCATTCTTTAACGCATATATGTAAACACATCATTTTGATCATGACATTTAATGGATCCTAATATGAAAGGCTCAATCTAACACTTGGATCTAAACCCAATCCAACAATTAGATTTAGTATCTTCCTTTTACTAACTTGGCTAAAATTACTATTGTATATATTTCATTTGGAATTAATATTAATCTAATTAACATGAATTCCTAATTCCAAAAATTAATTCATAAATAATTTATTTTAAAATAATTATTTGATATCCAGAATTAAATAACCTCAATTTTATCACACATGTCAATTTTTCTAATCTCAGTAGAAAATCTATTTGCTCTTCTAAAATTAATTGAAAATTAATTTCTATAATTTTCAAAATTTTCCAAAACATCAAATCATTATTCCAAGCATCTCTAGGTCATTTCATGATGATCAAAATAATTTAGGAATCACTCAAAAATTATTATGATCATCGAAACACCAATAAGACACCAAAAATGACAAATATGACTTCTAAATTTTTTCTGGAAGTCAAATTTCTAGAAAAATCATTTAGGCATGCATCATACATCAAATTAACACTTTTTTTTACATAAAATATTTTAAGGTTCTAGAATCGAAATATAAACATATAAAAACATCAAACAAAATAGATCCTACAATTTCTAAAAAATTTGTCCAGATCTGAAAAATTGTTTGATAAAATTATTAAAATATGTTAATAATTTTAAAAAATTACAAAGGGATAAATGCATGCCAAATATATTCACATAATTTTTCCAGAATCAAATTCAAGTTTAGCCAATAGACATCACATGTCCAACAGAAAGATAGATTTTATGCATGTTCTTGTAAATTCAAAACTAAATATTTTAATCACATCAAAAATATTCTCAATCACACTGAATTATTCACATGCAGCTTATGAGCAAATTGGTGAAAGAAAATCATGAAAAATCATTTTTCTATAATTAATTTCTAACAAAACATTACAGGACCCTAAATTGTCACAGCTATGAAAACAATTTTCACATGTAATGTATTCTACTTCTAACAAGGCACAAGATGGCTCTGATACCACTGCAAGGTTCCGGTCATGCATCTCATACATAATATATATCAAACATATGCAGAGGAAAATAAAACGGAACCTCAAAAACTAGATCTACTCATGCATATAGATATAGAAAACAAAAACATGAAATATAAGATGTTTACATACCTTTCTAACAAACTCCTTCATTTTTTAATATTCTTTGCGTTTGGTTGTCGTAAACCATAACGATCAATGTAGATCATCTCTAATGAAAGCCAACATGAAGATACAAGGATGAAACCTCACTAGGAGATGACTCGAATTCTTTCTTTTTGCTAGCAAAGATAAGAACTCTTGTGAGAGTCAGTGAGAAAATTGTGTGTATGTAAGAAAGAACCTTTCTTTCACTCGTGTCTTACACAAGATTCACGAAAATCTTCTCTATTTTCTACACTATTTGGCCTTCCATAACCCCTATCACTAATGGAGAGTTATGGGAAGTTAATAGTCATGAATAGCATGCATTAATTAATGACCATAAATAACATGCATTAATGAAAGTTTGGGAAGCTAATAACCAAATTGGTAGCCAACAATACTTGTTTCTAATCCATTCCATGCAACATTTTCTACCCCGGTCACATCGCGATACAATCCCGAAGTACTCTCTCATATCTTGAATCACCATTCAAGACCATTGTACTCATCCTTCAGATCTTCTATGTGTGTGATCCATTAAGTTCTAGGTTATGTTGACCTTATGTGTGTAATCCATTAAGTTCCCAGTTATGTTGTCCACTTGGATTAACACTTAATTAAAGTAAGTCAAAAGTGGTATGTAGCAACACGTCATGACTCCTAATTGACCGAAAGTCAGTGGTTTGACTACAAACTCTTCTATACGCAATGTTGCCATGCAATTTGTCCTTTCACCATCTATGCCTCACTTGGTTGGTTAACTCCCCCTAGACTGACTACATCACATCTAGTCCAAGTGATATTAGATCTTATCCTGATGATCTCATTACTCTATGTATCATTGAAAACTCTCTT
Organism: Erythroxylum shatona; assembly: GCA_027568895.1. Lineage (NCBI taxonomy): Eukaryota > Viridiplantae > Streptophyta > Magnoliopsida > Malpighiales > Erythroxylaceae > Erythroxylum > Erythroxylum shatona. Next base: position 804,830 of record JAOSBK010000009.1, on the reverse strand, counting down.
CATGACACATATCTATTTGAGCTAGAGACTCTAGAGTAATGACCTCGACAAGAGCCTATGGGTATCATCTCCTTCTATCAGGAGTGGAGAATCCTTTATTGGCTACTCAATTATCTCCGAATATCTCAAGTTATACTCAATCACCACCCTATAAGTAACCCTTGAAAGGCACCGATGAATGAAGTCAAAGTACAGGTTCAGTATTCGAGATATCCTTAAGCATCTCAATTCAAATGATACTTGCACCATTGCTATGATGAGACTATCCTATGATTGTCTCATAGTAGGCCAATCTAATATATCTACTACCCTTAGTAAGTATCCACATATTAACTCTAAACAACTCATGTCTATAGCTTGTGAGATCTACTGCTTGATCCAATCAAGGAGTATAACATGTGCTAGTCTATCTGGATTAATGATATCTCATCTCACTAATCCTATGACTAGGAAAAGTTTAGATACTAACATAATTACACATGATAGGAATCTCATTATCATGGTCTTATCATGATTTCCTCCATGCTATGTTTTGTATCAAGGACTTCATTAAATCAATTTAAGATCAACAACAAATCCATAAATGTATGAGCATAGAAATAATGAAAATTTCTTCATTAATCACTAAATGATTTGTATAATAACTGCTAAAAGTGATTACCTTTAGGGCATTTCTTTAACAAAGGGAAGATATAATTACTTTTAAACTTTTTTCTTATTTGCTTTACATTTGCAAGTTGATAGAAGAAAAATAACAAAATTTTTAAGAACAAATGAAAACCAATCCTAGATCTATCTTCATATAGTGAACATAGATTAGAGAGATTATTATCATCGCAAAAGGAATTTTGAAGCACATGAGTTAAGAAACATTTTGAGATGGAATCTTTAAAGTTGACGTTAGATGGATTATGTCCATAACATCTTTTTTTTACTATTGATAGTCACAGGATATTTGTTTCTTTAAAATCTATAAGAAAAGTGGAAAATGGTGACAGAAAATTACTAATAGAATGTCTAAATATTCCATCGGGAAAGTTATTTAACGGTGAAATTTACCGACGAAAAAAGGCGTCAGAAATACGGCCTTAGGTAAATTTACCTACAGAAATTTTGTATACTGTCAGTAAATATACCAACGGTTGTGTTCGGTTGGTAAATTTACCTACTGAAAAATTATAGACAGATTTGGTTATTCTGTCGGTAAATTCATATTCTCGTTACCGATGGTAATTTTTTCCGTTGGTAAATAACTAAAAACTATTTTTTAAATCCACCTTCGTGAACACAAACAACCCACTCCCACACCCTACTGATTTCAAGGAATAACATATATCATCACAATCAATATGAAACAACCATTCTAAGAACTTCTACTTGGTTTTAGTTATTTCATAGAATAACTTTCAAAGAGCTATCCAAGCGCGGAAAGAGATGTACATCCACAAACTACATGCATCAACATCCTTATCAATTTCTATCTTATATGTTCAAATTGAAAAATTCAACAAAGCTAAATCACAATATGAACTCACTGCTAGAGTTCTTTGCATGGTTCTTAATGGTTAATCCATATTTGACTCCTCACACTTTCGAGTCACATGAAACAACATGTGACTTAAATTTTTCAAGCTCGGTCAAAACCTCATCCTCTGGCCAATGGAGTAAATCACTCATTCGCCATATCTGTTTTTACCTAAAAAGCCTTTTTCTTTAAGAATCTATCTTCGATATTCCATTCATCTTATCAAAATCAAGAAACCTTCTAAGAAGTAATCAGATAGATTGAAAGCAAGTAGAGAGGAAAACTACTCACCAATAATGTGCCCCCTTCACTAGTTGTAGCACAATCATCAGTGTGACAACTATCCAAGGATCATATGTGTTCCTGTAACACCCCATTCTCGCACGACCCGGACCCGACATCGATGGTGATATTCGAGTCTGTGCCCTGCGAGGGTGGCGGGCTACATCACTCAGTCAAAAACTCAGTATAAATTTTTTTTTTGAAACACAAACATACATTATGCGAAAATCAATGAACATACAATCATCAGTAAGTACATTGACCATGGGGCCCCTTTATGAATACAAATTAATTCAGTCCATTGACTTTACAAAATGATTTTACAAAAATTCAGAAAATACAATTGTATCAGACACTAATGCAGACGCGAACTGATCCCGACCTCTTTTCTCACTCACATGCGGTTGCTATACGCCCGTGGCCTAACGGGGTATTCTTCTCGGTCCTGAAAAATATGTTGCAATTTTGGGTGAGTTTGCGAACTCAGTGAGGTAACCATCATCGAT
>JAOSBK010000009.1:773521-800767 GCA_027568895.1 Erythroxylum shatona | reverse complement strand
GCTTCAGAGTTAATATCGACCAGCTTCATGGATCCAAGCAGTAACGTTCAACCTCACCAGAATCAGGCTGAACCACATATATAATTTATATAAAAAGTATCATGTCATAAATGATATATTGATCACTTCTCCAAATTTATGTAATAAATTAAATTCAAGCTATTTGCATAAGCACTTTAAATCACAAAAACAATCAAACTAGCAGTGGATTATCAAAATCAATATGTTTTCAAAGTGAAAAATTCCAAAATTGCTCCCTATTAAAATATTAATAACGAAATTGATAAGCATGGTTACTGAAGACAAAAAATCCCTCCCCCAAATTTAAGATGTACATTATCCTCAATGTATATATGAAATGAAAGTAAACAAATAAAGGGAGAGAAAAAAATTTTAAAAACCATTAGCTCCCTAACATAACATAAAAGAATAGATGCGTCTTGTCAAATTTTTGCATGGATCGCTTTTATATTAAAATGTAAGTTGACATAGTCATGATATCGAAATAATAATAAAAATAAATACAAGATAATATTAAATGTTTCAGTCCTAAGATGTGGGAATCAATGGAGGTACATAAGGGAATATTGCCCATGAGCCAATCACTTCATCTACAAAAATCATACTAACCAAATCCCCTAGTGATGAAGCAGTGGAATCTGGCTTAGTCTCTTCCTAATGTTCAATCTCATACTTAGATGCTATAATTGCAGGTTCAATACATCCTTGATCTAATGTCAACATCAGACCGTTAATGTCCTTTCCAGATTCTGGCTCCATTGGTGTTAGCTCTTCGTAAGGCTTTAGATGCTCCTCAATCTTTTCATATGCAAGCTTGGATGGAGTGGCTGACACACAGTAAGAGGACCCTAGTGCCTAATGCTATGCCAACCTTATTAGCTATATCTAATATAGTGCATATACTGCTCCATAAATGCTAAAGTGGGTGGCGGGGGTGCTTGAGTGGCTCAAATCCCGAGGTCATATTGGTACTCTTGCTCGCTTCTAGCAAGAAAGTTGAGTGCAAAGGTCTTAGGTTCGAGTCTCGACAGCGGCAATGTGGGAGTTCATCCAATGTGGTGACTCCTTGTGCGCACCGAGAAAAAACGACTGCCTTGCTAATAACTTAAGTGAGATTAAATCGTGATTTACCCCCCTCACAACTCTGTCGAGTTGGGATGTGGGGGCGCCTAGGGTGGGCGATTTCACCTTTTGAGTGCAAAGGTGCTCTCTCTGTCCACGTCCTCCATTGCTCCGGGTGGTGTGCTGATTAATACAAAGTGTTGGTCCCACGCATTGAATGAAAACTCCAACGTCCTCATTTCCTTCAAGATGTCTGTGGTAACTAGGATGGAAGTGCACACAATTTTCAGCTCATGCTTGTCACTAAGCACTCCCAATCACTAAGCACTCCCAATCTTCTTACTAATTCGGTTATAACGGACTTACTGCTGATCACACCAAAGTTTGACTTATTCAGGTAGCTCTATATGAGCTAAATGGAAATATGCCCCTAAATATTTTGAACTCGATGATGTATGCAATGAAGAAAGAATAGGTCCTAGTGAGTTTACCACACTTATGCGATCACATCAAGCACACAAGGAGTGAATACGTAACTTGTGCACATAACTAATCAATGTAAAACGAAAGTCAAAAGCTTTGGATATTGTAGGTGAATAAGGCCATACTTTCATTAACACTTCAATAATTGGTGGCATGGATCTCTGAGTAACCCCAATTAAGTTGAATCCTACTATGATGTATGATGCGGATGTGCTCCTTAATATAGAGTATGCTATGAACCCCAAATTGATTATAACTAAAGTGATGAAGAATGTCCTCAAGCTGAAACTAGACAACGAAATCATTATCCTGGAAAGTCTTATTATGATCCACCTTGTCTATGCACATGAACATCAGTACCAGCTCCCGACACGCTAGTTCTTGAATGTAGAAGAACTCTTACCACCTGTTAAACTCAATGGTCCTTTGTAACTTATCCTCCAAGTTTAGCTCCCGTAGTACTCGTTAGTCAATATACAACGGTGGCTCAAACTTCTTTGTTTATATGGATTTTTAATGCTTCAATTGAAGGTTAGTCAGAAAGTGACGGAGAGAGTGCTCTGACTGCCCCACAGGTGGCAGAAGCAATGGAATATCTACTGCAAATGGTTGTTGTGGCTCAGGATTCCTAGGTGTAATCACCCATGAAGCAAAACTAGAAACACTTTTATAACGATATTGACAATGATATGGGTATCATTTATCAAGTCATGATCTAGTAACTTAAAAGAATTTAACAAATTAGCTCTTAACATATGTTCTCTCATTAGCAAAAGAAAAATTACAAAATGAATGTGATGCAACACTAAATGTCAAGTATATGTCAAACGATGATATAGCAACTAAGAGAATGTTAAATTGCCCATATAAAAAATTATAAATGAACCATTTAAACATCTAAAAATGCGTTAACATCATAACATACCAGATTCAACAAGTAAGCTTCTCCTACATTGATACATAAACAAAACCATAGTCCCCATTCCAAAAATGCCAACCGGAAAACCATATCAATTAATATCCTCCATCAAAGTTCCTTATTAAAACTCTTAACATCACCCATTTATCAATCAAGGCACAAATCAAGTATATGTAAAGATAGATGGCAAAATAATTCAAGGGCAATAATATGAAATGAAAAGAATAACTCATTGAAAAGTATCAACACAACCGTCTCATTGTAATACTCAACACATTTATTTTAATTTAACTCGATATTAAATTATCAATAAAATCATCCTTAAGAGAGTTAACAATGAGAAACCTTTTTGGATAAGTAATAAGCTCTAATTCATGCCAAAATAATGCACTATTAACCAATTTCATCTACAAATAACTAAAATATAACCTCAAAACATGCATTTAGGCTTTAATTCATCCAATCCTAACCATAACAATTCCTAAAATCTTTAAAGAGTGGAAATTCATCAAGTTTAAGCATAAGTCACAACCCATCCTCCTCAAGCAATTCACAACTAATGTCATTATTGAAAGTAAATGTTAGGGGAAAAGGAATAGTTATAATTTACACAAATGGGGATGAAAAGATGAAATAAATGACCAAAAAGCTAATGAAAACTACATAATTGGGTTTTTTTCTATAAAAATAACACTTTTAACTCAAAATAGGTGATTTTGGTAATTGAAACCAAGGAGAAATTGGCTTCGGTGGAGTCAAAATCTACTAGAAATTACAATTGAAGGATTTAATTTGGTAGAAAATTAAAAGGAGTGAAAATAATCTGTTGCAAAAATTATTCTTTAGCACCAAATTATGGTTAAACACAAGCCTTACATGGTAGCATATTAAGGTTGTGTTTAAGACATCAATGTGAAATAGATTTGTGTTAGGGAATAAAGGGCCTACATAGATGCTACATGGAAGCATTTTTAAAAAAAGGGTAATATAGGAAAATCACAATTTAATGTTATTAAACATAAGGCAGACATGGAAAGGACCTTATATTGTTTTAGTGTATTAAACAAAAACAAAGAAACAAAAACCACGTGAAATAAACACAATAAGAACATAATATCCTATTATTGACGTGTTGTAGACTCTTAAAAATCCATTTTTATGCGAAGAAGAATGTAGCCTTTACATATGGGCATATTGATAAACATGATAGAGATACGGGGTCATGCTATTTTCATGTTAAAAATCATACTCTCGACTTTTATCTCACTTAAACTTGAAATTAACACCAATTCCTTATTTCCCCTACGTTACAAGATTTTAGAGAATTGCACCAAGTCCAACATGCGGGTGTGTTTAGAGGCATATTTACATGCCAAAAATTATAGGTGAATGTAAGAGCTCTCGTGTTCAATATAAGTACTTAATCCTCATTCATGCAATGTAAACATGCAGTTGACAATTGAGGGTGTTCATCTATACAGGGTTACATGAGGCAATATTATACACAATATTTAATTTTGCTGCTTTTGACTTCTTACCTGAAATTTTGTGTTCTTTTAACACATGGCAAGCACGATAAGGACATATCAAGTTGTTAGGTAATATGGTGCAATATGATATCACATCCCGTGTTTAATTATGTTACTCCCAACTTCTTAAGTTTGAATTGAGGTAGGTTAACATAGGACAATTATAAGGTCTTGTTCACCACTATGTTTAACTGTATTGAATGACATTAAGTCCAAACATAAAACTAGTAAATCACCATCAATTTCTACTTCAATCCATGAGTCTAAAAACACTTAAAGCTCAAAAGAAAGCATAAAAAATAAAATGAAAAAAATAATATAGTCAATTTAAAGCTAAAACACGCACTACAAGAATAGTAGGAAATAGCGACGAAAAATTATTGACAGAATGTCTAAATATTATATCGAAAAGGTTATTTAGCAACGAAATTTACCGATGGAAAACTGTGTCAAAGATATGGCCGTAGGTAAATTTATTGACAAAAATTTTGTGTATTATTGGTGAATATAACGATGGTTATTCTGTATTGTGTGCAGTCAGTAAATTTACCCACGAAAAATTTACCGACAAATTTGGTTATTCCATCAGTAAATCTATATTCTCATTATCGATGGTTTTTTTTGTTAGTAAATCGAAAGATTTTACTAATGGATTTTTTCTGTCGATAAATAACTAAAATTTATTTTTTAAATCCACCTTCATAACCCACTCCCACACCCTACTGATTTCAAGGCACAACATATATCATCACAATCAATCTAAAACAACCATTCTAATAACTTCTACTTGGTTTTAGCTCTTTCATAGAATAACTTTCAAAGCATTATCCAAGCACAGAAAGAGATGTACATCCATAAACTACATGCATCAGCATCCCTACCAATTTATATCATGTATGTTCAAATTGAAAAATACAACACAGCTAAATCACAATATGAACTCACTGCTAGAGCTCTTTGCATGGTTCCTAACGGTTAATCCATATTTGACTCCTCACGCCTTCGAACCATATGAAACAACATGCGACTTGAACTTTTCAAGGTCAGTCAAAACCTCATCCTCTGGCTGATAAAAGTAAATCACTCATTTGCCATATCAATTTTTACCAACAAAATCTTTTTCTTTAAGAATCTATCTTCATTAAGCCATTCATCTTATCAAAACCAAGAAACCTTCTAAAGGTAATCAGATAGATTGAAAGCAAGTAGAGAGGAAAACTACTCATCTACAATGTGCCCCCTCCACTAGTTGTATCACAATCATCAAACACAATGACAACCATCCAAGGATCATATGTGTTCCAATGGAAATCAACAACCTTGTCCCTGTATACAAGAGTCAAAAAGTTTGGAATCATATGCAGCCAGATCAAAAACTTAACAACCTGCCCTATTGTAAACAATATCAAATATGAATATGATAAATACACACAGGATCTTTACTTTCCTTTTTTGTTGCTACTATTTTTTTCTTTAATCTACTGTATGTCTTTTTCATATGTTGATCTCTTATATTTATGCATTTGTATGAACATGTTGACAGAAATTGATCCCCGCATTAGTCAGCCACAATTAGCTAATAAGAGATCTAGAAATGAAAAAGGAAAACATGGACTCGGGCATTAAGAGACCAACACTAAGCATGATTATGAACTTGATTCTTCTTGCCTTTATGTTAATGCAATAGACTAATGAAGAATGGGCATAGCCATTACCTTGTTTCCATGTAGCCCATAAGACCAACTCCAACAGGGTAGACATCCAAATGGCTTATATGCCTTCTCAACCTCTTACAAACACAAACTAATATATATATACCAACCACATGTTGACCATAGTTGTTGTTCCTACAGGAATGAAGCTACCACAAAGATAAATATTGTTAATGCATAAAATGAGCCCAGGAAAGTAATCATAGTCTTTTTGGCCTATTTTTCATGTGGATCTTTATGTTCAGGAGGTACATCTAAAAATTAGGGATTTAATATGACATTTTGTAAACTAATATTCCTCTATTCCCTACACTATCCATCTCATAACTTTCCAAGAACTCTAAAGTGCGTTTTTTTCTTTGTTTATTTCCATATCTCCTTCTTTATCTGCCCATTCACTCTTAATTTTCCAAAAATAAACAAAAGTCGAGAAAATTAGAACTTTTGCTTAGCTATATAGATCCCCCTTGGAACCAAATCTGTGGCAAAATGCATAACCAAAACTGACTAAGGTTCAATAAGTAATTGAGCACCGACATACGACTAATTCCTGTGATAAGTTAAAATTAAATAGGTCGCTTTCTCAAAAAACAGAAAACACGCAGTGATGATGAAATAACATAAACATCAAGTATCATCATGACGCCTATACATTCAAACAAACAGAGAAACAAAGTAACACGTAAGACAACAAAGACTAGCAAAAGTAAAAATAGTATGGAAGCAAACACGAAACGTACTGATGAAACCCAGATAAAGAATAAGAAAACAAAAGAAACCCAAATAAGAAATAGACTAAAACAATCCAAAATCGAAGAAAAATAGCACAGCCCCGTTAGAAAATCAAAGTCAAAAAAAATTAATGATAAACTCCGATCAAAAGGAAAAGAGGATAAAAATCAAAGCTTCGTGATTTACCTCCAATGAGAAATTGGTAACACCCCGAAAGATGAATGGAAGGACTTGCAAAAAAAAATATAGAATAGAGAAGAAAATCAAGAAATGCTTATGAAAAGAAAATGAAATGACAAGAAGAAGAGAGCAAATTAAGAAATGCTTCGGGTGAGCTTAATGTAAAAGAAAATGATGTCGTTTACGTTAAAAATTTATTGATGGAATTTACTGACGGAAATTTTTCCATCGATAAACTCAAACTTTTTTCATTCCGCCAACAATTCTTACCTTATTTACCGACAGAAAAATTCGTTGCAAATTTTGTCGGGAATTTACTGACAAAAATTTTTTGTCAGTAAACTTAAACTTTTTTCATTCCGCCAACAATTCCCTCCTTATTTACGATAGGCATCTTGTACCATCGCTAAAGTTCGTCACAAATTTTGCTGGAATGATTTTTCTCCATATTTAGTGATAGATATTAGTACCACCGCTAAATAAAATTTTCCCTTAAATTTTACCGACAAAAATTCAGTTTCCGTCAGTAATTTGCAATGATTTATTCTCTATTGGTAATTTTCTCTCACTAATTTCATCTTTTCTTGTAGTGTATTGTAACTGAATATCATAATCCCTTTCTCTTTTTTTAAAGTTAGTTAAATTAGTTCCTTTTAATTTTGATTTAAAAATAAATTAAGTTGAAACTCGTAAGAAGAAGTTTTTTAATATTGACTTAAAATTGTTTAATGCTTAGGGTGTGACAAGCTAACTATACTGAGATATTTTCTTCACAATTGTTAAGATTGTATAGTTGTAATATATTCTTACATTCCTAATCTAGAGCCAATTAGATCCCTAATTTCTACTTGAAAATTAGAAGTTAATTAGTTTACATTCTCATTCTACTATATAAATATGTGTGTATGTGTGCGTGTGTGTGTGTGTGCGCGCGTGCGCGTGCGTGTTCCTCTTTAAATATATGACACAATAGAGTATTTCGATTAGTATCACATACATATTGTATACATATTGAACTAATGCTTCGTACTTATGTATTAGCCCTTATTCAAGACAATGATCATTAAACCAAAGGTTTGTGAGCTTGAACAAAGGTTACAAGAAGTTTTTTCTCCCTAGTACTGTGAGTATGGAGTGTTGTTAGGTTTAATCTTAAAAACTTTTGCTAATCACCCCTCCTTAATCCCACTATTTTTCCCATTTCTCCCTAGAAATTGTAAATAGTTCTAAAAAATGAGTGAAAAATATTGAATAGTATGGATAAAGATTGGTTCCTATTATTGTTCAATCTAAAGGTATTTCTACTACATGAGTTATTTTTACTAAATCAAATTATGATGCTTGGTCATAACTAATGGAGATCCATATTACCAAAAGAAACAAACTTTCTTACATTCATAGTAAAACAAAACCACCTACAGAATCAAAAGATGGGTATATAAAGTGGTATGTCAAAAATAAAATAAAATAAAAACTAAAAAGGTGGTCGTCGATGCCTATGATACAAAAGTGATAAGTTAAACTATCCATGAAATTTGGAGTTCACTGTTCAAAGCTTTTTATAGTAGTAGTGATAAGTTACAACTCTTCAACTTAAATTGGAAAACTTTCGCTACTAAACAAAATGGAAAACCTCTTTATAAATATTATGGAAAATTGACCAAAGTTTTTCAAGAATTGGACATTTAAGATAAAGTGATCATGAATAATCTCAATGATGATATAATATATAGAAATTTTATTGAAAAACTAAAGGTGCATATATTTCTTACTAAACTAGATTTTTTTAATAAGTTTATATGGATATTCTATGTAGGGAATTAATTCCACATCTAAAATAATGTTATGTCTTAATCTGATGAGAGGTTTTTGAATTTGCATTTATGATAAATCAAACCAAATCAAAGACAACTAATAGTGTTGAGGAAAATTCCTACAAATGTACCCATTACCACTAGCTAAGTCCTACTATAGATTGTTACTATGAAACTATATGGTATCTAAACTGGTGGGATTATAGTTGAGCATCCCTAAGAAGAGATTCCAAGAAAACCCCAATTGTTAATGTTATTGAAACAACCACAAAGGATGATGATACTGAGATAACATCAAAATTAGTAGCAACTACAGATAATGGTGGCAAGAGTTCTAACTTTTCCACACCTAGCTATAATAATACATGGTATTATTAATTCTAATGTTACATATCATAAGATATTTGATTTTATACAAATTACAAAACTTGAACAATATTTGTAGAAAATTGTTTCTACTAACAATAGCAATGAGGCCCCAAAGGATCTTTAACTCTTAGTAATACCTTGAATTTGGATTATGTTTTATTTGTCCCATCTTTAGATTAAAAATCTCTTGTATTTTTATCAAATTACAAAATCATCATTTTGCATTACAATTTTTTGTCCTAACTTTTGTCTTTTTAATGATATCTAAACAAAACAGACAATTGGTTATGGTATTAGAAAAGGAACTTATATCATTTGGACTTGAAGTTAAAGAGTTCGAACAAGTTACATCAAGTTTTGTCAATGGATGATTCTAAGGTGGAGAAGAATGAAGTTGAATTCTAGTTGCAACACCGATTATAGGCATGCATCTTTTACATATCTAAAAAATTATTTCCTATTTTGTTTGTAAAGATTGGTATCTTTACTCTCTATTGTGTTGTTTGTGAACTGGGAAAATGTCATCATATTCATTTCCATTAAGTTCAAGAAAAATTCATTTACCATTTATGGTTATTTATTATAATGTGTAGGATCCATCTAAAATTTCAAATTTAAGGTGATCGTATTGGTATGTTACCTTTATTGATGATTACCAAGATGACTTGGTTAAGGTTAATGAAGTCCAAAACAAAATGAATTTATTATTCCAAACACTCCACAAATTCACTAAGACTTAATACAATGCATATATTCAAGTCTTCATAGAGATAATGGTGGAGAATATCATAATTATAAGCTGAAGTATTATTTAGAAGCACATAAGATTATTAATCAAACTATACGTATTGATAAACCCTAATAAAATAGGTTGGTCAAGATAAAGTGTTAACATTTATTGAAAGTTGTTCGTGCCTCATTAATTTAATCTTACATGCAATTTTCATATTAGAGAGAAGCCTCTAAAATATATTTTATAATCAAAATTCCTCATGCTCTATTGACTTCGAACGTCACTCTAAGCTTTTAACAAGGCTTTAGCTATTCCACTTATATACCAAATTTACCTCCTTATATATTTAGATGTGTACATATCCATAAACATAACTAGCAATTTAACTTTATAGGCCTTACGATATATGTTTCCTAGATATGCTACAAATCAAAAGGGGTACAGGTGCTATCATCCTCTAACCTAACGTATTTTCATAATAATATATGTATTTTCCCATAAAGACTTAATATATTTCTCTTTTAAGTATAAACTTAAATGGGAGAACCAAAAGACATTTTAGACTTTAGACTATCAATTATAGAGGGAGCATCAATTCTTTAATCATAGTGTTGGTGATTTGAATATAAGTAATAAAAATTATAATTATAATTTTAATGGTCAATTGGAGAGTGAAAACTTAGTTGAACTAGAAGATCAGTTCGAGCATGAAAAAGTGATTGAACCAGAAGTAAGTTCATTAGCTAAAGATCCTTAATTAATATACCATACTAATTGTTTGTTAAGGACGTTCATATTATGGAACCTAAACCACCTAGAAAATGCTTACCAGAATGTCTCACTAAAGGTATTCCTAAGCTTATTTATAAACCTAAAATTTTGAGTGGAGCTAAATACCCCACAATTCATTTTATATCAAATCACAACCTATAAAAAAGTAAGTCATTAGTGAATCAATTATTTGTTGTAGCTATTCCTAATAGTGTGTAGGAAGTTCTAAAATGTAGAATTACAATGAGAAAGGAAATGAACTCCTCTTAAAAGAATAAAATGTGGGAGTTCATTAATTGTCTTCTAGGACTAAGGCTAGTGGGATGTTGATGGATTTACATTATAAAGTATAAAGCAAATGGCACAATTTAAAAATTCAAAGCAAGATTGGTGGAAAAAGGGTACACCTAAACCTATAGGATTAATTATACATAAACATCTACCTTTGTAGTTAAAATCAATATTGTTATAGTATTGTCCTATCTATAAATTTAGATTGGCCATTATAATAATTTGATGTAAAAAAATCTCCTTTTTATATGTTGAATTGTCTCAAGAAATCTATAAGAAGCTCTCACCAGGACATGTGGCAACAGTAAGGTAAAATGGAAAGGTTTATAGATTGAAGAAATCATTATATGGGCTAAAACAATCTCCAAAAGTATGGCTTGGAAGATTTACAAAGTATATAATAACTTTTACATACCATAAAACCTATTCATACTGCACTTTATTTTTAAAAAGGGGGTAAGGTAAAATCACTACTTTTATTATATATCTGGATGACAAGAGGTAAAATCACTACTTTTATTATATATGTGGATGACATGATAGTCACAAGGAAAGATCTTAAAGAAAGGAAGGCATTGTAGGAGCATTTGCATAAAGAGTTTGAAAGAAAAATCTTGTTTGCTTGAAATATTTCCTTGGGATTGAAGTTCCTAAATCACCTAAAGAAAATATGCATTAGACTTATTACAAGAAACTAGTATGTCAAAATGTCAACGATTTGATATATCAGTTAAGGAAGAGTTGAAGTTATGTGGTTAAGCAAACCAAGTACCTATTGACAAAGGAATATATCAAAGACTTGTCGGGAAGTTGATGTACTTGGCTCACACAAGACTTGATCTTACTTATGTATTAAGCATTATTAGCCAATTTATACAGAATCCCAGAGAACAACATATGAATGCAATTATTTCAATTTTGAGATACTTGAAGTATGCTCCTAAATAGAATTTTTGTTTACTAAAAATACAAATTGGAAAAATCTAGATGTTTGTAGAGTAATAGATGATAGATTGAGAACTTCTAGTTACTTGTCATTTATAGATGGCAACTATCACATTGAAAAGCTGAATTTAGAGGTATGACACTTGAACTCGATGAAGTTTTATAGCTAAGGGTGCATTATAAGAGTTAGGTTACCCACCTATGCAAACATTCATGTCCAAGATGATCGAGAAAGCAAGTTAAAGTCGATAAAATCTTCATTAACGAGAACCTAGATAACAAAATTACGAAGTTGCTTAGGATTTATTATAATGATCAATTGATTGATATTTTTACCAAACTAGCCTCAAATCAAGTGCTTTCAAAATGTCTTGATAAGTTGAACATGTATGACATTTACACACTTATGAGTATTGAGAGATTTTCTCCAAAATTATTGGAATTGTACACCTACAATATATTATTAATTCTTAATTTAGGGCTAATTAAATCTCTAGAATTAGATATTAATAGATTTGTATTATTATTATAATATAAAGAAATAATAGTCTTTCAAGTAACCGCGGATAAAATTTTGGCATTATGCCAAACTCCAAGCCCATGTTGAATACGCCTTGCAACAGGTCTCAATATCCCCATACAGTGTAAGACCAACATGATATAGATCTCTTTCTAATAGCAAGTAACAGAACCACCAAATCAATATTGTCTATGTTCAAACAAAAAGCAACAGTGTCTTCAGCAAGCATTTGATCCTAGTTTACATTAGAAAAGTAGGCAGACATCACTGCTATCTTCAAGGATATGAATGATCAACCAAGTCATGTGCTTTTGTATGTCAAAATTGGCAGTCTTTCGTTTTTGGAACAATTAGTATTCTCCCTCCGGTCTGTTCTGTCTTGACCAACAATATGAACAGATTACCTAGTTCACAAGAGAATCCTTTTTTAGTCATAAAACAATCACGCACTTTTCGAATTCATAAATTGGAGAAGCCACATGACATTTATAGACACAAATTCAAGACTAGAATGGCCTCAGAAAACACAGAGGAAAAACATATACACTCTTCCTTTGGTCATTATATAGTACAATTAGAGGCGAACTGTATTCCTCTGAACCCACCAGGACAGTTCTTAGGATGAGTTCCCCATTTAAGTGAAAGAAATGGAGTCTTCTAGACCCTAGTATGTCCATTGCAGCACCATAAAATAGCAATTTACAATCTAATGCAAGATCTTGCCCATCCCATTCTTAAACTAACGTCCGAGTTTGCACTTTCACTTTCTTCATTCATAACTCAAATGCCATTTGTTTTAGGCTTCTCAGGCTGCTACATAAATCTAGCATAATTATGATCAGAGTCTGACTAATAGGAGATTGAAATTAATAAAGCGAAAGATGTACCCCAATAGATGTTCTCAAGGATAGTCTGACTAATAGGAGATTGAAATTAATAAAGCGAAAGATGTACCCCAATAGATGTTCTCAAGGATAATGTTAATAATGCCTCTTTATCTTGCTACAACTTTGCATTTACTCAAATTTTTAATTATTTTTATGCCAGAAATGGCTTCTCTCTAATGTTTTTAGCAAATGGAATCTAATGTTGTTCACAAGAACCCAACAGTTATTACTAGAATCCTCAGATTAAAGTAACATAAAACTCAAACTACCAAATAAGCCATTCAATGAGAATGATTAACTTACATAATGTGAATGGAAGATGGACCAGCTATAGCAGCAACTCTCTGAGCACGTTGTGTCTCACCTCGGTAGAGTCCCTTCATCTCTTTCTTGATTTGCCGAGCCTCACGCTTTTCCCCCTTTATAGCAGCCTAAATGCACAATATTAATGTTACTAACAAAGTTCAAATGATATATGAAGATAAAAGAATGAACAAAAGAAGAACTAAGGGCCGGCTTTTGGAATGCAAGGTTACCATCAGAAAATTTCTACCAAACACTGAGTATATCAGTCTCAGAAAGCCATAATTAATGCTGACACCAATATAAAATGTATATACCTTCCTTTCTTTCTTCTCCTCCTTCGACTCTTGCCGATGCTGCTTCCCTTTCTGTGGCTCAGTTTTCAACCCTGGTAAAGGCACACCCTTCACCTTTTCTGTTGCAGGTTTTCTAGAACGAGGCAAAAAGTCTACAGGCAGCTTCTCTTTTCCTCGAAGGGCTATCACATGACTGGAGGAATTTGAGGCTCCATTAGCAATTTCACTCCACTTCTTTCTGCCATTTTGTGGAGCTTCAATTTTAGCAGGGTGGTTATCAAGTGTTGAATATGTTGAAACTATAGTCTCACAATCCCACTTTTCGGACTCATCACTACTTTCTTGTATCACAACAACTTCATCTTCTTCCCCATTTCCATATTTCTCTGCATATTCTGCACAGCGACGAATGATATCTGCCGCTGAGTCTATTAACTCTTTACTTTTTGGCTTCTGATTTCCATGCAACACATCCGCAGGACCTTCGTATTTGTCACCAACTTCGACGTTGTCTATGGAACTACCATGAAGGGAATTTTTAAGTCTTTCTGCAAGATATTCGTCTTCCTCAGCTACGTAACTATAATCTTCTTCATCAGTGCCATATTCTTGATGTTCAAGCTGTAGTAGACAACCTTTTCTTGTCATGAAAATAGATGCTTGTAAAGGATAATAATGTGAGCAACAAAAGAAGACACCTTTCCAAAGTGGCAATCTAAACAAGATCAACCCAATATGCTTGAGAAAGAGTGGATGACGTGGTTGGCAAATGCTGAAAATATTCTATATATTTGTAATTACAAACTACATGTATGTAGATGTTAGAGTACATAAAACGAAGATTCACAGCACAGAGGCACGGCATTTCAAAGAAAATAGCATGATCTTATTCTAGATTCCTTGCCTCTGTTTTCACAAGTATGATTAATTAGATTTTCAAAAAGTATGATTAATTAGCTCTTTGCTCTAGTCTGTACGTTGTTCGTCCAAATGATGACATGGAACAAAAGGAAACAAGTATTTTGATGCATCTAACAGTTTCCACACACATATCTAGCATAGTGGTAAAGTCACCCATAACCTAACTGTCACACCAGGGGGAAAAAAACTGAACAGAGAGGACTTTGACAAGGATAATACACTCACCACATCAAACTGTTCATCAAGAAGTCGACTAGGCCGTGGCTTTGCACTAAATTCATCTCTTTCTCCCGCTGCAGCATTGCCCATTTTTCCAATGGCATCATACCCCACCATTTTTTCTTGATCAACAGAAGAAACACATGTATCAGAAAATTCATGAATAAAACTGTACTTGTCAGTCAAATGATATGGTTCTTTAATTTCGACATCCTCCCCTTCCTCAGGAAGATTGGCACGAACAACAAAATCCTCTTCCAAGTCCTCAACATCAGAACCAAAACGCGACAAATCACTATCATCAAGCAACTGAAATACATCAGGATCAAAAGATTTCTTGGCTTTAAAATCAACAGTCTTCGATGCTACACTAAGAATTGAATCATGATTTGAACCGGCAGCTTGTAGTTCGGGCACTCGGACCCTTGAAGCATCATATGCCTAAGAAAAAACAAACTTCAGTCCAGAGTTGTATTGAATAAAAAGAAAAAGGCAGAAAGATGTGTTTGTTATTCGTTACCTTGACGTCACTTGGAAGCTCATCAAGCCTGGGCTTGGGATTATGGTAAAAAGCAGAACCAGCTCCGGTGTTCTTAATCTCTCTCAAGTGGATGAGATAATTATAGCCATCATCTGGAAACCCCAACTCCAAAATCTCCCTCCTAACATGCTCGGGCAAGGACGATGATGATGATGATGAAAACTCATTAAGAACGTTATGATCATGGGGTGCATCAGCAAAAATGGAGTTTGGGTCGTCGTAGTGAATATGATTGTCGACGAAGGTATCTACAAGTAGGGGATTGTCGTCAACCCGGACGAATACTCGGTCACTACCAAGAGTGTTACTGTAATTAGGGTCTGAGGAGTCGCGGGCCAGAAGATGGAATGTAGCAGCTTTCTTCTTGTCAAAGAATCTCTTCTTCCCCATTGCAGAACCAGACGTAACGGCGGTGAAGAAGAACAAGTGTTTCTTGATATACCTAAAAAACCAACAGGGTCTGGGATACTACTACTTGATTTTTCATGAACTTGAAACGACGTCGCGTCACTCAACTCAAGTGGTATCGTTTGCCATCTTCGTGTTTTTTTTTAAAAAAAAAAAGAAGGCGCTATAAATAGGAGATATGGACAGAGTTAATAATATATGCTTAGGGGTTAGGGTTAGGAAGCAAAAGGGAAGACTTGGAGCGGCAGAATTGAAAACAAGAAGCGGAGTAATGGAGTAGATAGATGGAGAGGATGGTGTATGAACATGTGGATAATGAAAGCAAGCGCCTGATGATTCAGTTCTTATGATGTTGCTTTTCTTTTAGTTTTCAATCTGAATCAAATACAACCTCTCTCCTACTACTGCTCACTTCTTCTTCCTTTTTCTTGCTTCTGTTGCTCGTCTTCTTCTTTCCCTTCTCCCCCTGGGACCTTGTGACGATCATCTACTTATCTGAAGGTTCCATTATTACCCTTCCTTCTTTCCTTTTCCCATGAACATTCACAGGGGGGTGGCCTGCAGAATCACAATCCAAATAAATATAGAGGATTAAGATTGCTTTCATAACCCACACGATGGACACTTCAAGTCCTTTGTTATGGCATAACCAAGTAAGCTTAAACTTTTTCAGATGCCCACCATTATCTCGTGGAAATTCAGTCAGCTTTTTTGTACTAGACCAGTTTAGCAAACAATTTTATTTTTTGGTGATTAAGCATTAATACTTAGGGCTACAAGTAGCCTATATGTTCATCGATCATACTAAGTGACTAAGACATTATTCTTAACTAAATTTTGGAACAAAGCTTAGTTTAAAATTCTCCACTGCTTACTATTGTTACGTCGTCGTCGTCGTCGTTATAATCATCACATTCAGTCTGAAGTCCCGCAATAAAGCAGGGTCTGGGAAGATCTGATAGTACACAGCCTTACCCCTACATAATAAAGAGACTGTTTCCGGTAGACTCGCATGCAAATGTGACAATAAAAAAATGATGCAGATTATAGATTAAATAAGTAAAATTAGCACACTAAAATATTATGTAAATAAAATAACAATAAGTACGTGAATAAATAAAAATAAAATATAATCAAAGGAGATACCTGAAAACAAAATATAACATGAAATAATAATAATAATAATAATAATAATAATAATAACAATTTAAAAAGTACAGATTAGTTGATTCTAGTTTAGAAAGAAGAAAGTTATCAAAAAATAATTCGACAAATAAACTTGATAAGTTGTAAAATTCTACTTATACTTGGTATGCTGCAAACGTCTGCTCACTATTTTTAGAGTTGTACCTGTCAATCGGCCTGAGCAGGAGGGAGCAGCGTAGACGGAAGCTTAGCCTGGGGCTTGGATACCTTTGACATGATGGTAGTACAATACTACCAACCATATGGCTATCTTCTCGGTAACATTTGAGATCTTCTATGGATATCTTCTTGGCCCAAATTTTTTTATTTATTTAAGCATTATTTAAATAAATTATGAGATTTAATAAATTAATTTTGGAGTTAATTAGTAGGTCAATGTTAATAAGATTTTATGACATAGGTTAATTGAATTAAAGTGTTAAGGTATTAAAATTGCATGAAGGGCATTCTTGGGAGACCACTGAAGGATAAAAGATACAAGGCAAATAAGGAAGGGTAAAATGGACCTTTTGGACTCATTAAGGATAAAAAGGGGAAGAAGAGGCTTTGTCTTGCATTTGAAAAGTCAAAAATGAAAATAGAAGAGAGAAGAGGGAGAGAGTGTCGTTGGAGAGAAAAGAAAGGAGAGAAAAAAAGCTAAGCTAGGTTTCAATTTTTCCTACTCTTAAAGAGTGAATTTGAAGTTATTCAAGAAAGGAAAAATAAAGAGGAAGATTAGAGCTTCCATTAGAGTCAAGAAACTCATTGTTTGGTGAAGATTCAAGGTATGTTTATGTTTAATATTTTAGATTTTTGAAAAAAATTTGGTTCAAAGAGTTTAGGAAATGTATTGATTTAAGTAATCTATGATCAATTTTATGTATATGCTTCTTTGGGTTTTCCAATTTGAATTCCTATTGAATGAGAATTTTTGCCAATGTTGAAGGGAGGCAAAAGAGGCAAGAGGAGCAAGAATAGAGACATCCTTGAGCAAGTTTTCAAGCAAGGAAATTAAGATGGGTTTCATTTTTATAATTGAGTAATGAGCCATGATCATATTTTCAAATTTAAGAGCATTAAATGATTTCAATTGCTTCATAAATATGACATTTATTACTTTTGAATGATTTGAAAGAATTTGATATATGTTTGGTATATAAACTTATTTAACGAATTGTGAAATGATGATGCAAATGTGTTTGGAATATTGCATGCTTATGAAAATCATGTTTTCAGAAAAAATGTCATTTTGGGCAACATATTTACATGTTGTAAAATGCATGATTATATGAGTTTGTGGTGGTCCCCTAAGTTAAGTCAAATGTACTTTGACAAAAGGCTTCTCCTGCCTGCCCGCTAGTGACATGGAGTTTCTTCACAGACTCCCCTAAGTTTATGGTTATACAAGACCATTTAGTGAGATTGCGATAGTACGTTCTGTTCACGGTTACACAGGATCATTATGTAAAAATGTGTAATATGTTCTGATGTTGGATCTATTCAAACCATTTTGATGTGTTTATGCGTTGACAAAATTGTTGAAATCATAAATTATACTGCTTATAAATGACTTGATAAATGAGAATTTGGAAGATATGTGTTTTATGATTCAATGTGAATTTTTACAATAGTTTTGCTTGTTACCAGTTATAAAATTGTTACCCACGAACTTTAAGCTCACCCCTCGTTCCATTCCATCTTCAGGTCATGAGCACGAGATCGAATGATCGAGCATAAAGGCATTACTCCATATTATGCTTATTTTGTATTTTAAGTTAGTTTTTGTAAAACAAGGTGTCAGTTGCATTTTGAGCAATTCTACTTTGTGTAATTTATGTATTTTTGGGTTATGATATATTGTGGCTTGAAATGCCCATTAAAGCTTTGTAAAACTCTTATCTTTTGATGAAAATGAAATATGATTGTGTTTTGCCATAACTCTCAAAGTTTGTACATTGCATTTTTCAAATATTCATAAGAGTAAAATTTTGTAATCTGAATTCTAGGGCAAAACTATATTGATCTAGGATGAATTAGACAAAGTTTTCTATCTAAGAGTTATAGATTATCTTTCTAACTTTCCAATGATATAAAGTATGAAATTTTTGAATATCGGAGTTAAAAGATATGATCACTATAAGTGGTGATGCTGCATAGGATGCATGTAGAATAGCTATAATGAAAGGTGAGAATTGGTTGTATGTGATGAATTAAATGAGTTGAGATTGGGAAGTTTAATGCAATAAATTTGGTAATTGAATGTTTAAGGAATGATATTGCATTAAAAAAGTGAATTTGGAAAGATTATGAGTGAATATGTCGTTAGAATGGATGTAGGAACCACTAGAAGGGCTTTGGAGGGGTTTTAGTGTCACTTATGTCTATTAGACAGACTCTAGGTTTATTAAATGGACCTTCTCAGGTCTAAAAATGCTCCCAACCCAGTCCATGTCCGTTAAACGGACCTTTACAGGTCTGGAAAATGCTCCAGACCCCCTGTATGTCCGTTAGGTACAGGTGTATGTCCATTTAACGAACATTCATTGTACACTTTCCGAAATTCATGATTTTCACCCTCTATATGGCAAAATCTCTCTTTAGGGTCTTCACAAAAGTTGTAGATCTCGAAGTCCTCTTCGAAACCATATTAAAATAATTTTAATCTAATATCTCTATTGAAAGTTATGCTAATTGTCCCAAGATAGGTACACTATGATTAAGGACATGATCATGTTTGATTCTTTTGGTCATAACTTCATCATCTGACCTCCAAATGAAGTGATTCTTCAACCAATAGATTCCTAACACATTTTTATATCTCTCAATTAAAATTGGTATCCATTGGTGTTGATTTGGAAAAGGTTGATGGATAGAAAGTGAGGGAATCTATTGGAAGATCATAAATTGGTTGTTTTATTAAACATACTTTGGTATTTTAATTATATCTTGATCTGTAAAGCTCCAAATGAGATGATTAATGTTTCAAAATAAATTATAAACATGGAGCTACAATTATTCTAAAAAATTCAAATGGTTATTTAGGCGTTTGACCGTGTGGGCTCGCTCACTTGTGGTTTGAGATGTTATGAGAATAAGGATGAGCCGATGATAACTAAATAGATTTCATTGAAATAACCTTATAGGATAATACGTTCAAGTCTTATGATGCTCCAGATAGTTGGGCTCCGAAAACGGGGTCCAACATATCTCTTACCAATATACATCCTTTACTTCATTATTAAGACTTTAGAATTTTAATAATATATTAAGCTATAAAAGACTAAGAAGTAGGATTGCTAATGTCAAATCTTCATCTCAAAAGAGCTCAATTCAAGATGAAGCAATAAACAAGTAAGAAATGGTCAAAAAAAGAATTTGAGAAGGAGAGCATGTGCATGTTAAGTTGTATTATTATATACAACATTCATTATAAAAAAGGAGTAATAAGAGCTCCATATTTTAGACCAGCCAAAACTTTAAGGAAAATAGGACGAGTTGCTTATAAACTTTGGTATAATCTTTAATTCATTATACATTTCATGTATTTTAACTCAAGAATTATATGTCAAATTAGACAATAATATTAACTAATTTTCCCATAATACTCAAAATGATTGACTAATATTGAATAACAATATTAGGTAAGCGGATGGTTAAACGTAACAGTAAAGGCAACATAAGAATTCCTTTTAAAATTACAACAAAGATTATTGAATCTAACCTTGTTTATAAGGTTCTTTAAAAGAAGGGTAATGTTATGAGAAATGTAATAAAAGGAAAAATATAGGAATAACAATGATTAATATAAAAATTCATAATAAGAGAAATAGTTAAGAAAATTGAGATATGCATCATTTATTCTAAAAATATATATATGAGCCTCATCAATGGGACAAATACAATCCGGCCCCAATACAAATAAGGACCAAGGATCATTTTATGAAGACAAGTTTAATTTAAAAATATCAAGCTCAAAACAGAAAATAATTATATGTATCACTAGATTCATAAAAAGAAAAAATGAGTAATAAGTTTCTAAGTTTTGATTGCCACTAACAAGCTAGACTAGATCGCAAGTTATTAAAGAACCAAAAATAAGAGTGTCTCTAGTCAAGAATGAAGAACTATCTCTTCAAAATAACTTTTAATTAATTAATAATATAATGTTATGTTTCATTACATCCATAAAATAACCTTTTATAGACATAAAACCTTACGAACACAAAAACCCTAAGAACTAAAGTCCAAAAAGGAAATAAGCAATTTTAAAACCTTAAACAATAAACAAGAGTTTGATGTCTATCTATAAAGAACAATGGCATCAATTTGATTCTAGAACTTTACCTGTATTTTTTATAGACGAGTCAAGTATCGATTATAAGACTACTCCAATGTTGATTTTATTATGTTTCTTAAATTGACATTATAGGCTTTATAAAATTATGTATTTTGAAGTAGTAATGCTTCACTCCTTGCATAAAGGTCCATCATTAGATCATTAAGAGCTTTTTTTGGCCTTCTTTGCTCTAACTTTTGTTAATGGTTCTCCCATATTCTTCAATAGATCTCTAACAAGTTTTGATGCTTCACTTAAAACCTTCGCAATCTATTTGAACCCCTTTTTATGGCTCCATACATTGAAAGGTATACAGTTTAAGTAAATGCTTGATTCCCATCACAAACTTACATGTGACAAACATCTTTTCGAGAGTTTATTATCTATGTTTACCTTATAATGGTTGAGTGACAAGCTATCGACAAACCATAACATAATGATTTGCTTCTCTTTCATTCTCTCTATTACCTTATTCTTCTCTCTTGATTCCTTTCAGACTCTTCTTCTTCCTTATTAGCATGATTTACAATTAATTGGTCTAATAATTTAATATAACATGATAAAGGCATTGTTTGTAACACTTCATATATGCCTTATAATCCTGGTTTTGTTATTTTCCTATAGCCCGCCTAATTGAAGAAGATAATGACTCCCTTTACTTATTCGAAGAAGATAAGCCATTTTATTTCTATTGGGGTGGTGATTGATTTGTTCAATTTTTTGTTGAATTACAAAAATATTTTAATTTATTATGGGATATTTAATTTAAAATAAATCAGTAATTGATTTAAAGGAATAAAAACTTCTTCTTAATGATATTAAAAACATTAAAATCAAAAATGACTTCATTAACAAAAATTAATCATTTTAGTTTAAAATGTGTTTTACTTAATTTATTTTAATTTAGAATCTAGTAAATTTTATATTGGTCTAAAATAATTAAAAAATTAAAGTGAAAATTTTATTTATTCTTATTTTTAAATAAGATAATTATTATTTATTAGCAAGATAAATTAAAACTTTTAATCATTCAAATCTTAATCAAATTCTTGTACTTTATATTTTACTAAGTATATTCCATATTTAATGTTATAAATAATATTATGATTTTTTAACATTACATCATATAGGAAAATAATTAGTGTCACTATGTAACAAAATTAAAAGATTTAAAATTAAATTATACATATTTAACAAATTTACAATCAATTATCCACAAAAGTGAAGTCTATAACATAATTAAGTTATATACCATTAATAGATGGGAGTAAAAGAAATACAAGTGCATTGTTCATCATATTTTTATAACTATGCTCTATATTGTCATAACTACTTAATTTTACATAAGTTTAAATCATTGAATTGGTTTATAAAACATGTAATTTCATTAGAAAATTAATTAAGGAAATAAAAGCGTAGATAATTAATCAATTCAAAGAATCAGTTCCACTAAAAAATAAAACCAAACATATTTAGTTGGTCCTAACAAATAAATAAACAAGAATTCTCTTTGCCTCTAGCTTCTTACCTTTCCTTTTTTCTCCCTTATATCAACTATGCTTTAAATTTGTTGTCTTTGGTTTTAGTTAGTTACTAATATGGTGGTTGTTATGCTTTTTGCTCACTTATTGTTCTACTTATCACAGTTCCTTTTTTTTGTCTTACTCTTCCTCTAATTTTCTAGTCACATTACGATTTTTTGTCGCTTCCAAACTCTTCACTTATGTTTTCATATTTAATTCTCCTTCTTTGTCTCATTACCTTTGAATATTATTTTTAAATCTCGCTTAAAGTTGCTTATGATGTTGGAACGGTTTTTCAAAATTTCAACTAACATGTTTTATTCTTTTCCTTTCTTATCATACCTTCTTGTATCTAGTTGGATTCTAACTAAAGTCCTCTAGATATTCATGAATTCTCTTCTCACCTCCAACCCCCTTCAAATGAATTTAAAGCCTTGCTTTTTTTTCTTTTCCATCTAAGCACTTTAATACCCATTCTTCTATAGCCACATCATCCCCCTTCCCACCTTCTCTTACCTAACTGTCCCTGATACTAGCCAGAGTCCTCATCATCTCCCATCCACCTCTTTAAGCCAAGTTAAATCTATTGTGGCTTTCTTTAATTCTCTCAAAAGACCTACTTGGTACCGAGTAATTGAAGCCTCCTTTTTGTAAGATAGACTTGGCTATATCTCGCATTTAATTAGATGGTAGTATCATAATCTTACCTCTGTTGGAATTCTTAAAATAAGGAGATTTCAAATGGGAAACATCTTTATTTGGTTTTTTCTTATGCAAATGATTTATATACATCTTCTATGAATGTTGGACTCGACATCGATTAGGAAAGATGGGACTTCTAAAAGTACTTATTGATTAAAAGAACTACTACATTTTTAAGTTTGATCTTGAAGGTAATTTAAAAAGAATACTTAAGGTTGAAATTTTGCACATTAACGTTGCATTTGGTTGTTATCTCCAATATGCAGAGACGGAACAAAACAAAAATTGGAGACAGTGAGGTGTTTGGTTGTGATAAACAGAACAAAAAACTGTCTTCGTCTCGAGAACAGAAATTTGTTTGGTTACAGTGGATAGAACATAAAAACAGTGTCAATGACGAAAATGCCCTTGCAATATAATACAATTAGAAAGATGTAATTCATTGATTATTTTAAAATGAATGATTCGTATTAGTAAAAAAGTTAACAAATAATAATAATAACAATAACAATAAGAAATTAATTTCGTATAATAATAATAATAATAATAATAATAATAATAATAATAATAATAAGTACAAAATTTATAATAAATAATAATAATAACAATAATAATAATAATAAGTAGAAAATTTATAACAATAATTAATAATGATGATGAGGATGATAATAAGTTCAAAATTTATAATAAATAATAATGATGATGATGATGATGATGATGATGAGTTTAATAATATAATTAAGAATAAAAAATTGCTTATGTGAGAAGAAAGGTATTTCTGAAAGTTACTTATGTGTTTTGTTTCTGTCCTTGAGACAAGAAATCTTGTACTACAGTCTTGAAAGGAACAAAAAATTTCTGTTTCTGTGCTCTGGAGTCGGAATAAAAATAGATTGGAACAGCAAATAAATACTGCTAGGCACAAAATTTTTGTGTCCCTGTCATCTATATCCACTAACGGAGACATCAATCAAACGCTGTGTAAAATGTAGTAGAAGTTTTCTCAAATAAGGAAACAAACGTGTCAAAGCCTATATCCGCATATTAGCATAAATAACAAGTTAAATGGCCATTTTCTAAGTTGTATTTGTGATGAGATATCAAACTAAAATAAATTATAAAATTATTGATCTCATGTTTAAGTTAAATTGATTTCATGTTGTGTAATACAATATTAGAGATTATAATATATTAGTAAACATAATTATATAAGAATAGAAATTTGTAATCTTTATGTAAAGAGTGAAAACAACGATTCTAACTCCTGACAGATTTAAGTTAAATGGTAAAAACAACAGCTCAACTCCTGCAAATATGAACACACCAATTTAACCGAATCTTATTAAAAATCTTTTCTACGTTGTCATATGTTTTCTTTCTTTCTTCCTGATTTTACTCCATAAACTTTCAAGTTGTTGAAGTGTATCTGAGATGACTATATTGATCGATCCAACAAATATTTTTGATGCCATTTTCTGAAAATTTCAGTGTCTTTCTATGTTTCATAAGAACATGACAAGATCCTAAATTATCCAGTGACGCGAATAGACTGCTTATTGATGTTGCCAACTTAATCTTTCTAAAAATTCAAAAATTTTCCCAGAATATCAAAACAAATTATATTGCATCAAAAGAGACAGCTGTGGCAATTGTCGGTGAAACAAAAATCTTAAATTGAAAACAATGGCGTTGCACTTAATACCTAGAATGGCGGAGGCAAATTAGAAGGCTTAACGTGTCAGTTGATCACACGCGCGCTTCACCCACTCCACACCAATTTACTTGTGCTCTCAGATAGCCTGCACGAAAATTGACGAGTTTCTACGCGTCCAGGTGGCCTTGAGAACAAGAAGTTTAGTGGTCAAAATTGAAAATTCAGAGTCTCCTTTGTGTGCTGTCTTAACGAAGCAAATTCCACTTTGTTCCTCCGTATTCCATAATGCTGCTATAGATTCGCGACTTAACGTCGTAAGCAAGCATCTACCAACCAAGTCCACCGCGCCAGGGGCCCATAGGGCAACGCATTCACTTGTCAGCAAATCTATCACCAAAGCCTCTGACTTTGTCAAAATGCGAGCACAGTTTCATATTGTTCCCTCTATCCTATATATAACTCTCCCCTTATGCACAAGAAGGAAGCAATCAAATTTCTCTTTTGGTGACTTGGATTAAATAGCCACAACTAATGGCAAAGCCAGTACTCAAGGCAGTTTTGTTTCCTTTTCTTGTCATGTTATCACTCTTATTCTCATACTCATCAGCGAGAGTACTGCACAACCATCTCCTACATAATTCCGCTTCCTCGAATCTTGCACTTCCTCGCGACGTCGTCCTGGAAGCCTCGGAGAATCCGTGGGAGCTTAAAGATTCTGGCAATCATGTCTCGCCCTCTGACATGGAACCTGAAAAGATGTCCGGCTCAAGAATCCCATCAAGAATCTCCGGGAAATATGGACCAATGTTTCTTAGTATGCTTCCAAAGGGAACAACACCACCTTCTGGACCAAGCGGAGGGACCAACAGCCTCAACAACTAGAAACTGACCTACAAATTAGTTCTCGGCGTATATTGTGTCTTTCTATTTGTTATTCTTTTATCTTAGGCAACAGTCGTTTTAATTAGTTTTTGCCTTGAATCTCTTGATGCTTAGTGATCACGTGTATGTAACTCTCACACCAATACATGTTATGTAGAAGATTAGTTACACACTTCATTTGTATTTCTTCATTTTAGCAGAGCAAGAGGATTAACGGAAGCAGGTTAATTAGTTCTTGTTTTCTGTTTATTTTTTTATTTTAGCAACGGAAGAGAATTGACGATAAACATGGCACAAAAATTGTGGCCTCATTTTCCTGCTATCAAAACTGATTAATTCCAACTTAGATGAATTTCTGTGGACATTGTAAAGTTGTTTATGGTGTTCCCCCACAAGGCATCGAAATTAATGTAATCTCACGCTCCAAATACAGATAATGGGATAAATATTTCAAAATTTTTAGTTTTATTTTGGCCGAATCACCAACGTAGATACCATGCGCAGCAGGTTAGCAGACAGGAAAGGTCCAGCTGCTAGGACTCATTTCGGGGATCATTTATGGTCCTTTTTGCCTTCTGGAATTAGAAAAAAGCTGCTCAGAACGTCTCGTGGTCGCTTCAGGACCCGTGTTTTCCTGGAAGATGAGGCCGAGGCTGCTGCTGGATGAATTATCTAGTGAAGGGAGAGTCCTGAAGAGCGTTAAAACGTATTCCATAGAATTCAACTACTCTGATCAAACAGCTCTGACTTAAAATAATTAGAGAAGAATGGAATGTCGGGGATCAATTAGCTTGGAAAAATAAGATGGCTAGGAAAATGGGTCTCCTCCATCCATTATGATTAAACGTTTGAAAAGGGCAGAGAGCAGCTGAGCCGCCTGTACTGACTAAAAAACTTTCTAGTTTGCGACTTTCCAACGTAATTTAGTCGCCCTCGTACGTAATTGGATTACTTTCATCAAACTGATATCTACCTACTCTGCACATTTGTCTAACAGATTGATAAAGTCAAACTAACTGATTAGATAAAAACTTACTAGGAATCAAGAGATTGTGACATCAGAAATAAAAATAACATCCACATCGTTTTTTGTGGACATGGCAAGTGAACGTTTCGTTTTAGGCATTCTTACGGTTGCGACCAAACTTGAGGGCATAGAAAACTAGCAGGTTAATTCTGCGCAAATGCGCAGTGAAAATGTCCACTAAATTTATACGCAGGATAAATTTTAACGTCATAGTTAAATAATAAATAATATCAAAATGTAATGAAATAAGCATTGGTTGGGAGAAGAAATAAGATGAAATG